>JARHVA010009030.1:200000-327500 GCA_037957365.1 Torreya grandis
CATTGTCCCTACACCCAAGAAACAAAAAAGGATGTATCAATTCCTCCATGTCATGCATAGTCACAAACATTATTTATACATTCTTTTTTAATTTTAAACCAACAACAAGCCTAAAATTACTTTATTTTATTCATTTTGGCTTATATTTAGCTTTTTAGGTCCTTCTTGTTCTTACTTGGTCATTTAAGGCCATTTTTTCCCTCTTTCGACTTTTTGCATGCTTTTCCATATCATTCTAGCCCTTTGGTCAAACTAGTTTGACCAAAATTTTCCTATCTTTTCATCTGGTTGACTCAAAATTTTAAGTTAACCCCTTATCTTCCCCTCCCTAGTGTTGAGTTTCCATTATGGACCTTTCAGACCACATGGCAACTTGAAACTAAGCCTTCAGCCTACATAATGTACATGGTCGACCCATATCTACTAGGTTGACAATATGGATTCTACCTATTCTCTAGACTATTGGGTTGATTGGGTTGACCTAGTGGATTTTGCTTATTGACCCTTTGTATTTTTTGAAAAAGTGCTAATTTATTGCTTTCTACCTAAACCCTCCAAACATATTTCTCATCTTCTTATTTTCTAGTCCTAGAACCTAATTTTGCTTCATTTTGACATTTAAAAAGGCTTAAAATTCAAAATTACTACAAATTCACTTAATTCAATACAAATTTCAAAAAATTGGTTTGATATTCTTAGTTGTATACCTGTAGTGTACCTGATGCTACCTTTGGATCCTCTCCCTATCTAGCATGTTGTCTCCTCACCATCCTAACTTGTTTTGTCTCTAGATTTCTCTTTTCTCTCCTTCACAAGTCAAAATAGAAAATGACTTGTCTTTTCCCCTATTTTAAAACACTTAAAAAAATTCAAATGTTTTGATTATTGCCCTGTAGATTTTTTGTTTTGATTTTATCTTTATTTTTAGTCATACATTTTACAAATCATAAAATGCATTAGATTCATGATGACGTAGAGATTATTTTCAACTAACATATTCCTATTTTCCTTAAAAATATATTTTTGGCTATTTTTTCCACTAACTTCCACAGGTTCATCTACTATTATCTACATTGGACACCTTCACTTCTCTTATAGTCTAATTCTTTATCTACAATACTAAGGTAGGTTAAAGGTATGTGTTTTTCAATTTAGTCCTTTCATTTATCTTATTTTCTACTTACTTCACTTTACTTAGCATCAATGTTGTGTGTTATCATGTTTTATATCTAAGCACCATCATGTGTTACACTTACGTGACACGTGATGAGTTTTGAGTGGGGAATATGTATACACATAATTTTTTCAAACTTTTATTGATTATTAACACTTTATATCTTGTAGGAACCTATGGAGTCTCAATATCTTTGAATACATGCCTTAAGGGGTACACCAAGAAAGGGGTGGACAAACCATCAGTGCTTCATAAGATTGTTTTTCCTTTTACCACTTGCCATCTACACACTTGTCTCCTAAAACCATTTACCCTTAAATTATTCTTCTCAATCCTACCTCCTTCATTATTTTTTATCATTCCATCCTCCTTTTCTTTCCTTAACACCCTTTATATAGTTAGCTATACTAGGTCAACCTAGTATGGTTTATGGGTATTTTTCACTTTCTTAGCTTGTTAGCCTTTTGACTGACCTAGCTCAAACCTAGTGATTTGTATCCAAAAACACATTGGGTTAATAAGGTCAACCCTATACAACTAATGCTTTCATGAGGATTTAGTCAAGATCCACCTATATATACAATTTTATTTCCCACCATTTGATAAGAGAAGAATTAATAGTGAAGAAGTGCGAGTGAACATCTACTTATTGACCATTATACTTTAAGAATAAAATTTAGAGTTCCATACTTTCTTTGGAGATATGGATCTTGTCTTGTGGATAAGTCTTTTGGATTCTTAGATAAGTTTTATAGCCTAGATATGATTTATCTTGGTTATCCTTACATACCACAACAATCTCTTGTGAAGCACCTTCATCAAGGGAGAGATTAAGGCTTGATGAGTTCATCTTTAAAGGTAAGTATTTCTAACATTATTTCTCCTTTGTAAGAGTATAATGCATTTGTATTCTTTTCTCCATGTATTAGTATTTGATATGAATTAACATGAGTATATGTATTCTATTACATGTTTAGTATAGTTGTTTATTTTATTGCTTCTAACCCCAACATTGTGCCACAACCTTTGGTGTGCACTAGATTATATTTTTTCCTTTCTATTAGAATAGAGTGGAAATTTTAAACCTTATGAATCCATTAGGGTTATCATGTGATTATGTTAGAATGTATGATTTGGAACCCTTCCTAACATGATGTGTTGTGACAAGCGATATAAGTGATCATCTAATTAGGTCTAGAAGATCCCCATATTGATCATGCTCCTACTTAACAAGTGTATCCCAATCAGAAGTTTAGGTATGATTTATCTTATCTAATCTATGATTAATTTATAAACATGATACATTTTCACTTGCAAACAATCTCTATATTCCCCTTTGAGGGAGTGATTGGAAAATAAGGTAAGTGATTAGTCCCTCACAAGAAGGAAAAGGATTGGACCAAAAGGTAAATGGGGGTGGAAAAGATTAATTTTCCCAAAGGTGGTTATAATCAGTGGCACAGTGAGATGTCATAGTTGTTAGATAAAAAGATGAATTTCCAAAATGTGGTTATAATCATTGACATAAAAAGTTAAAAAAGATAATGATTTAACCAAAGGTAGTTATAAATAGTAGCAAAATGAAAACAATGATTTTCCCAAAGGTAGTTATAATCATTAGTAGAATGAAATCATGCCCTAGTTAGGTAGATAGTGTTAATGATTTTCCCATAGGTGGTTATAACCATTAGAATAATTAAAATTTGACCTTGTTGGGCATAAAAATTATAATGATTTTCCTAAAGGTGGTTATAATCATGAACATCTAGATAAATCAAAACATAATTATTTGCCCAAACATGGTTACAATCATTAGCACAATAGCTTGGATTGAAACACAATGATTTTCCTAAAGGTGGTTATAATCATTGGCACTATGGGTGGGATAATATGGCAAATTGTAAAAAGGGGATTAAATATTGAATCCATACTCATAGAGTAAGAGTAAGTTAGTATAGATGAGAAATATGAATTTAGGAAACCTAATAGTATGGAGATGTTCATCCTAACTATCAAGGATTAAAATTATTTCATGATTTAATTACTCTATATATGGGAAATGATTTGAGTAGATCAGTATTTTTTTAGTTGACTAAGGATAAATACCACAACCTAATATCTTGTAAGATTTACTAAGTTTATTTTTATTAAGCACATTAAAGTATGCACCATGATATAAAACACCATGATAATATAGTAATAATATGAATAATTACTGACACATGATCTTATAAATAATAAAAAAATAATGCACAAATGATAAAAATCATGATGACTATGTTTGATGCATCAATATGGATGGAATTAAGTATAATGCACAAGAAACCACCCAATGATTGAAAATATACTAAGTTCAGGCACAATAATGAAATCAAATAAATAGTCTATATATATATGTGTGTGTGTGTGTGTGTGTGTGTGTGTGTGTAAAGACAATACTAAGAAAATAAAAAGCACAAAAAAACACTAAGAAATAAAAAGGGAACAAAGCAATAAAAACAAAATGAAAAAACATAAACAATGGAAAATTGCAATGTTAGTACAAATAGAAAAAAAATGTTGATGCATGTGTAATAGAGGTGTTACATGTATTGAAAGGGTTAACCCTAAGCTATAAAATAACAACATTGGTATAATAACCCAAGAACAATAACACGAGATTTACCTTAGGGTATAGGGAAACAAAAACATAAAAGACATCAAGAATTACCCCTATACCATAGAAGACAATGAAATGAACAAACAAAATGGGGGAAAGAGAAGAAAAATAAGGGGGTAGTCGATCTAAGTCTAGATGCATTAGGAAATTGGATGCTACCTAATAGTTTAATGGATGTAAAATCCAATGTGAAATTCAAGCCAAATGTACTTATTCTAGAATATGGGTTAGAAGAAAATAATGATAAGACAATGGGATTTATGTTGTGGAGGAATATGGGCATGGTCTTAAAAAATGGAGATAGTTTTGAAATAAACAATACTAACTAAATGATGAGAGCATTTAAATATTTAAAAATCCTTAAAGTAAAGAAGTGGTCAAAAAGAAAAGAAGTTACATATGAGATAACTTGAGATACCCCATGTATCCAAGTGTTATTTACATAGTTGGTGTGAACCTTAGGTTGATAGGAAAAATAACAAGTTGGTCTAGAAATAAAATGAACAAAAAAATGGCCCAACATAAAAAATTTCATGGCCTTATTTCTCACATGGAGATTATAAGCCAATTTTCCTAATTTTATGTTTTTTTATGAATTGTTAGGTCTTTTGAAATTTTTTTTTAATTTTATAATCATATCAACTTGATTTTATAATTAAAAGATACCAAATGATACAAATCATAAAATGGTGAAAGAATTCAAACATCAAATTTCTCATAAAATCATGAGAGCATGGTACAAGGGTGACTAAACTGACCTTAACATAAATCAAATGATGCCTACCTAGTCCCATGAGGACCTAAAGTCACTATAGATCAAATTTACAATTGAGGATTACAACCAGGTAGCAACAAGTTTTTTAAATTAGGCAAATGGCATAATATGGCATAGGAATGACAAGGTGGGACTTCAAAGCATGATAAAGGTGTTGTTCTTAATTTTCCCATAGGGAATTATAAATAGGAAATAATGACATAGGTAAATGATATTAATTTTAAAAAAATTGGTTATAATTAATAGCATGGAGTTGGATATTGATTTTCCCAAAAAAAATTATAATCAAGAACACTTGAAATGAAACAAAACAAGAAATGAAGGATGCAATTGCCAAACTATTATCATACTAGTCAAAGATACAACTTCTATCTAGAATACTGAATCAACTACTAAAATTGATCTAAATCCCCTTGTTTAAGGTGCATAAAGAACTACTATAATGGTACCAAGGTTAAAGGGTTGGGAAGGGAGGGTAAAAACAATTATGGTCAATAGGGAAGGTATGGTAGAATGGTATATGGTATAATGCAAAATAGATGACAATATTACTATATAACAAAAATGTGCATCATAGCCAATACTTCAAGCCTATAAAGTGAAATAATACTTTAGTTATATGATGTTCATTGACTCATCAAGTTCATCATCATTTAGTGTAGTGAGCATTTATGCTATAGATCCATAATTTGTAACAATGATACAAGGGCCTATCTAATTGGGTTTGAATTGTCCTTTCTTCTTTTTATTGGTCATAGTGTTATTTTGGTTTTCTTTGAGAACATGATCCTAGATTTATAACTCTCTATGTTTTACCCATTGGTTATAGTGTTCATGGAGTCTATTTTGGTATTCTTGAACGTTGTTGATAGTGGCCATATGTTTTTGATTTGTTATTTTTAATAATAATGGAGTTTCATCCCTAATTAATAAACAAGTCTAAGTAGGATAAATAGGTAAATAATATTCCTAATTAAAGCTACTAATTTGTGAAATTAGATTATAATTATACATTTTTCTAAAAATAGGAGTGAGAGAGAGAAAATTAAACTTAGCTTATTCTAGACTATTTCAACTGAGATAGGGTCTAAAAATTTGCATACGAGACTAGGACACTTGTAAACAAGGTTTTAAAATTCATTTATTGATTAGATTGGAGTGATAAAGCTAGACACCCTTATATTTGGCACTATATTCCTTTCCTAATGCTATTGTCCTCAAGATCTAATCTTTTAAGGTTTATTCACCTGCTCAGTGTGAGTTTGTGTACCAGTTTTAGGGTCCTCACTATCAATAAAGCTCCTTGTAGAGTTAATTATTCATGTACTTATATTTTATATGAAATTGAATGAACTTGGAAAAATAGTGAAAAGGGGTTAGTGTGTGTAAAATACACTAGATGTGATTCACACCTCATGCATGGGCACACTACCTACATACCAATACTCGAAGGAGGGATCAAGCCATATATAGTTCTTCTTTTCAAATTGATTGGTGAAATAGTGAATGAAATGCAATAAATACTAAAAATGGGTATGCTTGAGATGGCTATGGACTAGTCTAAAGATTTTATTTAGTTTGAAAATGTATAGTCTAGTTGTATGCAGAGAATAGGGAAGATTGATTGAGCAATCTTATTTATATTCTTGATTGTTTGAGTGATATTTTCCAACCCTTTGAAAATGATATTCGAATGGGATTTTATAGGGATTTATTAGTCATGGATTAGATGAAACTAGACTAGGCTGACATAATGGACAAGAAGAATCAGGGAAAATGGTAACCTAGGCTCAAATGTAATTGGATAGGAGTGCTAAAAAGGGGACACCCTCGGGTCTAGCACTACTATCCAACATTGGTGTTATTGTTTTGGGAAGATGAGACCTAGGGGGATGGATTATTCATTAAGAAAGGATCCTAGTTCAAATGGAGTCAATTCTAAAAGGCCACATATGACTAGGAATAATTGAAAACAAGCCTAAGAGAGTTTAGAGAGTAAGCAAGAAGGAATTAAGGGTTGATTTTCTTTATCTTTGCTCAAGTTACCAATTTTTGCATTTTATACGACTACATTCCCCCCCCCCACCCCCCACTTTATTCTAGTGATGCAGTAAAGCAAAATACTAGGATAAAGGAAAATAGAAACCATACCTCAACTTACCTATAAAGGTGAATCCCATGAAGCTTGTGTGATGCTGAGTAATGTTGGATAGTGCATAAAGAACACATTGTGTAAGTGTGAATATATGAAAGAAAAACAAAGTGTAGATCAGTTTTTATTATATGTAATATAAAACAAGAACATACAATGTTGGGTAAGAGAGAGGAAGAGAAAGGAATGAATACACCTCATCAAGTATGCAAACTAATACAAAACCTATTATGATATTAAGGCTAAGTAATACTAGATGTGCTAGATGATGTTATACCAAAATTTATATCATGAATGGAGCTAAGTGCTCAATTCCATAGAAAGTGGCTCAAGAATGAAAAGGTTGGCCCTTTAGCTCCATCATTTCCTACTAAGTGAAGCTAGATGATCATGCATGCTATAATCTATGTCTGGACTATGTGTCCAATCCATATGAATAGGTGACTCAAGAATATAAAGGTTATCATTTTTGCTCCATCATTACCTACTAAATGAATCTAGATGATCATGCATGTGATAATCAATGTCTAAATTATGTGTCTAATCCCTATGAATATGTGGCTTAAGAATATAAAGGTTGGCCCTTTGGCTCTATCATTTCCCCATGAAGTGAAGCTAAGAGTTGATATTGATATATATGAATGTGTATGTTATATGAGATGGGTTATAAATCACATTAACTCTTTGGAAATATTAAAATTTGGTGTGTATATTTGAATGTGTATTGTAAACTAGGCCAATGTTGGCCAACTTGGAAAAGATGGAGATTAAGCTTATATGAAAGCCACTCTAAAACTAAAAGTTTGGCTTATGTGGAAGCCACTCAAAAACTCAAGAATGTGGAGGATAGGATTGTATGAAATCCACTCTAAAATGATACCAACGACCTATATATGGAATAAGACATGCAAATGCTAAGAATGGCTAGGTAATGTTGAAAACTAAAATAAAAGAAGCAAAAGTGCTATGCATTCCACCCCCAATCACTAGTGTCTAAAACATGGATTATAATCTAAAAGTTATACCAACTGCCATATCTAATGGAAGTGAGGACCAATCATTCCATGCATAATTCCCTATGTCTAGATTCTCTAATAAAATTGTACTAAAAATTATTGATTTGAACTAGTCTAATTATGCAAAATTGTAGTTGAACCTACATTTATACCTAATTTTGTAAAATGTATTTTTTCAATGTTTAGATAAGAGCACTAAAAATAAGAAACCCTAATGTCTGGTACTATATTCCAACCTCAATGCTATTATCTTGGGCTAAAACTAATCATTGTTCTAGAATCTTGACTATCTACCTGGTTTGTTCTGAGTGCTTTGATGATAGGTTGTTATTCTGGTTGTTCTAAAATTGGATTTTTTATTGATAAGAGTTTTGATATCTATAGTAAAAACACTATTTATTACCCCCTCTTTTGAGGGTAGGAATAGGTACCTTGTAATGACTTCCTTCAGAAGAATAAGCCCTATAAGTGTGTTAAGATAGAAATATAGATGATATAATAATGATAATCAACAAGATATCTCAAGATATAACATGGTTTGATTTGAGAGATTGTTAGATCAATAGGGGTATGCCTAGATATATATAACAATATAGTAGCATGTACAATATAATTAACTATAACTAAAAGTGTTAGTTGTTAGTTTTTTAGTTTGTTAGTTGTTAGTTTAAGGGATGGAACATGATGTCCATCATGGCATCCAATAAAATAGCAAAATTCATGATATGGATCATGACATTACAAGCAATCAAAAGTAGTCAATCAACAAACACATAAATCAAGAAACAAGATGCACATAAGGGTAGCCAATGGGCCATGAAAATAAGGGACATGGGAACATGTCACTCCAATTGGAAAGGAATCATACAGGGAATTTTCAAATGCCACATACACATATAATTGGAAAAAGTAGGTTGACTTATAAGGCACAATCACATAGAGGAGTACAGGCAAAAGACATTAGAAAATGTCCTAAGGCACACACATTAATATAAGAGAAAGACATTGGAAAATGTCCTAAGGAACATATAGGAGAAAAGAAGGAACTAGAAATGTAATCCAACAAGCTACACTAAGAAATAAGAGAAAACATGTAATATCTGAAAAGATAGAATAACATCTAACTAATCAAAGCAAGAGTGAAACTATGCAAGACATGTTTATTAAAAGACTATGTATATGCTAAGAGATATACAGGTGCTAGATACTATTAAAATGTTGAGATAGTAATCTATGTAATCTAGTAAGTAATGTACATCAACATGATAACTTGGAGTGTGTAGTGTAGGAATTACATAACCTAGATGGTGAAGTCAAGTAGAAAATGCCCCCAGTGGGTATGTATATCAAAGTGGGTATGTATATCAGAGTGTGTCTTAAATGTAGATGTAGGATTACCCCTTAATGGGTAGAGTGAAGAAATAAAAGGGATGGATATCACCACACACTCAAAGAAGATCAAGTGAAGCATGATGATGTAGATAAATCAATAAATAATAAGAATAGAACATTAAATGTAAGTCCTAGAATGATATTATCAATGTAAAACATGGATGATGCATAAAATCAAAATGTTTTTGGATTTTGAAATGTTATATTTTTTTTGTATTTTGAAAATTTTGAACTATATACAATCAAGAAAAATAAAATATGTATTGACAATGTTGGAAAGATATGATACTAACTGATGAGTCTCATGAAAGACTCCCTGTCATGGTTTTCTGTATCATTGAGTGAAATCGTGCATGATCATGATGCATAATGAAAATGCTGAGAATATGGATCCAAAAGTTGTATATATTATAAATTTTATATAGTATAACTAATTATGGGTTCCCTTTATAACTTTGATAAGTGGATACATCTGTAGGGATCTTAGGAACCCATCTAGAAGTAGGACAAGCTCATTGAATATGTTCTCTATGTGTAGATGCATGGGATCTCAATGAAACTACTCTAGGTGTGAATACTTTAGGTGGAAACTATCTAGAATCCTAAAGCTGTGGAGGTGTATAAACCCTTTGTACTAGTGATGGATGCCTAAACTATGTCTAAATCTAAAGTGGAATAGGAATTAAAACTAGATGAGAAGCTAAAACTGGTGGTAAAACTGAAACTGGTGGTGAAACCAAAACTAGTGGAAAAAATGAAAATGGTGACTACAAATTGGTAGATGGCTCTGAAGTGGGGAGTGGTAAATCATATGGAACTTCACTGACTATAAAAAACTAGTTAGCATGAATGAATTTCATGCATATATGAACTATAAAAGGTATTTCTCTAAGTTTTTGAATCCATGGTTGATCAAATAACATATCAAAAACTCCTGCACTGGGAACTATAGTGAATGGTGTGGACACATGTATAGGACCAACCTATAGTGGAATTGCTATCTCACCTAATGAACTCTATATATGCCCATTAAAACCACTAACAACTATGTTTGTTAGAGTGATATCCTACTTTTAATAACCCAAATTTTATTGTAGGGTCAAGGTGCACATGTTAATACTTGAACCATTGTCAATAAGCACACTATGAATAGTTTGATTATGAATGCGATATCTAATAAATAGTGCATGATAATTTGAATCAGCCTCAATGATCTCATATTTTGACAGGGAGATAGAAGGTCTAGTTGCAACTTTGGAATTTTATACACCAATCATGTTTCTCAAAGGATGTAACTAAACTAAATGTGATTTTTATGTATCTAGGGGTGGATGTGCATTTTATGCATGATTAACCCCTAATGTGTCCCCTATATCTTGTTTTTAATGTTGTGGAAATGGATATGATAAGATTTTCAATGCTTTATCATGTGTTTTCTTTATTGGTGGAGGCTAAACTAAAGTTCCAAGATCAATAACATTTGAATCTATTAGGTTTTGTATCTTGTGTTTTAAACTAATGAATCTATTTGTCATATGGATTGGTGCCCTATGGTAGTTGTAAAATGCCTATTGATCATATCCCTTTGGAAAATTCTATGTTGGATCAACTTCTTAAAAATGAGGGAGAGATATGATATTTTAATCTAAAATTTATTGTAAAACCTTGGCTAGAGAAATTGGAAGATGTGAAAAAGTATGTTGAGGGGGTGTTGACAAAACTATTTGATAAGGAGGATCTGAAGCTACATTAACTATAGGTTGATTCATCCATTTAGTATCATTGAACTTGAAATTATATAGGACTTTGTTGATACTATTATTAGTTGTGTTTTATGTATTAGTGTACTTTAATTTTCCCATTGAAATTAGTTTGACTTCTCTTTCCTTTAATGTGTGACACAATTCAGTGAAGGAGGAGAATATTTTAAACATGATTTATTCATGAAGTGTTGGTATAAGACTTTGTTTGAAAAGGTCCAAAACTCCTGATCTACCATGGGGCTAGTCATCTTAGCCAAGATGGTCTTATATCGAAGAACATCAGCTATGAGATGCTCATTTGGTCATTGTTTCTATTGATCAATTTGAGCATATGAAACCTTCTCACCAATTTTGATACTAAAGTGTGATACAAACATGCTAGTTAAAGGATTGAATGCATTAACTGACTGATTTAGTAGACTATAAAACCAATGTAAAGTATAATCCTTTAGACTCCATGGAAATAGCTTGGTAAGTAGCTAGTCATTTTGTATAGAATCCAAGCATGTTGCATAAAAATCTCTCAAATGTGTCTCTGGATCGCCTTTTCCATCATAAAGAGCAATCTTAGATTGACAAAAACCTTTTGTCAAGGGTGTAGAAGCAATGTGATGTGCTAATGGTGTATACAAAAGAGTAAAAGAATTCAAATTTTGTATAGGTCTAGTGGTACCTTTCTTAAGATGTAGCACCTTGGATTGAAGAGATCTTATCTCTTGCACAAGGGCTACCACATTAGAAGATAAGGATGTACTAGCTATAGCTGGTGGCATAGGGGTAGGTTAGGCTACTATAGGGGGTTGTTGAGACATAGTTTTCCTCATAGTATCATTTGTAATTGGTTGCTCTATGGTTTGATAAGATTGACCATTGTTCACTTTTTATTTGTCCTCTTTTAGAATTCTAAGCATGTCATATTACATATTCATATGTTTGGTTAATATTTATTAAAGTTCTCTTTTATTAGTTTCATCAAAATTAGTATATTGAGTCATCTTTAAAGTAGGAAAACAATTTTAAATGTGTTTGAATATTTTACAATAAGTTTTAATAGGCAATGTGATAGAAAGGGAAAGTACTGAATATAAGAAATGTAAGGTCTTAAAAATAGTGAATTAAAATTTGCACAAAAAGGATACTAAGCTACCAAACATGTAAGATGATACCTCAAGAGCAAAGTAGGAGCTAGTACATGCTATTAGGGATTTTTCAAAAATGTGTTTGTAAAATACTATAAATTTCAAATTTAAGTATTCAAGAAAAAAAATAAAAAATTATGGGAAAGTGCTTGATTTAATTAGACCTAGTAGATGCAACTAGGGTTTGGAGATTTTTTTTTTAAATTACTATGATTTTTTAAAATTTAAAGTGATTTTTTAATTTTAAAATACAACTAAAAATTTAGAAAATGATAGGAAAATTATTGGGAGCTACTTTATGTGACTAGGGTTTGAAATAATATTATTTTTTAAATTATTATTGAATTTGAGAATTTGAATCAAATTTTTGATTTATACATGAAAGAAAAAAATTAGGAAACTAGTGGATTAATACTAGAAAGTTACTAGAACCTAGTGTATGCAACTAGGGTTTTGGAAAAAATATTTTAAAATTTACTAAAATTTTTAAAAATTTGATAGGAATTTCTGATTTCAATTTTCATAGAAAAATTAGGTAGGAATTTACCCTAAGGTTTCTAGGGTTTTTATGTGAAATTCAAAGTAAGTCAAGTTCACCAAATGATTTGTTGTTTTTAGGAATAATGGATTTTTATACCTAATTAATAAACAAGTTTGAGATGGATAAATTAATAAATAATATTCCTAATTAAAGCTACTAATTTTTAAAATTATATTGTAATTAGACATTTTCTAAAAATAGCAATGAAAGAGAGAGAAAATTAAACTTAGCTTATTTTGAACTATTCTAATTGAGATAAGGTCTAGACATTTGCATGCAAGACTAGGAAACTATCATAAATAGGGTCTTAAACTTCATTTCTTGATTAGATAGGAGTGTTGGAAGTAGACATACTAGGATCTAGCACTGTAGTCCTTCCCTAATTTTATTATCCTTAGCATTTAAGCTTTCTAGGTTTCATTCACCTACTGAGTGTGGTTTTGTTGTCCTTGTTATCAACAGAGCTCCCTACAGAGTTGATTCTTCATGTAGTTATGTTTTCTATGAAATTGAATGAACTTAGGAAAATAGGGAAAAGGGGTTAGTGTGTGTAAAATGCACTGGAAATGATTCACATTTTATGTGTGGGCACACTGCCTACATACCAATACTCTGAGGAGGGATCAAGCCATATGTAGTTCTCCTTTTAAGAGTGCTTGGTGAAATAGTGAATGAAATGCAATAAATGATAAAATTGTGTATGCTTGAGATGGATAGGGACTAGTCTGAAGACTTGATTTAGGTTGAAAGTGTATAGTCTAGTTGTATGTAAAGAATAGGGAAGATTTATTGAGTGGTCTTGTTTATATTCTTATTTGTTTGAGTGATATGTTCCAACCCTTTATAAATGATATTTGAATGGGATTTTGTAAGGGTTTACTAGTCATGGGTTAGATGAAACTAGACTAGGAACACATAACAGATAAGAGGAATTAGGGAAAAATGGTAACCTGGGCTCAAAATGTTATTGGATAGGATGTTAAAAAGGGGACATGCTAGGGTCCAATGCTACTATCCAACTTTGGTGCTATTATCTTTGGTAGATAAGACCTAGGGGGATGGATTGGTCATGAAGAGATGGTCCTAGCTTAGTTGGGGTCAAGTTTAAAAGGCCATGAATGACTAAGAATCAGTAAAAACAAGCTTGAGAGGGTCTAGAGAGAAATCAAGAAGGACCTAAGGGTTGGGTGTCTTTATCCATGCTCAAGTTAGCAATTTTTACATTTTATATGACTATAATTTCACATATAATAACTCTAGATCTTGTAGGTTATCTACTCAATAATCTTCATCATCTATGACATGTTTTGATGAGATACACAAATATGGTAACTTGACCTTGATGGGAAAAATGGCCTTAGTGCTATAAAATATGGAATATGGAGTGTCTCCTTTTAGGGTATGATAATTTATATAGTATGACCAGATGGATCAAAAGATTTTGAGGTGATAATCATGACCAACATCATTGTCAATATTTTTAAGGATGTTGACAATGATTTTATTGGATGCTTTTACTTGGTCATTACCTTGTGGGTAATATGTGGTAGAAAAATGATGGGTGATATTATACTCAGCACAAAGCATTTTGACATATTTTTTCTTAAATTATATGCCATTATTAGATGTAGTTTTTGATGGGATACATTAACTAAAAATGAGATGATTGAAGATGAACTTGGTAATCTATTTTCTAGTAACATAAATGAGTGGTATAGCTTTATCCCACTTAGTGAAATATTTGATAGTGGTAAGGATGCATTTATGGCCATCAAATGAGGTAGGGTTAATATTCCCATTGAGATTGAGTCCCCATGTTATAAATGGCCATGGTGTAAGCATTGGTTTAGAGTTTTTGTTGTGGCATGAATCATATTATCATGTCTTTGACAATTTTCACACCTTTTAACATAAGTAACTGCATCTTCTTCTCTAGTTGGCCAATAATAACTAGTATGTAGGAGCTTTTTGGCTAGGATGGCCCCATTGGTATGGGATCCACATACTCCATGAAATTATTTTAATGTTAATGTTTATTTTACTAAATTTAAAAAATAATTCAAAGTTCCATCAAAGCTATAATGATAAAGGTTTGGGCCAAGTAGGGTATAGTGTGAGGCTTGGTGGGTAAAGGCCTTTTGTTGTTTACATGATAGGTATAGAAGCATAACATGGTCATGGAGGTATTCAAATGGATTTGAATACCATATATAACTAGGAATAACAATATCATAAATTATTATGATATTTCAAGGTTCATGATCAGGTGCTAGAAGATTTTCAATGAGGAATTGATATGATTTTTCCTTATCTATGTGATGGATCAAGGAGCCAATTATGTCCATGGTATCTTATATAATATTAATATCCCTAGGTATGTGTTTAAACTATATATTAGTAATATTATATTTGAGAGTGTCCACCATGGCCTTGTATGAAACCAACTTTTCATCTTTGGTCTAAAAGTGGTCTATAACCTAATTGATGATTAATTCATAATCACCATAAACCATGAGATAAAGAATATTCCATTATATTACTTGAAAAATCCCTAACACAAGTGATTAATATTTAGATATGTTGTTAGTATAATGAAAGTTTATATGAATTGATATAGGGATAAGATCCCCCTATGGTGTAATAAATAATAGGCCTACCCTTGATCCATGTGATGTGAATGACCCATCAAAATACAACTTCTAGTGCTGATCTCAGGAGGTGTTTCAATGATGGTCATAATGGACTTATTTAGGAATTGAAAATTCAATGGTTTGGTATCTATAAGGGGAACTTAAACAAGTTTATCTATAAGTCCTTATCCATTTAAGGCCTTCTAATTAACATATTCTATCTCAAAATTTCTCAGAAGCATGGTCCATTTAGCCATGCAACCTTGTAAAGTTGTCTAGGATAGTAGATATTTGATTGGATATAATTTGGAAATGATTATGGTCTTGTTGTTAAGCATGTAATGCCATAGCTTCTAGGCTATAAAAATCATAGCTAAATAAGATTTTTCTATACACATATAGCTGTGTTCATATGTGACTAGTGTATGGAGTAGATATTATAAGGCATGTTATTATCTATTGTCATCATGTTGAGATATAAGTTACCTTAGGGCTTTGTCTATGATATATAGATATAGTAGGAACAACTTTATAAGAACTGGCAGTAATAAAATAGGTAGATTGGCAAGATATTGCTTTAGGTACTAAAAGGATTTATGTTAGTCTTCATCCCAATGAAATGTGGTGCCATTCTTTAGTAAGTGTGTAAATGGATATTTTTTATTATATAATAATGAAATGAATCACTTGATATATTTAATATTACCCTATAAATTATAAAGCTACTTCAAATTAGAAGGTGGTGACATCTCAGTAATAGCTTGTACTTTGGCAAGATTGACTTTAATGCCTCTACAAGTGATGATGAAGCCTAAAAATTTACCTAAAGTGACACCAAAGATTAACTTATTGGGATTTAGTTTAACCTTATATTCATAAAGCCTGTCAAATATTCTATGTAGTGTAGTTAGATGATCATCATGGATCTTTGATTTACCTAATATGTCATCGATGTAGTCTTTAATAATGTCATGCATCATATCATGAAATATTATGGTCATGTATATTTGGTATGTGTAGCAAACATTATTGAGACAAAATGACATAACTTGATAACAAAAATTTCCCCATGGAGTGTTGAATGTTATCTTATGTTGGTTTTATAGTGCAATCCTGATCTAGTTGTACCCCATAAATCCATCCATTAGTGAAAGCATTTTGTATCCCATTGTGGAGTCAACTATGATGTTAATATTTGGAAAATTAAATTAATCCATTGGGTAATCCTTACTTATATCTTTGAAATCATTGTAGATTTTGATTCTTTTTTGCTTCTTCCTAATTGGCAAAATATTTGATATCCACTATGAGTAGACAATCGATTAGATGCATCTTGCTTCAAAGATGTTTTATAACTCTTTATTTAATAATATAGTAATATGATTATGTATCTTTAATAGTTTATAATTCATAGTTTTTACATCAAGATGTATAACAAGGTGGTGTATAGCCAAGGCAGTGCCCAAACCTAGCATGTCTGAATAGGTCCAAGCAAAGATGTCAATAAATTCCATCAAAATGGTTATAAATATTTAACATTCTTCCTCAATGAAGGATGCACCTAATTTGATCCATTTTTGGGTCATCTATAGTTTTGATGTTTACTTTTCTAGTATATTTTAGTAAGAAAGTTGAGCCATTTTATAGAATGGTTATAAATGATTTGAATTGGCCTATAACTACAAAGTCCTCAATTTAGATTGGTTTTTCAATCTATCCTAAACAAAATGAATTAGAACATCCCAATGATATGGATAAAATTGTTTCAAAAACTATTCTAAATTCATAGGAAATTCAATCAAATCCATGTTGTTCTATAAAACTAAACTCAAACTCAAAAGAAAGTTCATATTTGATTGTTTCCTAAACTTTATTTGAGGAAAGGTGAACACCCCCATCTAATGGTGCCTAAAATAGGTTTTCACCAAATTATTGGCCTTTATATTTACTTTTACCCTAGTCTAAAAACACCTCAAAGAGGTTTTCACTTTGGGATCTCAATGTTTTAATATTTTGTTTTTGGCTAAGGGTGCTCACCCATTATCCAAAATAGGTTATAGGATCTAGTTTGGTAGAGAACCCTTTTTTGTGGTCTCCTATCAAAAAATTATCTCTTAGGCCTAAAAAATTGTAAAAGGCCTCATCATTATCAAAATCATCTATAAATACTATGGATTCTTATTGCTCCCATATTATAAGTTGAGGGTTATATAGAGATAACAGGTTGTGTTGGATAGTTAGGGTAATGGAACAAATGGAAAATGGGTTAAATAGGTTGGTATTGGTAAGGTATTCATAAATGTTATGATTACACACCAATTAATTGTTAGCATTATCATCACTAGATGTTGGCATTGGAACATGAATAAGATACATGGGGTCACCCCCTGGTGGTTTAAATTTGAGACCATAATTTCTTTTGTACCATGTTATAGAAATTGGTTCTAGAGTTCCCTACTGATTTGGATTGAGGCATCCTCATTCATAGGCTTGGTTCTCCATGATCTAGTTAGGAATTGGATATTTGGCATTTTTTAGCAATCAACCATTCTATCATTAGATAATCAAGATTCATTATTAGCAAGAGGGTCCTCTTATTGGCTAGTGTCTGATGTGAAAATGATAGGAGTTGGACTATAATTTTTTCCATTTCTTTTTCATTTCCATTCCATGCAAGGTGGCTTAACTTCAAGTCCTCCATAGGACTTTATATTCTATGGAATATTGGTAATGTGGAATGTGTCATGGGTCAAATATTCTCCTAGGTGATTGGTCAAGATGGTAAAATTAATAGACATTTCCAAAAGATGCATATGTGAAGATGACTCAAGGCTATATGGGTCTATAAAATTATCCTATGCTAACTCAACAAGTATTTCTTTGTCTTTGTCCTTTTTTGGAACTAGATCTAGGCCAAAGTGGTAGTTATAAATTTTGTACTCAACCTGCAACTTCTTTAAATGTTCTTAGGGATACAAATATCCATTGATAGTAACATATATGCATGAGTGAGAGAACTTGAGATAATGGTGCAATGTTGATCACATTGAATTAATCTCATATATCTAAGGTATACCCAAGATTAAATTATAATATAGGTCTAAGTTTAACATGTGGAAAAGTGTATCATGGGTTAAAGGCCCAATGATAAATGGTAGGTTGATGGTGCCTTGTGATTCCTACTCTTCATTATCATAGGCCTTGATAGTGATTTACTTTTACTATAGATTGGATATTATATATACAAGATTATTGATGAGATTCAAAGATAATATTTAGGCTTGATCCATTATCTATGAGGACATGTTTCACTTTGTGCCATGTGATGATAACTTTAATGTATAAAAAAATTTATGGAGAGGGCCAAGGTATGACATATCACTTTGATCAAAGGTCAACTATTGGCTTGGGGCTAGATGTCCAACCAAAGCTAGGACTTTGAATAGGTTTATGTTCAATGGAACTTGGGATTGGCCTAGGGGTTATGTTAAGATGTTCTTGTGGATATTAGACATACACAACAAATCTAGAATGGAGATTTGTATAGGTATCTTCTGAATTTGTTCCATTATATCATATGACTTTTCCTTAAAAGTGGTATATGGCTTGTTCTTAGCTAGGATAGTGGGTTGAATTGGTTTGTTGGTAGGGGTTTGTGAGCTTAGAATGGTAATATTTTATCATTAAGTTATGAATGCACAATTAGGATTAGATACATGACCATTTCTTTTTATAAAAAGATGATAGAGGGGGGCTAGATAAGATAAGTATCAATTTATATTGTACTTGGTTATGATCATGGGGAAATGATGCGTTATTAGTATAAGGTCCAAAGATAATAATAACTATTTGTTATTGCACTTGTTTTTAGTCCCAATTCAAGGAAGGATAACTAACATAGGTGGATTGATTAAAATTATTTAGTAATGGTCTTGTTTTGTTAGCATTCAGTCTAGGATTAATGGTGATGGTGGAAATGCGACCTACTCCAATATGACCTACAAATTTTATGTAGTCATATTCATATTTATGGTAAGTTTGATGGTTATTGGAATCATTTTATCCTTGGTTGCTCCCATTCAGTTGACATTATTATTATTGATTATATTATGGTTATTGTCATGGCTATTGATAATGTTGTTTTTGTTTGGGCCTTCATTATTATTGTGGTTGATTATTATTATTATTATTATTATTATTATTATTATTATTATTATTATTATTATTATTATTATTATGTTGTGGAGAAGGGTTTTAGTATATAACTAAGTTTTGATTGGATGTATATGCTTTATTATCCAATATAATCTCCCCATTTTCCAACATATTTTTGATGAGATGTTTGATATTCACACAATGGTGTAGATTATGTCCATGAACATGATGGTATTCAAAAAATTCATCTTTTTAGTACCAATATGGATATAGAATACCCTTAGGATAATGATTTAGTATTGGCCAACTAATCATGTTAGTTGTAGCTAGATTTTCAAACACTAATTCTATAGGTTCTCCAAGGTCACTAAAATCTCGATGAGTAGGGTAAGTTATTATTGGAGGAGGTGTTTGAAAAGGTAATGATTACTACATTTATGGAGTAGGTCTAGGTTTCTATGAAATTTATGCTTGTTGAATGGATTGATGATAAGGAGTAATCTATATTTATGGTGTAGGCTGAGCAAATGGTGTCTACACCATCTGGACATGATGTAACTTAGTTACTCCATTTATAACAACATTATTTTTATGGTTGAATTTATTGGATTTATCATAGTTATTATCTTGAGTGGGTGTCTATGCTTACACTTATACATGGTTCAGGTTTTGATTTTGGTCTAATCCTTAGTTTTGGTTCTAATTTTGATTCGATGAGGTGAGCTTGATAATCCATTTATTAATAAGGGCCTTTTTAATTAGTAAAACTTTATCGATGATCTCTTTGAAATTATTTACATACTAAATATCTAGATGATAAAATATCTCACTATGTAATTTTTTAGTAAATACAATAGCCAATTATTTATCTGGTAATCTATGTGTGAAATGAATAGAAAATGCTCTCCATCTCTATAGATATCTTGTGAATTTTTCACTAACATTCCAGTTTTCCCAAGTAAAATATATCATTGAAATCTCATGTCTGATATTATAAGAGAAATGCTACACAAATTTATCTAAGAGGTCATCAAAATCTGATATGAAATTCTTTATCAATTTTATGAACCATTCTAGAGCCTATCCTGTTAGAATTTAAGGAAATAAAAGGAGCAAGTAAATGTAGTTATAAGACACTATATGGAAGAAATAAATAATTATGTCAAATGTGCCTTAGGGTCTCCTTTACCCTTATATTTATCAAAATTTAGTGGTTCATACCCTAGAAGAAATGGTATCTATAGATAATCCATGTTGAATGGGTATGAACACACATCATCTAATTTGAAATTTTTAGTTTTTTTCTTACTTGAATAGTAGAGATCAAATCCTTCATTTTCTTTAGTTCTTGGGCCATGAAACTAGATGGTGCATGAGGTTAAGGTTGTGGTTATGAAGTTAAAAGTGTATTACCATGACTAGGGTATAAAAGAGGAATGGTTTATTTTGTAATATTAGTTTAATGAATGAATTAACCAAGAAAGTGCATTTAAATATTAGAATATGGTTGTTAAAATTACATGTGTTATGTAATATTATAATTTAGGTTTGATACATAGCCCTAGTTTTAAGGGAATTATGGCTATGATGGAATGATATGATGAAAGATAAAATACTATGTTGATTGTGGTTGAGTAGGGACTTATTTCCAACTAATCAAACCTATATGATTAAGGGAAAATTATTGTGAACCAAGGCCTTCTCATTAAATCTATGACATGTAATGAGCAAAAGGCAATTACTGCCTAATTGGTATTTGCAGGAAAATGATCCCTCTTGGTTGTGTAGACATCAGTTATGAAGTAATAACTTGTATGTTTGAAATTTATCTTTGATGAATGGATATATGTTTTTGATTATAAAATTTTTACGATTGTAAAGGCATGTTGGTCTACAACTGTTGAGGTACACTTGTCTCTACCTATAGAGGTGGAAAATTTATTTTCCCCTATTGAGGTGGCATAATATTTTTCCTTTGATACCAATGTAAACTAAATGGTGCTTATTATTTTTTAATTTTCTTCATCACCTATTGAGTTATAATAAGATTCATCACATGTTTTTGAGACAAAGCACTAGTTGGCACTTGATTACTTAATACCTATGTTTATGTGATTGATGAAGTAGTTGGTTGAGGATTAGATAAAATTTTCTATGGTTGGGATGTAGGATTTATCTCCCCTATTTTTATGAACCACTCATGGTATTAATTAAAGGTATGTGTTATTACGTACTAGTTTTTGGTGAAGATAAACCATTTTGGCCTAGATTGAATGACACTTGCATGTTATCCACTATGTTTAGCACTTTATTTGGTGTAGAAGCTACACACTTCTTTAATTGTTACTGAATGAAGTAATTTACACAAATGGGTCTATACCTATATTATATTGATTTATCAATTCAATTAATACTCTAATGTAAGTAGCTAGCTCTATAAGGGGAAAATTTGACATGGACATGATATTAAAATTATTCACCATATTTAGATGGGTTTGTTATTCTTATTGTATTTGTATAAAATGGTCTTCCATGAGGCCCTTTCCTCTTACAATCATATATATGTCTTGATATGACATAAACATGATCACTTGAGGATGTTTATTAGATCCATGTTCAATGTTTTGGGCATAAGGCATGTTGAGAGGCACTCTAACTAGACTAGGATAGTTTTCATGGGGGAAGTTTGATAGAAACTTGGACCTTGCCTCTATGGATATGACTAAAACCTTATCCTTTTTTTCAATAAAGTGATGATTAAAAAAATAATCATCATATATTGATGGCATAGTAACACAATATAGTTTTTATAACTTGTTCTAAAACCGATGGTATACTAGCAAGATATTACATGTTTTTCTCTTTGTATTGTTCTAAATAAGGAGGCATGTTAACCAAATAATGGGATAATGGATGTTGAATTTATTCCCTATATTGAGTAGTGTAAGGAGGATAGGGATCTGTCTCACAAATTACATCATGACCATAGGGGTATTGAATAAAATAACTATGTGAAACCACATTATCATAACCTAGATTGTACCTATCTCAACTATGATTTTAATGAGACATATCAAAATTAATTACTAATATTTCATGAAGATATGCCTATAATTATAAAAACTCTTAAAAAATTAGGTCTAAGGGACAAATGGTCTAAACTTGGTCTAAAACTTGGTTTATGAAATGGAGTTGTATCTTAAAAATGGTCTATGGTAAACTTGGTATAGAATAGTCTAACATCAAATGTCTTACACAAATGGTCAAATAGATGGGTAAAAATTAATGCCAAACTTAGGTAAAAAGTGTTTAAAATAAGTCTAATATAGGTCTAAAGAAACAAAGGTTTCTATGTCTTTAGGAATAAGGCACAAAGCTAGGCTCAAAACAACTATGCATAAAACAAAGTGGTAAGGTGATAGGAATCTTGAGAAAACGTCACAAGAGATAGACTTGAAAAAAAAAATGGAAATTTTCTAGGTCTTTTGTGAATAAGGAACAAAATCTAGACTTTACACAATAGGTCTAAGAGGCAATAGATTTAATTTGAATTTTTTTCAAACACTTGACACAAACTAGACATTAAGATTTAAACACACACTTGATCATTTTGAAAAAGACATTGAAATTTAGGCATATGGAATTTAGACTACTTCCCCCAAATTTAGGCACAAAAATAGTCTTTAAATAGAGCAAGGAATTAGCCTAAGTTTCACAACCCAAAAGTGAAAGGTAAATGTCTAAGCCAAAATTATGTGAGACATGCATAAACCAATCAATGTTTGGATCTAAACTTGTCAAGACCAATTTCAAACCTAATTTACAAGACTAGGCTTCTAAAAATAGACACTAATCTATAAAATAACAAACATCATGATGGTACTAGGTATAAAACAATAAGGCACATGTGGCTTTGAGATGCAATTTAAACACAAGGCAATAATTATTTAAAATAATTAGAGTAAAATAATAATGCTATCATGATTTAAAGATATGACAAATGGTTTTTTCAAGACTCTAATGCTCAAGAATTGGAATGAAATGGGTAACATAATGATGCCCCTTTTACACAAGTGACACATGGAAATAAAGGTTTGATAGATGATTAATGCAAATGTGTGGTGTTAAATGGATGGAATAATTCCTATTCAAACAAAGGAGTGATGTGTAAACAAGACTAATTTTGGGCATGGTATTAAAAACAAATATTTTTGACATAAGATAATTTAAGTAAAAAGGACAAAATGACAAAAACACCTAAGTGTAATATCTTAAATCCTAAAACTGATGAGGTAGCATCGTATTATCAAATTCCATATCTTTACTTGATCTTGAGAGGATTTTAAATTGTTAATCCAAAGTAAAATCATATGAAAATTAGTGATTTTAGGCCCCCTCTTCTCTCAATAATTCATAAAGAAACACGGAACTTCGAGCTACTTACCTTGCGTCAATAGTATGTCCACAAAAATTAGGGTTGTCTAAACTATCAATTTTCATTTATTTCTAAATGGTCCCATAGTGTGTCTAACACTATGTCACATCATATAATTTGGATCCATGTTAATTATCTTGTTATGAAAAGGTATTGTCCTTTTCATAAACACTACATCTATCGATTACTCAATATATTACAATGTCCAAGTTAACCTTACAGTCTGAGGCTAAGTATCACTAATAGATTTTGTTTAACCACTCAAACAAACATCCCAGTGGGTCGCCATTAATTTATATAACCCACCATAGATTGTGTTTGAAGTGTTGTTGGGAGATTAATTTATATGTCAATTATTCTCTATAGAAATGATGGGGAGGTGATGAAATCCTGTCCACAAGCCAAACATACATGAAATAAATAAGTGGAAGGAATTTAAGGTCATTTTTAGGTCACACAAATCATAAAAATTTTGGAAGGACCTTAGAGACTTTCCTTCCATACTTTGGGATAAAAATGACAAATTCAGAGAGTGAGCATTTTTTATCACCCAAGTTCCCTAAAGGGGATGGGGGAGAGCATACACATGACAATCATATTTATAACAAAAACAATCAAAAACAAGGATAAAAATAAAAAATTCTTATGATTATTTAACTAAAGTGAGAGTTCATTTTTATATCACCAAAATGAAATATGTAATGAAGTTTGAGCCCCTTGGCATTAAGTTGGAAATTTAAAAAAAATGACAAATAACTCAAATAAAAATATTTTAAATCACCAAATTTAAATGTGAGATAAAAAATATTAGAATGTTTAAAAATGTCTTTTCTTGGCATTTGGGTCCTGTAAAATATGTTAGTGGGTTTAATTTTTGATTAAAAAAAGTAATACCCTTGAAAATTAGCTTAACAAAGTAGAAAATCACCTCTTTGGAATGAATTAAAAGTTATTCAATAAATTTCTAACTACAAAATTATTGTATCATAAAAACATAGTGAAAATAGAATGCTTAAAAACTTATAGTAAATGATTTCATGGGTTATGAATGATTTCATAACTATGTTTGATGAGTGTGCTACTTAGGTCAATGATTTTACTACTCAAGTTGAAAAATTCACTACTCAGTTCGATGAATTTTCTACTTAGGCAAACAATTTCACACTTTTAGGAAACTTGTAACATAATTCATAACACACAAGAATAATTTTTCTATTTCATAATGATTTCACTGCTAACAAAAATGATTTTATTGCAAATCAAAATAAATTCATAGCCTAAAAATGTGATTTCACTCCTATAAATAAAAAATTTAATGCTACAAATAATGATTTTGCTACTATAAATAAAAAATTTGCTAATTTTTAATAAATTCATAGATAGATTAAAAAAAGATATATTTTTCTTGAAGGATAATTTTATGGTTTTGCTCAATGATTTCACCATTTATGTCCCTGATTTCATAGTTTCATAGGGATGATGCTAAACCAAAGTGATTTCATAGTTTTTCAAGACAAAATCATAAATTTGGTTGATAATTTTGTAGTTTCTTATTTTGAATTCATATTTATGTAGTCATGAATTCATGAATACATAGTCAGAAGAAAAAACATAAAAAGTTAGTAATATAACAAGAAATTAAGATCTATAATGAAGTATTATTAGCTGTAAAAATATCTCAAGAGAATCCCTTCATTATTTTGGGGTGTGTGGTTCCATCGAGTGTTACATCATTTTAACAAGGAATATGTAGAATAGAGGTTAGCCTAGTGTTAGTCTAATAAAATAAAATCAAAATAACACATTAAAATCATACCACATATACCCTAGACACTAGGAAGAGCATAGGTAACAAAAATACAAAATAAAACACAATTATAACATAAAATAAATAATTATTTTACCTTTTTTGGAGCTATAAATGGCTTGTTAAAGTGGATTACTAGGTTTGTGCATCAAGAAATCTTCATCAATAGAGCTTCATTTGCTTCACATTTCTTTGGCACCTTGGCTTGGATGACTGGCTTTATGATTTTGGAATGGTAAAATTACTTGAAAGGTTTATTTGTATCTATTTTATCATTATAACATTACACTAAGATATCTTACAAGGGAAATTCTACATAATAACACTACACTATCAAATATTAAAGATCAATAAGTAGCCTCCAAAAGTTAACTCTCACCCAAGGTAAGTTAAGGTTGAGTCTAAACATGGAATGGGTTAAAGATATACATAGTGAGTTTATATAACTCTATTTTAGTTAAAATTTGTCATGTAATTATGATTTTCAATTATTAGGCATGGATCTCAAATTAGATATTTTGGAAGAGCTTGACAACTCATAAAGGTAATGATGAAAAAGGCTTGATATTTTAAATTTTGGAATTTAAATTTTGAAATATTAATTAATTTCAAATGGATAATTTATCTAATCATTTAATATTTTTTAATATATTATTTTTTTATTAGCATTTTATCTCTTTTAAGAATTGTTCAAGTTCCCCGTTTAATGGGTCCATAAGCCAAACTACCAGTTGTTAGGTCACAAAGTGATTGAGAATGAATCCATGAGAGGTTATTATTGTGTATAGGATATCACCATAAATAGGTATGTATTAAAATGATATTGAGCATTGATGAATGATGCATGACCAAAATTGGGATGTTTAGTGATTCTTAAGCTTAATTTGTAATGCTTGATAAGAATTAATCGGAAGTCCGATCGAAAGCCAGTTTTGGCCATAATGAGATGTATAAACTAATAATAAATTTTTATTATTATAATATTTTAAATTTTCATTCTTTTTTTAAAAATGATAAACCTTCTGTGAAATTTTGAAAACATGGGCATCATATATCTAAATGTTAGAAATTACATCCATGCAAATCTTGCAGTAAATCCATTCATGATACTTTACACTATTATAAATTGAATAAATATACTACCTATAAGGGTATAATTGTTTGTATTCATAGAAAATATGGATCTTATAGATAATATTATGTGTCTTCATGTAATTATTCTTTGATTTCTTCTTGACACATCTTTTTCTAAAAACACATCTATTTGTCTCTATTTTGATTAAACTCAAAATCTTTTATACAATCCTTGATTTTTTTATTGCAAAGGAAATATAAAATTGAATAAATTCATTTTCATGCATCATTTCACACAATATTATGGATTTTATATTTTCTCCATTTTATTTTTTGTACGTATACTTTTATTACACTATGTATGTATATCATATTTTTACGGTACATTAGTTAATTTACTTGAAAGTTTGGTGTTATATTTTTTATTTTATATGGTTTTATGAATAATTTATCCAAATTTTCAGTATTTATTTCATTTTTAATCAACTAAATTATCTAAAGAGTATTATTATATATTATTGATGATTAGATTTTCATCTTTTCAACTTTTGGCATCACCTTCTCTACTTCTCTCTTTTTGAAATATATTGTAATTATTTTTAAAGGAAGTTTCTATTAAGGGGAGTATTATTCAATTTAAATTCCATTAATTATTTTTAAAAGTTTTTAACTACATTTTTAACCCCAAATTAATCTTAAGGGGGAGTGTTAGATAACTAACCTTATTTGGTTTCACTAGATGTTTCTAGGTTTATTATAAGTATTATTTGTGTATGCATTTTTCATATTTATAAATACACTTTATCCTAGTCATTTGAGGTTTCACTCACCTCTCTTGTACACTTGCTTGATTTAGAGTTAATTTCATGTAACTCTTATCCCCCAACATGGCACACACATACTCTTCACTTGTGTTGGGAGAATAAATTAGTTAATAAAGCTACGCAAGATTTTTGTCTAATATTCATGCATTATTTTCTTAGTTAATCATTAATGTGTCTATTTTATCATATTTCCCTGACTTATAATAGGTTATAAGATGAACAAATTCCACTTTGGGTGCCAAGTACAAGAAAAATATGAATAATCGTAAACTGAAAATGTCTATATATACTTATGTTTGTAATAAGACTAGAGTTCCACTTTTGAAGAGATCAATTGAGACTTTTTGGTTATGGTTACCTATGATTTATTACTTTGTTCCTTGCATGCATTTTAATGTATAATATTTTATTAGTTTTTATCTATGTTAATCCACACACTCTAAAAGTGTTAATGAATTATTGATTGTTCTTACTTATTACTTAACACACAATAATTCATCCTTGATATGATTCTATTATCCAATATTTTACATAAATATGATACACTATCCTATATAATGAAGTATAACCTAACTATCCTCATCCTTAACATGTTTTGATGCTTAAAGAACCTTTGCTAACAATGGTGCGATGATCATGGACACACTCCTTCTAGAGGAAATTATGCTTAGATGGTTACCAAGGTAGATA
This sequence comes from Torreya grandis, assembly GCA_037957365.1. Lineage (NCBI taxonomy): Eukaryota > Viridiplantae > Streptophyta > Pinopsida > Cupressales > Taxaceae > Torreya > Torreya grandis. The sequence continues at coordinate 228,227 of JARHVA010009030.1, forward strand.
TAAATTGAGACATGGTTCAACAAAAGAGTATGTAATTCTATAGAAGAAGAATCAAAATGGACTAGTCTTAGCATACAAGAAATAATTTGAGAGCATATTTATTAGATATTTATGAAATATTTTGGTTTGATTTGCCTGAATTTATAGCTAACTTATTATCATGGTTGAAATAATATTTTTTTAACCCAATAATGGAAGAAACAATCATTTGGACTGAAGAAAAGATAGTCTGGTTGCCAAAATTACAAACTAGCTAGACACGAGCAATAGATCATTGGGTTGTTACTACTATAGATGGATACATAAATGATTTTATAATATAGGGATATATATATTTATAATTTGGGTGAGAATTTTTTGTCAAATTAATTAAATGGAAATTTTTATAGTGACTACTTACCCTTATGAAGATGTTGGTTGTAGATAAGGCCATGGTGCCTACTCTAGCTAATATGGAGTAGTCACTTAGGTCATATGAGGGTTTGTGTAACATTATAGTGAATTATGATTAGATGAGTATATAAATATTGAAACTAAATCCATAATGGAGACGTGAGGGAATAAAATTAAGAAAAAAAAATTGGATTCAAAATGTGAGCTACAACAATATAACAAATGGAATAAATAGAAGAATACCTAGGTAGGTATGGGTAGAGTAAGAGTAGTAGTAAAATAAGTGATGAATGAGTAATAAGATTTGATGAGTGAGATGAAAGATATTAATAATGAAGGAAAAATAAATCATCTGATGAATGCTAATAGATATAAAGAAGTGATAAAGAACACAATGAAGAAGAGATGTTCGAAGAAGGTGAGAATAGTGTAAAAGTAGAGTAGTTAGATGATAAATATAGTGTGTAGCTATAAGAATGGGTATTATCAAAAGAAGGACATGAATAATTAAACAAAGAATTATAAAATAGTAATAGATTAATCATAGGTTCAAGTTTAGAATAAGAATAATTCATAGGAAATAATCATTCATCAGAAGAGCACACATCCTCACAACCTAATTTCTTATATTCTAGTATAAGTTTTCAACCAGACAGATAGGAAGATAGTAGCTGGGAAGTTTCATTTTTTAGAAAAATTACACCAATGGGGTAATAAAATTGAAATATCATAAATTCAAAAGTCTTTGAAATCTATACAAATTTTTTAAACCAAGCAAAGAAAAGAAGAAAACATAGAAAAACAAAGTGCATAAGTTGACTCTCCTAATACATAGATAAATCTTCATAGTATACAAGTAGGATCACACTGAATATAATCTCCTCATATAAAAAATGTGTAATATATCCTTCCAATACTAGTTTACATAATGGGTCATGTAAGAGAATTTATAAACCTAAAAATGTATGATGGGTATACAAACCTTGAATAGTACTTACTAACCTATGAAATGAGATGGCAAGCAAAGGGCATTATTGATGAAGCTGTCATAAAGTGCAAGTTAGTAGGGGTACTAAATGGAATATTGATTAATTTTATGTACTATAAATAAATTTATAAGTAAATTCTACAATATGTTAAGGAATGGCTCATTACAGAGTTGAAGATAAAGAAATGTATAAGTCAGATTATTTAAGACTTAAAATAGATAAGTAGAAGATGGGCAGTATGAGACTATGATCATAGATTATTTGATGTTATGAATAAGGTGGAATTTTTCTTAATAGATAAAGATAAATCTACATTTTTTATCAAAGGAATACACTCTAGAATCAAAATTTACACTATGCAAACTCATTATGTTATTTAAATAGATGCTAAGTTGATGCCCTACGAGTAGAGAAAATTGAAGACTATAGGAATGTCTTGTCATAAGTTATAAAATTTAAAATACATTAAAATATTTTATGAAAATTATATAATAATACCATGAGGAAAATTAACCTAAGTTAAATTTATGGTGTATAAAGTGTGGAAAAGGACATCACAAGAATGATTATCCTAAGATCAAGACAAAGTTTTATGAAATCTATTGAGTAGTTAGTTATGTAACAACACAGTGCCATCTCCTACAATAGTGTGTCAAGAATACATTTAGTTTATATTATAATTTATATAAGTCACATAATAATGATGAAAATAGCTTAGGGATTTATAGGATCTCAATGAAGACATCACAAAAAATGTATTCATCATCATTGCACAATAAGTCTCTGTAGTGAAGCAGATGATTCCAAGCATAAATGTTGATAAGGGTTATGCAACCCATGTAGATCCATAGTGGACTCCTAGTTAACTAAAGTTAATACCTCAAAGTTTGGTTGGTTGGACCCATCATTCACTGAGTTGGACACCACCATCACCAAAATACCAATATGTACCACCCTGGAGCCTAGCAATGACACAAAAGCAAAAAGTGAGTTAGAATCCACTAGTTATGCAATAGTAATTTAGAATTGGAGATAATCCACAATAAAATGAAAATTATAGCATACCAAAATAATAAGGATATTATAGAGGAGGTTATCAATCGAACAGAGGAGGATCTAGGGGTAGATATAGAGGAGGTTACCAAGGTGACAGAGGAAATAAATATTAAAGACCTCCTTTGCAATGTTATTTATGTGGAGAATATAATCATGTGCAACATAATTACCCCTTGAATACCCAAAGATAGTCTTACTATGGTTACTAAAAAATATATTACCATCATGAGATAAAATATTGTCCTATATTAGAGAAGAAAAGAAAGGATAAGACCATCAAGAATGTGACTATGGTGAGTACATAACATAAGGAGGATGTCTTCATGAATGTTGTTACACAACATCAAAATGTAAAAAGAGGGTTTCCTCTTCTGAAAATGCCTCAAGATTAGGGAATACAAAAATAAAAATAGGATAAATACCCAAACCCAAATATATAAAAGGTGATCATGTATAAAGTTGCACAAATGTTAAAAAAAAATCAACACCAAGGCAGCACTAAAGGAGATTATATAAAAATAGATGACCAAATGTATGGCTAGATCATGAACTTTATGTGTCAAGATGGAGTTTTCACTATGATAATAGATCTATTGATACTTTTAAGCACACTAAATAATGAAGACATCTCTTAGAAAATCACAAACTTACTACATAATCTACTAGAATATTGGTAGTGAGGTCAATAAAAGAGAGAAAATATCATTTGGACATCAAAACAAAGAATCCATAAGATGTAGATAAATGAATAAGCATTGAGGTTGCAAGATATGAAATTCCAAATATTGTCTTTGATCTTGGAAACATAGTCAACATGATTCTTAGGTCTATATGGGAAGCTATTGAATACTGGTTCTAAGTTACAACCTAGTAACTCTGATTTTAGTTGACTATGGAAGAATTGATCCCATTGGTATATTATAATATGTTGAGATCAAATTCATATAATTAACCATGTGAGGTGAATTTGAAGTCATTGATATGAAGATAATAATAATACATTACCCTACATAGACTGGTAAGAAATGGGCATATGATGGTCGTATGACTATCAACACTATGCAAAATCAATTAGAGGCATACAAGGGAGATAAGGTTATAGTCATTCCTCTGAATGTGGCATAAAAACTTACATCATTTTAGTTGAACCAAATCCTCCATATGTTACACAAGAAACTAGTTAGATGAAGGTAAATTTTGAAGAGAACACAAAATCTCTAGATACAACTGAGTGAAAATTATTGTATGAGCATACTAAACCTTAAGTATAATATTTAATCACTTAATAGTTTAAAACATCTAAACAATGTATACCTAAATTAGTAGTTACTCACCCATTGGCAACCCAGCTTGTCATAGAGGATTATGCGTCTATGTCAACTAAATCCCCTACTCATTCAAAACATGAATTTATCTATATGGAAGATGATCATATGTAAGATTATATAGATCTAACTAAATAATAAAATTTGCCTTGGAAAATAACTTCATCTATCATTGGAGACTCAGACACACACCTACTCAACTAGGCTCATGGTGATCATGAACTTTGACCATGAGAATGGTATTTACACATGAGAGGAAAATTTGTATGTAACTTGAAAATGAGGATATTAATTAGTTCATTATGTTCTTACAAGTTAACATACATACCATTATATAGTGGGTTAATGCTTTGAATTATTCTTGAAAGGGAGTTATAGTGACATGGTGGGAAATTCATAGAAATGATTAGCTCGAGTGGGATGATGTGTACATATTCATGATTAGAAAATTCTAACTACTATAGGTAATCAGAAGTAATTGGCCTTTATTCCAAGAAGGTTAGTGTCCTAAAATACATATTCATAAATGTGTTGAAGTCTAGACTAAGTAACATGTGGATTTGAAGTACTTGGCTCACATATTTCATTATACACTTTCTCCTTTATCATCATTATGGTTTATGAATCAAGAATCTAGGAAGGAAACAAAACATTGGGTACAAGTGCAAAGGAACTTTATACATACATTTATTTTTAAGATGAAAACCATTTGGTTCACAATGTATTAATGAAAATCAAAAATTTCCTATGTCATGGGTGCCTAAAATATTTAAGCAATATTAGAGAATCCACTGCACAAAAGAACATTGATTATAATCTAAATATGACATTATAAAGATATAAAGTTGCCAAAAAGTAAGAACACTCTCTTGCACAACCATGCCATGAAATACAAGATAAAGAAGAAAACATTGAAGATTTAAATACTAATGGTGATCTCAATTTGATTGATTTATTTGAACTTGAACAACTAATAGAACTAGTAAAGGATTCTAGTCAAAAACTTATTGAAGACAAGTTGTGCAACATATAAATTCTAGGATAGGAAGGGTAATGAATGATATAGGAATATATCGATAAGGAAAAGTGTAATATTTACCAGCAACACATTAAAAAATGTAGAAAAAATTAGAACTAAGGAAATTCATAAATTGGGATATATAGGTGATTATTGGATATAAAATGAATTTTATGAAGCTATGCAAGTCCTATGAGATTATCAAGATGTTTTACCCTCTAAATTTTCAAAATTTTGAGGAGTTTGTCCATCTTTAGGAAAAATTCATATCAAACTCAAGGAGTGTGAATGATCCATAAATAAATTACCATAAAAGTTAAATCTAAACATGAAGTTGAAAGTGAAGGATGAACTCGATATAATGCAAGACATATGTATAATATATCCCATAGAAAAGGTAGATTGGGTTAGCCCCATGGTAGTATAACCTAAGAAAATAGGGAAGGTCAGAGCATGTGTGTATTATCACACTCTAAATGATGCATGTGTGAATGATCCATTCTCAATTTCATTCATAAATGAAGTTTTGAAATCTATCGTAGGCCATGAAGTCTTCTCTTTCATAGATTGCTTTAGTGGCTATCATAAAATACCCATCATAAAAGAAGACAAAGATAAAATGACTTTTTACACATAATGGGTATCCTTTATGTACAAGTTAATGTATTTTAGCCTTAAAAAAACATGTTTTTTTCCCACATTATGGTGATTGAATTCAAGGACTTCATTCATGATTTTCTAGAAGTCTATCTCAATGATTGGGTAATTTTTTTTTTTAAATAACATTTGTCTAAATTGTGCCTCATGTTAAAATGTGGTCACTTTGCACCTTGATATAAATTTAAATAAATGTTTATTTTTCACACATTTTGGCGTTCTACAAGGTCATGTTGTGTACAGTGAAGGAATTTTGGTTGACCTGGCCAAAATTGTAGTCATTCTAAGTATGCATCCACTAGTCAACTCCATGGAAGTGTGATCTTTTATTGGCCATACAAGGTATTACCATAAGTTTATCAAGGGAGATGTGGCCATTTCATCTCCATTATAACCCTTACTATGTAAACGTGTGAATTTTATCTAGACTATAGAGTGACAAATAGCCTTTTTTAAACTAAATTAGCAACTGGCCATTACGCCTATCCTTGTATTTCCAAATTAGAGCAATCCATTTCATGTGAATGTTGATACTTTGGGTATCATAGTCAGTGACGTACTTTTGTAACCAGGAGATGGTGGAATAGACTACCCCATTCATTTTTCAAGTTGAAAGTCATCTGATGTAGAAAATAACCACACAATAATTGAAAGAAAAGCACTAGCTATAGTGTTTACACTACATAAATTTTGACATTATATTCTTGCAACACCATTTGAATTTTTGACATATCATCAAGCTATGCACTATGTAGTCAATAAGATGATGCTATGAGGATACATTTCTAGATGGTTGATGATATTTTAGGAATTCTAATTTTGCATTAACATCAAGCCAAGAAGAGAAAATGAGGATCTAGATCATCTTAGTCACATAACTAATGGTGAATAAATAAAAGAATTACAAGAAGACTCTCTTAATACTAATCTATTTCATGTTTGTACAATCCCCAAAAAATTTGATGCAAACTCCAACTTCCTTGAATAAAGAGTATTCCTTGTGTACTACCAATAATGAGACAAGAAGTAATTTATCACCAGACTTTTGCCATACACAATAATTAATGGTATTTTGTATCATTTTGTGAAGGATAAAGTACTATGCAAGGTATTTATAGAACATGAATGACCATAAATATTATAGGAAACACACCACAGAATAAGATGACATTTTAATGGATAATCTACTACTAGGAAGTTGTTATATAGTGGGTTATGATGGCCAAATATGTTTTAGGATGTACATAGAGTAGTATAACACTACAATGTATGTCAATGCATGAGTAAACCTCTAAAAAAAGATGAAATACCTTTGTATATTTTTTTAGTTGAATATCCTTTCAAATGATGGGGCATTAACTTTGTTCAACCTATTAATCCACTAAGTAAATGTTGTAAATCTAGGTATATTATCACTGTGATAGACTAATTTACCAAATGGGTTGAAGCTATTATGACACCTAGTTATGGTGTGAAGGATAAAACAAAGTTTCTAAATCAGAACATTATTACAAGGTTTAGTTTCCCCATCAAAATCATCAATGATCAAGGGACACACTTCTTAAACAACACCATCAAGGCTCATACTAATGAATTCATTATTTTTCATCATAAAATTACTGCATACCATCCACAAGTTGATGGCCGGATTGAAGTTTCTGAAAATGTGTTGGGAAAAATGTTGAAAAAGATCTATAATGTCAAGAGGGATGATTGGGAAGATCACATTCCTATGATTTTATGGGAATATCATAGACACTATAAGAGAGAAATAGGTTTTACTCTATTCTAGTTAGTTTATGGGCTTGAAGTAATTATGCCAATGGAATACTTAATACCCAATCTATGTATTACAATGGTCATGAGACTAGGGGATTGTGAGTCTCTCACTAGCCAACTTATATAACTAAATAAGATGAATGAGTATAAACATAAAACATCTTCAATGTAAGAAGTTCACAAGTAGAGATAGAAAGCATGGCATGATATGAATCTATGCCATAAGGAATTTCATAAATATCAACCAATTTTATTAGATGATAATTATTTCAAAGCATTTTTGGGCAAATTATAGATTTGATGAAAAGGATGTTATGTTATACATGAAATATAATAGCAAGGAACCATTATTTTTAGAGATATTTAGGGAACCATTTTGATAGGGCATGTAAACAGTTGTAGGTTTAAGCCCTACCACCAATTATCTTAATGGATCTCATTTTGTTAAATGAGTGGGTGCTAAATAACATCGAGAAGATTATGATTTATCATTTATACATGTTTTTTGTGTGTTTATTTTTCTATTTGTGTGTGTTTTTAGATGATCTCTTTACTACCTTTCAAGAAATAAGATACCAAGTATAGTGTGTGTCAACCGTGCACAATATAATTCACATGCACCATCATGGATGTCAATAGGAGTTAATGAAAGCAATTAAGTCTAAGAAAAGTAAAAATAAGTCAAATTAACAAGATATTCATCATATAACAATCATCCACCAAAAATTAATGTTAGATCCAAGGATTGACTGACTTAATATTTAATAATTTAGTGGCCTATCAATATCATCTAATATTACTCTTGTTTGGATAGAAAAAATCATAAAAATATATCTACACATATGTGCCAATGACTAACTATCTTAATTGTCAGATCAGATAAGATTTTCCATATCAACCATTACATTCATGATGAATAGATAGCTAAGCACAACATTTATGTGGAAACTAATAGGCATGAAATCTATAAAGCCATAAGCTCAAGAACCACATTTCATCCTTGCACATATTTTTGTAACCTACAATTTCAAATAGATGAGATCATTTTATTTCATAAAGATCCAATAGAAGTGTAATTTCATCACTTCAACACTCATGGATACTTCACAACTCATCATGGGATTGAAAACAACATTAAAAGAAGTAATATGTGTCGATATGGATCTCAAGTATACCAAATTCAATGATCTAGATCCATTTAAATTCCTTCAAGTAGTAGAAAATAAGTTATTTCATCCACACCCCATTGATGGTGCACAACTACTCACTCTCATAGCCCCACACCACTTCTATAAGATATATGTCAAGCACCTACTTTTAATTCCAACTTTTAGTAACTTAGAGGATATTGTACAAGTCTTAACTGGTCAATACAATGATGATAATATCTACCTTGGACCAAACGTCACTGTTATCACCAACATAGAAGCCATGGATTGAGATTTGGGCATGCCTAGGTAAGGAGACTCAATTTATACATATAAGACAAGAACACCACCTATTATATAGGAGGTTTGAAATTTATATGTTCAGGGATCCAAATTGAGGAAATTCATGACCAACTAGTGCACATCATCATCAAATGCATCATAAGGAGGTTTTAGCATATGACCAAGTTTACAAAAAAAATTCCAAAATGGGTTGTGGACATCACCCATCATATGATCAACCAAAATGATAAATTTAAATTGATAGATTAATTCATTTAGGAGGTAATCACATATATTGACAAGTATTGCACATTGTCAAAGAAGGCATTCTAGTATTATTTCTTCATATTTCTCCTCTACTTTACATAATGGAAGTCCTCAGAGGGAGATATGCACCCTAACATAAATTAGTAGCTAGTAAAATAATTCCCTAACCTCATATAGACACTTGAGCATAGAGCCCTAGCACATGAGGTTAAATTTAAAGTGTGGTGGGAGGAGTGTCTAGAATTGATTACTACACATCATCAAGTGCCACCACATGTCATACATTATTTGGGCCAACATGCTACTATCACCTTATTGCCCAAAGGTGTCTTTATACACATCCACGAGCTACCAAAGTCACCCTTTTATCCTCTTCCATTATTTTTCACCATGGTCATGCCATAAGAATAAGTCTCAAAATAGAAAATCTTCACAACCAAGCACACAATACTACTACATGACATACCACCTAGTGTAACCATCCTTATAATGTAACAACCAAAAGAGGCCACTAGTTTGCATCCACATAAGGGAAATCAAAATATTTACATCAAACATCACTCTAAACCTCTTCCATTTAAGTGCAAGACATGTAGCATGATGACCTAACTAGATGATCCTAAGGTGTCCCAGATCACAAGCTTGTGTAACCTTCCATATATGGGCATAGATGAATAATAAATTTACCAAGTAATGATTAAAAACATTATTAGAGACTTATATGGTAGATAGGAGGAGAATGAATTATTCTTTTGTAAGTTTTTACACATGTTCTAAGTGTGTAAATAGGTTATTCCAAATCTATGGGTTGACTTACCATCATTCTTTACATCTATCATCATCAACACCATGAGAGAATAAGTGGAGGAACTAGAATGAAGGATTGAATTTTTCCAACAATAACCTACTCCTACATTCATAACTAAAGATGTATTTATTACACTACCATAAGTCCCACCAGAATCACTCATGTGTAAACCCCAAACTAGGCATGAGGTTAGGTTCTCACCCACACTAAAAGATCACACATTTAGTCAACTAGAATAAGAATCACAACCTAATTTATCCTCCACTTCAACACCACCCAAACATAGGTTAGTCACCCTCAAATGAAATAAAGAATAGGTTTCCAAATCTATAGTCTATCCAATTAATTCTCTACCATCACCACAACCTCATGAGGTCAAAGAGCTCATACCCAAGCAACCCACTATAGAAGAAAAATAAACCTTAATGGAAGAAGTATCTCACATACTATAATAGTGAGTTATAAAGGAGGATAATAAACATAAAACAAATAAGGATCAACAATAATAAGAAAGTCACTAAGCCAAATAAGTTGAGTCCATGCAAAAGGCCAATGATGTAGAGGCTAACTGATAGACAGCCATTAAAGTGGCTATGAAAGAACATGAAACTATCAATGTAGCTAAGAAATCATATGAGGTGAAACCAAAAAAACATAAATAAGTTGAGATCCCTATCAAAGCTAAGGTAGAATAATTATAAAAAATAGAAAAATTATGTAGTAGTGTAGGCATATCAAGCCATTGATGATGCCAAGTGCACATAGAAGTAAGTATTGGAAGAAATAAATAAGAATAAGGAATAAGAAGATGAATCCCTACACTAATAGTATGCATATGCATAGGAACAAGTATAGGCACAAGCATAAGATTAGTCTATAGATGAACAAGCCAAGGTTGTAACCCTAGTAGAGTAAAATAAATAAGAAGAAGAAGATGCACATATTTTATGGGCAAAGGAGAAACAATAAAAATAACAAGTTGCATATGAAGAGATGAATAAGAAAAAGGAAGAGGAAGAGGAAGAAGTAAAAAAATAGGTTTAAGATGTTTCATAGTAACTCAAGTTGGGAACAGAGGCCCTGACACAATAGCAATAGGCACCCGAGCAACCACAAGTAGAATCAAAGTATCCAACACAATAAGGACTATTTATAGCCACTTTAGGTCCTTTGCTTCTAAACTTTCCCTTGGGAAGAGTTTATATTTTGGATATCTTGATTTTTGGTGTTTGGTACACCACCTTTTCCCTCCCACTTGTGATAATTCATCGACCTAACCCTTTAATGATTAGAAGTACATTGATGTCTAAAGGATTCCATTAAATAAATAATTACATGATGCTTCAACATTTTAGGAATAAATTTATCATAAGGCCACCTCTTTGGAGATGGAGATGGATCTATCCATGGTAGAGAACATTGAGATGAAGGATTACCTCCATGAATCTATAAATATTATCTAGGATGCCTATCCAAAGTTGGTCACTTAAGAACTCAGGGACCAAGTCACATCTGACCAGTGAAGACTTGAGACTCTAATATTTGAGTTGACTAAAGATTAGTGTACAATATATAAACTCTATGTATTCATCACATTGGGCCACAATGTGAAGACCATGGTTGCCACACTCATCACCTTATTGGAAGAGTACTAGGGTATGCTAAATATTGTTTAATAATAAGCACAATAGGTCACACATAACTTGTTGGACTGAAAGTAAAAATTGGACCATTTTTAAGCTAGTTCTAGTGTGGACTTCACCATGGCCACCATCACCAAGAAAACTATGGGAAACCACACTACCTATCTAGAAAAAAATGATAGATCACTTTAGTACTTGTTAAATGTGATGGACAACATGCATGATAACATCTTTAATGGGTATAGTCAAATTTTATGTAGTTATTTTATCAATCTCCAAGCCCAATGTCATGTAGACAAACTAGAGTAGATAAGTGGAAAAATATATATAATAGGGTTAGAAACAAAAAGGTAGACATGAACATCACTAATTGTATAGATATCAAGTAGATCATTGGACACCATATAATGTTACACACCCTATTATGCATGATCAAGAAGTTATGCTCGAGTGGCATGCTTATAAGATTGATTTGTCTCACTTTTGTAGCTAGGTTTCCTAGATTCTTAACACTCTTATGTACAAGCTACCATTAGAGCTCCAAGAAATAATCACTCAATGCAAGTTTTCATAGTTTAAGGCTAAGGACTCTTTAGCCAGTCCTCATATGTATCCATGCCACCTCCATCAAGTTAAGTACTATGTAAAGTATGAATTTTGTATATAATTTTGTATTTGGGATGAATTAATAATACAATAAGAGATAGGATGGATTAAAACCCATAAATTCTAGCCACTTTATTACACCAACCTATTGAAAACCCAAAAGGATAGTAGGTTGGTATGCTACTTAGTTAAAACCCTAAAAGGGTGGCTAAGTACTGTGTAAGAGGTGAAAACTAGAAATGGTGCCTTGAGATATTACTACAACTCTTATTGGTTTAACCACTTATTCAACATATTTTCATTTGTGTAATTTAAAAATATCTTATAATGTTATCTCGAGACAAGACAACATTTTAAGTCTAATAAAATGTTGGGAGAATAAATCAGATAGTAAAGTTGTGCAATATATTTGTTTGATATTCATGTGTTATGTACTTAATTTGTTGTATATATGTTTATTTTGTCCTATCTCCATGACTTATAAAAAGTTGGGATATGAACATGCTCCATTTTTGGATCTAAGTATGAGAAGAAGATGAACAATCATAAACTAAAAATGTCTATATATACGTATGTTTATAAGAAGAATAGAGTTCTAATTTTGAATATATCAATAGAGATTATTTGGTTATGGTTAACTATGATTTATTACTTTGTTCCTTGCATGCGTTTTCATGTCTAATATTTGATTACTTTATATCTAAGTTAATCCACATACTCTATAAATGTTAATGAATTAATTTTTTTTCTTACTTCATAATTAATGCATGATAATTCATCCTTTTTATGTTTCTCTTATCTAATATTTTATATGAATACAATGAAGTATCTTGCATAATGAAGTATAACCTAGATATCTTCATCCATATCATGTTTTAAGGCTTCAATAACCTTTGCTAAAAAATTGTAAGAGGATTAGGGACAATTGGCACACATGTTGAATCTTGCATATGTAACTCCTTATTCCTTGTAGATCCTTTTATGCTGATCTTCTCCTCTTCTCTTATTGACATTTGGTAATTATACAATAATTATATTGATCTTTTTATTTCATCCTTGTGATTCTCTTTTGACCTAAATCTATTTTCTCTCTCACTCTTAACTTATTCTTTCTATTTTCCTAGAGATTCATTTTTTCAAGACTTATAATAATATTATGGGGTTTTTATTCATTTGATAGTTTCACCACTTGTCAAATCTCTTGTCTCAGATTTGTGGTTTATTGAATTTGACAAGGTGACATTTTTCCATTGATTATTTTTAATGTTCTTTTATTTTATCCATGGAAAATATTATTTCATCAATGTAAAAGATGTGAGAGTAGATGGATTCCTCCAAATAAAGGTATAAATAAATGGATCCAACATTTTAATTTGAACCTAAATGGAAATTACATTTATTTATTGGAATGGGTCATTCAACCTCCCATATAACTCACGAAAGCAAACATTAAATGTTATTATATATTCATTAGGATCCCCATGGGATAATAAAAATTGTTAGTAAATGATAATAGGGTTGATGGGTACACTAAATTAATTAATAAAAAAATTTAAAAAAATATCCCATGAGATAATGCACCCATTTAGTAAGCTAAGGGACTAGTTGTAGGCATCCTTGTGTGAAGATCAAGTAAACAATTGGTAAGATATGTATTCATTCTAGATTTAAGTGCCAATTATGGAAACCTTAAATTCCTAAATGTGTACTTCTACCATGTAAACCCAACCATGTGTGTATTTTTGAAAAAAATCATCAATATCTTTTGGAAATTCATGTGTAGGCCCTAGAATGTGTTATCTATTTGAAGTGTACCCTACCATGTCTTTTGATCTATTTCAAGTGACAAAATAGAAACACCTATAGGTTTTTGGTGACATATAATATGGATAAATCTATGGAAAATGATACCTCCTTCACAAACCATAATGCACTTGATCTAATTTCAGGTTAAAACTCTCTAACCTACACTAAGAAGGCCTAATCTAAGCTATAAAAATGCCTTTTGTCATGAAAGGGAAGATGAGACTAAACTAAAAGTAAAAATAGGGTAATATACCAAGATTTTAGGTATCCTCCAACTACTATAACAACACAAGAACAACCTCTAAAATACTAGTTTAAGCTACACACTCTAACAAACGTACTATAATAGAGGTATAACAAAAGGATCAACCTTTATAAGATTGTGATGTCTACAATTTCCTTACAATTGAGCCAAATAAACTAATTAGAATCTAAAATTGACCTCAAACTAAGTAAAAGAGACTACTCATATACATAATGAAATAATAATTAAATGGAGATAAATTTAGTGTTTTATTAATAGTTAAAGGCTTAAACCAACATAACAAGTCCTCAGATGAGTAGAGTCTTGTCATACCCAAGAGGAGGGATATAAAGTAAGTTATTTCCATCCCAATATATAAGAAAACTAGAAGATAAATCATTAGTAATCTACATAAATACAACCTCTAAAACATAAATCTAGCATATTCAAAAGACAAACAAGTGGAAAATGAGGCCATTAGGCCTTCCTCAATGCACTAATGATGTTATGATGATGTTCTTCAATGGGAGAGTCACATACAAGGGTCCATTTTTTTATCTTTTTTAACCTTTGGAGCTCTTGTAAATTATAAAATTAGTCAACCACCTCCTCAATATAGATATATTCTTGAAAAGCATGATCTCCTTGTCTTCATGAAACACCATATCCTCCTCCCACGTAATCATGATTGAGATAAACTAGGCAAAAACTAACATTAGATCTTAAATGTCATGTAAGAGGCATGCTTGGACCTATAGGGGGAATTTATTACTGCATTTTTGTCCTCAACCAAGGTTTACATAATCTTTCTTATGGCCCTTTATGTCATACATGATTATAAAGAGGATTGACTTAGTAAGTAGTTTCCTATTCAATGTGTATTTATAGGATGGAATTCACTCCTCCACCTTTGACCATTATCATTAATTCAAACACTCCACTAATAGACTCTTATATAATAATTGGACACCTAAAATACTTGGAGATGCCTTAAATCCTACACAATGGTCTCATGTTCTCAATAATACCTTTGTTTAGACATAAAACACCCTCGTAAGTCCACAAAACATTTTTTAGGCATAATGTTTATGGGAACCTCAATATTCTCCCTCAAATCCTAGTGTATTCCATGTCCATGACTAAAAAAATTGATCACATAGCATTAAACAATAATAAATTAATAAAACTTTGCCTATAGGCCTACTACAGGGTATCTTGATCATGCTCAAACTCATAAACTTAGTCTTAATTTGAGACATTACTTGGAACTCCTCAAATAATTTTGTAATTTGATATTAGCTTTGAAAACACTTTGTACTAATCATGAGAGGCTTTGTCATCTTATAACATGATTTGAAGGCTTTTAGACATGTTTATCAATCCTAAGAGATCAATTCCCTTCTTGAATACCATGGAAGTATCTCTCAAGGCCTACAACATGCTTGGTTACTTATTTGTACTCTCACCATGATCTTTATTAGATATGTAGATGAAATTCTTGGT
This sequence comes from Torreya grandis, assembly GCA_037957365.1. Classification (NCBI taxonomy): domain Eukaryota; kingdom Viridiplantae; phylum Streptophyta; class Pinopsida; order Cupressales; family Taxaceae; genus Torreya; species Torreya grandis. Next base: position 243,751 of record JARHVA010009030.1, read on the forward strand.
AATGGTATTATAGATCAGCTTTATACTCTCCCAAGAAGACTTTTAACCTTAGTCATGAGCCTACTACATATGCACATTGACTTGTATATAAGATAAGAAAGCTCAATTTGAAGCTTGAAGCACTGTATTTTTCTCATGACAGCCTTTCCTCCTTTATAAGTATCATAAATTCTTATATACCTACTCCTTAAAAACTTGCTTTCAACTCCTTCACATTTTTATTTATAGGCATGAGACATTACAAACCCATGAAAACTTTGGTTTTAACTCGCATGGCCTACAACCTCTGAATTTTCCTTCAATTTCCTTGCAATGTGAACCTGTCAAGGTATATCGATGCAAAATATGGGTATTTGGACTTGATTTAAGCCCTTTTCATTAGGATAAATATTTTAAAGTTAAATTTTGTGCATATACCTATATGGATCATCTTCTCATATTGAAAGCTTCTTGGACATGGATATCAATTTCTTTCTTTGTCCTGCAACTTATAGTCTTGATGATCTTAGATTTATTTAAGTTTCTTTTGACCCTACTTGGAGAGAGTAACACCTCAAAACTCATTGAAAGCCTCATCCTTATGTTTATCAGCCCATGTGCCTTATTTCAATCTTGAAAACCTACTAAAACTTGATACTGGCTCTTAATAACCTTTCACCTTACTTAAAAGGCATGAGGAGTAATAGGAGTGTTTTTTGACTTATTTAACCCTTAATTCAAGTGACAAATACCTTCAAGCATGTTAAAAACCTTTCACCTTCTTGTAGACTTGTATAAGTCTCCTCAATATTGAACCCTTCATTTAAAACTCTTGAGAATGGTTCTATTGTCCTACATTTATGATAGGATGGTCATCGATGCAAGACAAATTCTATTAGGTTTTATTTAAGTTCGTTCATAAATAAATACATAATAAAATGCATTGAAAACTTCATTTTTGATACTACAGGTTTGTTTTTTTCTCTATGATTGAAACACCTCTTAGAAACCTTGTAATTTGGGTTCTTAAGGACCTACAACTTATTTGGATGATCTTGTGGTTTAATGAAGGTACTCAAATTTGTTTTAATACCCCTCACTAGAGGAGAATCATATCAAAACACATGTCAAACCTATTTTACAACCTATAAAATTATTTTATTCTCTCAAGATTGAAACCTCTTCACTTTGAAACTTTTGTTCCTATGGAGCTACACCCATGTCAATATGGTCTTGATGAAATATAAGGTTTATTAGGGATACATTAGGACATATACCCAAATGATAAAATCCTTGAAATATGTTTAGAACCTTTATTATATATGCAGACTTGTACAAGTCTAATAAGCTTTAAAATTATATGAAACTTTTATTTCCAATGGCCTAAATGGCCTACAAATTATTTTTGGAGGGAATGGGATGTAATAAGGATGTTTGGACTTGTTTTTATCTCTTAACCTCATTAGGAAACATCTTGAAATGTATGTAAAATGTTTCTCTTTTTCCTATAGACCTTTTTAAGGTCTTATTCAAGATAGAAATCTCATTGAATCCTAAAAAATTGCCTAAAACATTTTTTTGGAGATATCCTAAGATAAATTGGTATTACCTCTAAATCCTTCTATCTTCATCATTCATTGGAACAAGCTTAAAATTAATATTATTGATACATTCAAACTCCTAGGGATTAAGGGAAGTTTTAAGCCCATTTTGTAATATTTTATTGGGGATGACACACTTTTTATCTTCCCATAAATTATAATCATAAATGATGGAGGTTTAAAAAACCTATGAACTCATTCCCAACCTTTATATAACCCATGCATCTACATAAAGTAGATGGAATGTGTATGTTTACAAGAAATCCTCATTATTTATGTGCATATATGTTTGAGGCTAGATACATGCAATAAATTAATTTGTGGTACATCTTAGGACCATAGGAAAAAATAACAAGACCTTCATAAGTCTCTCCCAATATTTCATGGATCCACACACCTACTAGATAGAGAGGTCACTTAATGAGGAATCTAGGACTTATGATAAGATGTCTACAAGTTAGTTGTAGGTTGGCTTAGGCCATTTTGCAACTCATTCTCACTCTTCAGATATAATGAGGATTTGATAATGGTCTAAGAGCTCTTGGATCATCCATCCTATTCATAGGAAGTGTGAACACCTCTGCAAGTTTTAAATTTTTACTTAAAAACTTGGAATTTCACTATTTAAAACAAGTTTTTTTTCATTTTGTCTCATGGGCAAGGTTAATGATGAGGCCAATTTAATGTTTGTATCTCTACATAAGGCCTTGTTTTTTTTTCAATATTCATTTTATACCATTATTATTTATTCCTTATCTTCATAAAACAAGGCCTAAAAATGTTTTTTATGTTCAACCTTGACTTCTTGAACCTAAGACCTATGTTTTTATATCTTTTCCACACCTGAGACCTGCCAGTAACCAATATTCAACTATAATACTTGTAAAAACTCCTTTTGAGATGCATTTAGGTGTTGTAATAATTTTTTGACTTGATTATCATAATAAAACACTAATTTTTGGATGAGGTAGTGGTCTTATTGAATGCATGGGGATGTTTAGTGGAGTCTCAAGGAGGTGAGAAGAGGCATGAAGATTGAAGCAATTTAAATTTTGCATTCCAAACATGGTATCATAGAATTATGGAGAGTTATGGAACCTTATAATGAATCATGAGGAATTTTAAATCCATTTAATTAACTTCAATACATGAACCTTCAAGATATGAACAAATGAATCTAATATTGACCTTTGGAATTTGCTTCAATGTTTCACCTCTTTTGATATTAGAAACATGATTTACATAAGTGTTTATGAGGCTATCATGATTTCTTGAGAATATTTTCATTATTTTCCTCCTCATCATTGATTGGTTCATTAAACTTGTTACAACCTCATAATGAAAAACATTCATATCTAGCCTTATAGTAAGATAATATAACCATAGGCTCTTAATGTCTTTTTCATTTGGTGGGACATCCTCAAATCTATCTTATAAGTAAGAATGTATTTTATGAATTAAACCCTCCTTAAAAGACGTATTTAATTAGTTTAGATAATACTTTTGATACACTCCTTGATGAAAAAATATGCCAACCTAAGTCCTCAAATATGCCCAATGTGTCAATGAAATAGACATCAGTAAGGTGCTTGAAATAAGGCCATACTCAACTATTTTTTTACAAATAATGCCCCTCTCCAAGTTTGAATTTCCTAGGGACCAAGGGTGGATATGATATACAACATTCTATGTAAATATAAGGGGTGATTACCTATCTAAACACTTAGGCAAATTTATTTGTCAAATCCATTGGGCATGGATTCAAACAAAGACTCAATAAAAAGATAATACTCTATTGGGTCAACTAAAATAAGATTAAAAATCACCTCCAAAATATAAAATAATGAAGTGAGGAAAACAACTTGTACAATATCACTTAGTAGAAAAATAATAATAATTAGGATAAACTATTATGTACATGCTAAAATCAAAACTTCTATTCCACCTAGGTCATAGAGGAAACCTCTAAGATCTTTATACTTCTCATTAGTATATATCCATATGATTGGTAAGGTTAGGCTAAGGATTTTCCTTAAAATTAGTGATGTAATTTATCAACTATTATGGGAATGTCCTTGGTGATAAACTCCACCTCAAGTCTCTTTATTCATCAAGTAAATCCATATGACTACTTTATAGTTATACATACTTCTCCATAATGAACCAAGGTAGCTTGAATTGACCCTCACTTGTTGTTTCAGCTCTGTCAGTGTCTTTGTTTTGTCTCTCAAACTCTATTGTCTTAGTTAGATCTTTAAAATCATCAATAAGGTCAAAAAATTGTTATCACACATGCTCCTATTTGTTTTTTGGCTCCATGAAGTTGCGTGCATCAAATTGATCCTCTTTTGCTAGGGTTGTTATATTGATGAGAGCCTAAATTCCTCAAAGAGGTAAAATCATTACTTATATGCATCATTATCTTCTTAAGGTTTTAGAATATCAGTTTGAACAACATCTTGCCTATGCAAATAATAGATGGCCAGAAATGCTTCTTCTAAATGATCACACGGGCCAAATAAATAACACCCTTTTTCCTAGTCATCAAATGAACAATCAGGAGCTTCCTCAATAATAGTGGTAGCCTCATGGATTACAAATAATATCCTTTATGACTTGTGATCCCATATTTAGAATGGTAGTCTTATTCCTCATGAAAGTAGTAAGATTCCAAGGTTATCTCTTCTTTGAGATTCATGCCTCTAAATTCATTTTCTTCCCAATTCAAGAGAAGGGGCTCAAAATCTTTTTTTTTTTTTTTTTCTCCCTTATTTGGAGATAATCTAATTTTTTACCCTTGAATTTTTTATACATGTTGAACCATGAGATCTTTCTCAATTACTTCATTTACATAAGTATTTTTATTAGGAGGTTGATATGAGCTTTTAAAGAATTGGAAGGGTGTATTTTTCTATAGTTGTTGCTTATTGAAGGCTACTATCTCATTTTAAAGACTTTTTATGAGGAATTTAACTTCCTTCAACTCATTAGGAGTGACTACAAATGGTGTTTCATGTATGGTCATTGCATAAATTAAGTTTAAAGTGGATTGACTAGATAAAAGCTCAAGAAATAGAGGTATGAGAGGCCTAGGTTTGATATTAATTGATTTGAATAAGCATTTATTTCCATTATATTGATTTCATGTGCATCTATAAGAGTGTTTCCCCCCATGGATTGAATCATGGTAACAAGGTCACTATATAGAGCCCTTAATAAGCATAAGAAAGTGCATGACTTGAGGATTTGACTAATGGAGGATTTTATCCCATGTTATTTGAAATTTGAGATTAAAATTAGTCACTGACTCATGATAAACCATTTTAATTTATGTTATTTTATCTATGAGGGTCAAATGGTCACTCTTGTCTTCAAATTGCTTATATAACTAGTCCTCTAGGTCATACCAAACATGTATATAATTTGGCCTTAAAAATCTAAACCACTTTAGTGTTTTGCCCTTTAGTGAGGATGTAAGAATTCTCATAGATATATTGTCTTTAAAAACATTATGGATTACACACATGTTATCTATATATTGGATGTGCTCAATATAAGTAGTGGCATATGCAGTAGTGAAATAGGGTATACTCTTGAGGTAAGTAGTTAGGATATCATGATACTAAGAAATATTGAGAGGGATACCTAAATTAAAGGGAATAAACATATTATTTCTTGGATTAACAATTAAAAATCATAAGAATCAAACATTATTTTTCTAATAAAATATGTAGGATTAACTTGAAACCAAGAATTTGGATTTACCAAATGATCAGGAAGTGTCTTCAAATGATTTAATAATTAAGAATAACACCAAATTCTTAGGTAAACTTCTAAATGATGTCCCAATAGGAATGCCAAAAATTATTGTCTACTTAAATTTTAAATGTTAAGTCTTGAGACCTACTTCAAGTGACATAATGGAAATACCCCTAGGTTATGGGTGACCTATATCAGGAGTAAATATCTAGATAAGTCTATATAGTTATCAAACCATGATGTACCTAATATAATATTAGGTTATCATTATCATTTGAAATATTCACATCTAGATGGTTTATAATATGAGAGGTTTTATGGTAATGTGTAGATAATGAATACCTTGCACAAGGTGTAAAAGTATTTAGTAATAGGTGTGGAAGTGTTGTCACTCACCTATGCATGTAGAACATTGGTTGTATCATCATAATGATGGGAATGTTTCCAAGGTGTATAACCCTTTCACTCCTTGGTATGAACCTCTAAAGTAGGATGGATTCTTTATATTATAAGTGCACCTAGTTTGGGACTAGTACATAGACCTAAAGAGTATGATGGTAAATCTACCTCTAATATAAACCTAATATTATGAGGGAAAAGAAAAGGAAAAGGTAATAATTTTATAGAAATTAAAAGGTGATGCACCAAGAATAGAGTGAACCTTCCTACTACCTTGGAAACATTACAAATATTAGAGAATAAGACAATATCACCTAGACTATACCATGGACACTTCAAATCCATAAGTATTTCACATAGAGGTGCAAGAACACAATGAAACATTGAGATGGATGAAGGTTATCCATATACAAGCCTTACATAGACCTACATGCACACAGAATATAAACTACAAACGAATTTCAAGTTCCTCATAGAGGTGTTGGGGATGGATGATAATGAGAGGAGTGAATATTACCCATAAAATTATCAGAAAACACAAATCACACATAGAGTGTAATACAAATATAGGGAGGTGAGCTCAATTCTCATTAAAATGCAATGTTTATCTAACATAAGTACTCTTAAAGGATAAATTTTAGTAGTGTGAGGTTGCCTAAAATTTTTGACCCTTATTATAATAAAGAATAAGTATTTTATAAGGGAACAACCCTTTATAATTAATGTGCCCCTTTAGGGTGATAAATACAATCTTTTAATTCTATTATGACATTGCATTTATGCTTCTTAAATTTTATTTGGTGATTTGGATCTAGGAGTTGGTGGTAGGACTCTTATGAATCCACATGTGTGTCTAAAAATGGAAGATATTTTGAATAGTCAAAGGGGTGGCATGTGATCATGTTCTAATCTATGTCAGTCACTTATACATTTACTTATCCTAGCAAGGCCTTAAACACCACTTAACTACTTTTCAACTACCTCTTTATAAGTCACCACAATTTGTTAATCAATACATAGGTTTCCCTTAGACTACCACATAATTACTATGCATCTAATGGAAAATAATGCCTTACACATTTTGGAGATATTGTGCAATAAGAGTTGCATATTTAAGCTACATAGTGAGTTGTGAGCTGATGAAGGGTACAAATGTTGAAGTCCTTTATGGGGGTTACATGAATTTTAATCTTTTCTGCACCAAATTCCACTTGATAATTATCTCAAATATTTGTTTCATACTCAAGGCCCATATTAGTAAGTGAAGTAGCATGTGCATAACATAGATCATATCCTATAATTTATGAGAGCATAAAAGTGGAATGTAATTACATCTTATACACCTGTCCCTACCTATCTAAAGACTAAGAGTTCTATGTTTTTTAAACCTATGCACCATTTAGCTTATGTGATGGAGGATCCCTACATGGGAAATGCATTAGAAACTCATTATGAGTGTGAATTGACACTTGGTATATTTTTATATATATGTTGATTGCTTTAAGTGTAGGTGGAAAACATCTGCATGTAGCTTGCTTTAAGAAACCCAATAATTCATAAGAATGCAAACCTTCTCTAGGATCCTTGCGAGTTATGTGTAAGTTTGGGGTGACTTAAAATTAAACACTTTTTTGACCTCTGTGGGTTGCTTGCCTACTAAGGGGGAATTTAATAGCCTCTGAAATAATCCATTAGACATGGATTCAATGAAAATTTTGGTCATTTTATTCTTAAATGCACTAGTTGTGTACTTTTGGATTTGGAATAAATTGAGATCCTCTTAAAGAATAAAATAATTGTGCTAGAGGCACTTAGAGGAAAATATCTAAGATAAATGGGACACTATGCACGGGCACTTGGAAGAAATAAAATCTAACCTAAAAAAATGTGTGCAAGGCACTTAGGTAAATGAAAAACATCTAATCTATTATTTATAAACTATACAAGAATTATAAAATATAGTGATTGAGATGGATCCCATTGAATAGGATGGGTATTTATTATCCATTTAGTATAGTGAGTTGGAAAGCATTAAATTGCTCATAGCTGATTATTGTATATGGACTATTCCATATAACATCAAATTTAGTATGCCTTCTAACTTTTACTCTATATACATCTCATTTGAGAACTAAATCTCATTCTTAGAAACATTTATTAGGCCATTTTATCAAATTTTATTTTCATGTGGGTCTATTAAAGTTCAATAGTGTGTGTAAATCACACTCTAGTTTCTTTGAGCTCCATTAGGTCTACTAACCTTACTATGAGGGCATAATTTTTGAGCAACTCCAATTGATGGGTGAGTTGCAATGAAGGAATATTGATGTATGTGGGCAATCTATCCTCCCTTCCATAAACTAACATGAATGATGAATTTCATAATACTCTTTTGGGCATGAATCAATTAGCCAAAAGGGAAGTCCTAATCTTAGTGTGCCATGCTTTTTGGTTGCCTTCCATGATCTTATTTATAATAAAAATGAAATTCATACTCATGGATTCATCCAAACTATTAACTTTAAGGTAATAATTTGATGAGGCACTCATTTATATGCTATGTTTAATGACCCATTCATTGATCATGGTTATAATAAAGGCCAATGCATTATCAGAGATAATGGTGGATGGAACACCAAACATTGTTACAATGCCTTTATATAATTTTATGATATATTATCATTATCCTCCTTTAATGCTACTACTTATATCTATATCATGAAATAGTATGTGGCCATGAGGATCCATTTATGCCCATCACTTTATGGTGGGTTGATCATTAATATGAAGTCTAACCCCCATTATGTAAAGTGATGATCATCTTGTATTAGCCATAATGGTTAGGCATCTAGCTTCTATTTTTTATGAAGAATGCATATCTCCTTCAACTTCACACATATGCATGAACATCTTTGAATAGTGTGGCCAATAATAGCCATCTCATATAGTCTTTATGGTGATAGTATTGGGTGAATAATGGCCTTGTGATGGCTCATCATGGAATTATTGGAGAATTATACCCATCTCATCCAATTTTATGAATCTTAAGAGGACTCCATTGAGGTCCTTCCAAAAAAATTCACCACTACTGAGCACATAGGGAATGGAATATAACCTAAAATGTCTATGCTTAGCCTTACTTAGGATAAGGGGATATATGCCATGCTAAATTAAGGCCTTTATCATTTTGTTCCAACTTATTATGATGTTCTAATGTTGTGATTTTTCTTCAGATGATGTGAGAACTACATTATCTTCATCTCTCATGTTATCTGCTAGTTATTTGTACATAAGGTTTCCTCAAACAAGCTTGGTGACCTAGATGTCTACATAATATTTCATCAATTTTATGATCCATCTAGCCCTTTTATCATTGATGTACTTATTGAGTATGAATTATTTGATGCTTATGTGTGAGACAATAAGTTAAATGTTGTTATTGGAAAACACATGTTAAAACTTCTTAAACTCTCTTATAAATGTGATGGCATGCTTCTCCATAAGGCTATAATGAAACTCATAATATTTAATTACTTTAATAAAGAAAGTAATTGGTTTATCTAAGTGATAATTATTTTATTACATAATAATAGATGAGATTCACTTAGTCCCACTAAATTTATAAATAATAAAATCCCTACTATAATCTAAGTTGATAAATGTTGGAACTTGCATGATGTCACACTTGATGGATTAAAAATTGTCTTTAACTTTGTGAGTCTATTTGAATGCAACATTCTTCTTGAGCATCATAGTGAGGGGTTTGGCTAGGCTAGAAAAATTAGGTATGAATCTTCTCATGAAGTTGATCCTTCCCGAGAAGATCTTAAGAATCTTATTATGACTTGGGAAAGGGAGAGATTGAATAGATTTTACTTAATCTAGATCATTTCAATCCCATAGTTTGAAGCAATGTTACCTAGTGGAGTGCCTTCATGAAATGTGAATAAGCACTTATTAGGGTTCAAAGATATTTTGAAATCTTGGTACCTTTCAAAGACTTGTTCCAGATGGCCTAAGTGATCTTTTGTATGCTTAGAGAAAATAGTTATGTCATCGAGGTAAACTAGGATGGTATTGTTGATGAGTTCCTTAAATGACATATCCATGGCTCTCTCAAAGGTTATTCCTATATTTTTTAAACCAAAGGGAATTCACACAAGAATATGGTTGTAGCTTAATTAGCCATCTATCAATGATAATCTATTTGTGATTATAATTATTTATAGGATCTTTTCCATTAGTGGTAGATGGTAGTGATCTTTAAGGGATGCTTTGTTCAAGTCTTTGAATTTTATACATAAATAGATTTCTCTATTATTATTTTTTATTGTGAATGGGTTGGACACCCATGAAGACTATTATATTGGAAGTATTATACTAGATTAAATTATATTTTAAAGCTCTTTTATCATCAAGGGATCTAAGTCTAGATTGATGGGCCTTTACTTTTAGTGAACTAGCTGCATGTCAGGGTTGAGCTCGATGGTGTGTTGTGCTAAGCCTATATCAAAGCCTCTAAGGTCCTTATAGATACACTAATAAATATCATCATATTCCTATTGAGTTCAATAAATTTCTCAATTTTTTATGGGGAGCATACCCTTACAACTCTCAGGATCTTTCTTTTAGACATGATTACTTGCATAGAGAACTCTTCATTTACTTTCATGCTTCACCTTTCTCCTTTGGGCTAATAATTAGAATTGAAGATGTTTTATAGGGTAATTAAACCTTTTAGAAACTTGTTCCACTTTAGTTGGACAACTTGATATTTGTATTAGGACTACAACTACACTTGGTTCTTAGCATAGAATATAGCCTCATCCTATAAGAAGTTGATAATCTTCTCATCACTTTCAAAATATTTCCAATTGTCTACATTTTTATGGACTAACAATCTAATTATGAGCCTCATGAGTTTCTAATAATATTTAATTATGTTGCACTAAATGTCATATTGTGCACCTATATTTACAAGCCTATATGTGTTAGTATTTTATTACCTTAGTATGTGATTAATATTAAATGTGTCAAAGCCTTCAATCACACTCTATGCTTGTAAGCTTTCATAAAACTATTCTTGGTCATACTCTATGACTTAACTTAGTTTATAATACCTTTAGTTCCTTTATTTATTTCTTTTTCACAAGATGGAAGCCTTGGATGAGTTCTTTGTACTCTAAAACATTGTTTTTGCAACTAAATGGTAACCTAAAGGCATGAAAATATTTATTATTTTGATGGGAGACTTTCATTGCACTAGCTCCAATGCTATTTTTATTTTGGTAACCATCAAAGTATAGTTACCATGTGCCTTCGAGGTCCTCTTGTGCCCACATGAACTTAGGTAATATGAAGTCGTTTTACAAGCTGTAATACATACCTAGCCCTATATCCTCTCATTTTTATTTGGGTCATAGTCATAATGTTCACATGCATATTTATCCAAAAAATCATCTAGGATCTCTTAAAGTGGCATTGTGGTTTCATGGAGAATCAAATTATTCACTTGATGGAACATTATGTAGTCTAATTCCACTAGGATGGGAGAGTATGACTCAACATGAATTTTGAAGATAGGTTTAGCTCTAATGGTCACCTTAGTTCTATATCTAGTTCTACGTAACATGTATAATTATCCTAAAGATAAGTATCCACCCATTTTTGTTATGAAGTCTAAGAAGAGACAGATGGGGAAGTAGGGAGGCAAATAGATGATTGTGATATCCTTCAAGATCAAAATAATTGGGAATGCATGCATTAGAAGATTCAAATCTTTGATGATTCCCATGTTTTTGACCATTGTATCATCAATTTAGACCACTCCTTTTGAAACATGGGAATACATAATTTAAAGTGTATCTATGATATTGTTTGGCATCAATGAGCTACTTGTACCTAAGTCGATCATGTAATTATGTAATAAATGTTAGCTAATAATCAATGAGACATAGAATATGGGTAGCTTGATGTTATTGAACACATGTGTTTCCTCCACTTTTGGTTGGCATATACTTGTATAGGTAGAATTCATAAGTTACAACGTCTTATACACTTAGAATATTTTTAGAACATCTTGTAAACAATTCCTTTGAGAAGGAATAACAAGAGCATCCCACATGGTTACATTGAGGCTCATTTTATTCATCTATTCAAGTATTTTGAAGGGATTTTGAGATCCATTTAGATTTTATTTTGAATAGAAACCTCCTCTCATACTTTTACACTAGTCTAAGGCAACTCATTTATTTGGATATCCTATTTTATGCACATTAAAGGTTTTGAAAGTACTTTGTCTTATGTAATTATGCACATGACTTGGGGAATTTAAGGTGAGGGAACTAAAGTTGGTAATGCCTTATGTACCACTATTATTTACATATTTTAAGTCATCCTATTTCTATTTAATAAGAGTAAACCCATCTTATTAATGTGATAACTGACCATTTTAATTATTCTTTATGGGTACAAGGGCTCTAGAGGTGATTCCAATGTTAAAAATTTATGCATAAGGTAATCTATTATTTGTGATTTGGTTTTGTGTTTGTGTGCCACCTTGGTAGGGAGATTTACTTGACTATTATTGCTAATCAAATGGATGATGGGGTATATAATACTATGCTTGTTACCTTTCGAGGGCAACAAGTTCATTTTCAAAGATTTGCAATAACATTTTAACCTCATGAAAATTTGTAGGGCAAGTAGTAGATGAATTTGATGGGATTACTATAATGGGGATAGGTCCTAACATAGGATTCAAAATTGGCTAGATAGGAGGAGGTTCTATGAATAGAGGCATATGGAGTCTAGGCATAATTTTCCCTACTTGAATCAAACAATTTTTTATGTACACAAAGAAATTCATAGGCATTAGGTAGTACTTTAACTCTTATGGATTAAATCATCATATTTATATCACAATTAAGAGCCTTAAAAATATAAACATATATTATTGAAATATTGATTACACAAGGGTGGGATCTTTTCTTATACTCTTTGGAACCTGAAGTTAAAATAAATAATCATCTTGTACAGGGCTCTCTTTATAGTTGTGATTTGATCTATTAAGGACAAATGGTCATTCTAGTATTAAAATTACTTGCATAGTTCCTCCTTGAGCTCATCCTAGTTATGGATGGAATTTGGTCTCAATCCTTGATACCACTAAAGTGATTTGCCTTTGAAAGAAGAGACAAATAACCTAAATGTGACATTATCTTTAGTGACATGGTGTACTAAATAGATATTCATAATATCTTGAATGTGATCCATAGGGGAAGTTACATTATCACTAGTATAGTTGGATAAAATTTTGAGGATGGCAAGTAGAATGTCATCATATTGGGAATGAATCAACAAAATACCTCTATTGAAAGGTAAAAATAATTGGTTCCTCTACACAACCATGAATAGGATAGGTAATAATATTCCCTTCAATATAAGGAATCTCCCAAATGGGGGTGTAGAATAATCCCTAGGGGATTATTGTCTCATCTCACTCTTTTTCCTAATAGGGGATGAAGGTACTCTTACTCTTATTCTTATATAATTTGTATAGATATCAATTTAAATAGTAGTTAATGCCTCTTGAATATGACATGGTTTGTCTTGGCATGTAAATAGGGGGTTGATATTTGAAAACAAAAAAATGTTTGTAGTCACCAGATGCTTGAAATGTGTTTGTAACACTATTAACCAAGGACCACACCAAATCCTTAGAAAAATAATTCAAGTGGTCCCACTAAGTGTCTTATTAATTATTATCATTTAAAATGTGCACTCATGGATGGTTTATGGTCTGAAAGGTTTTACAGTAGGGCACAAAGTGTGAATGCCTTAAGCAAGGTGGAAATTTATTTAACACTGGGCATGGAAGTGTTATATCTCCCCTATGCATGTAGAGAATTTATTTTCTTGTTTTAATGATGATAATGTCCCCAAGGTGTAATACCCTTGTGATCCTTGAGACAAACCACCAAAGTAGGACAAATTCCATATATTCTAATTACATCTAGTTTATGACCAACACATAAACCTAAATATCATAAACATAAATCTATTACTAATGAAAACCTAATATTTTTAGGCAAAATAAAGGGAGAAGTTAAAAATGTATTGGAAATTAAAAGGTGATGCACCGAGAACAAATAAATCACTCTTATTACCTTTGACACACTAAAAATATTAAAAAATAAGACAATATCAAATAAACTCTACCATGGACACTCCAAATGCATAAGTATTTTTCATAGAGGTGTGGGAACATAATACAACATTGAGGGAGATAAAGGTTATCCATAAACAAGGCTTACATAGATCTGAATGTGCACATAATATGACCTACAAATGAGTTCTAAATTCCTCACAGAGGCATTAGGGATGGATGAAATTGAGAGGAGTGAATATTATCCATACAAATATCAACAAACACAAATAACACATAAAGTTTAAGGAGAATAAAGGGATGTGAACTCAATTCTCACTAAGAGTAAATGTCCAACCAACATAATTACTTTTAGAGGGAAAATTTTTGTAGCATGAGGTTGCGTAAAAAATGATGACCCTTCTTACAATGAAAAATAATGTTTTTATAATGGAATAAACCTTTTAAAATTAATTTTCCCCCTTACAGTGGAATATACAGTATTGTAATTCTATTATAGTATCATGTCCATCTTTCTTAAATTTTATCTTGTGATGTAGATCTAGGATTTGATGGTAAGAATATTTTGGATCCACGTGCATGTCTGAGAATGGAATATCATTGGAATATCCATAACGGTGGTGTGTGATCATGTTCTAATGTGTGACAACCAATTTTACATTTACTTATCCTAACAAGGCCTCAAATACCACTCAAATACTTTTCAACTACCTCTTTATACTTTACCTCCACTTGTCAATCACTGTGTAGGTCTCCCTTATATTTCTAAATCATTACTTCAAATCTAATGGAAAATAGTGCATTACATCTTTTGAAGATACTATTCACTAATATTTGCATTGTTAGGCTACATAATGAGCTATGAGTTGATGAAATATATACATGTAGAAGTCTTCTATGGGGGTTACATGAATTTTAATCCCTTTTTCACCAAATCCCCCTTGATAATTCTCTCAAGTCTTTAATTTATACTTAGAGACTATATAATTTGGTGAATTATCATATTCACATCATATATTACATCCTATGATTTATGAGAGCATAAAAGTGGAATGGAATTACTTTTTGTGTACCTCTACTTGTGATATTAGAAGACTAAGAGATTTGTACCTTTTAAACCTATGCACCATTTATATTATTTGATAGAGGATCCCTACATGGGGTACATAATTATAAATTAGTTATGATCATAAATCATCACTTATTCAATTTATAGATCTACACTAATTGATTTAAGCATAGGCATGGATGGGAAGCATATATGCAAAACTTTCTTTAAAGAACCCAACACTTCATAGGTGCGTAAACCCTCTATAAGATATTTGAAATTTATGTTCAAGATAGGGGTGACTTAAAAATCAATAGTTATATCTTGCAAAAATACTCTAACAAGGCCTAATAAAGGCTATAACTATGCCTTTTAGGATGAAAATGGAGAAGAGATTGAATTAAAACTAAAAATGAGGTGATGCACCAAGATTTGAGGTCTCCTCCATATATTCTAATAGCACAATAATAAACTCCAAAGGATTTATTCCTTCCATAAACTCTAATATACCTACTATAATATAGGTATAATTAAAGGATCAACTTTTACAAGGGTTATGTTATCTACAATTTCCTTAAAATTGAACCAATGAGATTAATGACCATATACAATTGACCTAAAACTAATAAATAGAGAATAGAGACCAAAATAATCAATTGAATTTATGTAATAAATAATGAAATAACTAGGAAAGAGAGGAAAATATATAACTTTATTGATAGCTAAAGGCTTGAGCCAACATTACAAGTCCTCAAATGATCAAAGTATTTTCATACGCAAGAGGAGGGGTAAAAAGTGAGGCATTTCCAACACAATTTATAATGAAATGAGAAGATAAAGCACTAATAAGATGCATCAATGAAGCTATTACAACATAAATCTATCCTAATGAAGAGAAAAATATGTGGAAAGTAAGGACATTAGGCCTTCCTCAACATAGTAGTGCTGCTATGATGATGGTCTTCAATGGGATTGTGGTATAATGGGGTCTATTTTTTATGTTGTTCAACCTTTAGAGGTTTTGGGAATGTTAAACACATTTAACCACCTCCTAAACATAGCTATATTCAATTAAAACATGATGTCCTTGTCTTGAAGAAGCACCATTTTCTCCTCCCATTAAAACATGATTGAGAGAAACTAGGCCAAAATTGACATTCTCTCCTAAATTTAATGTAAGAGGCATGTTTATTATTCCATTTATTACCCCACCCAAGCTTTATACAATCCTAATTATGGCCCCTTATGGCATACACAATCATGAAGAGGCTTGACTAAGCCACTAGTGGCCTATTCAATGTGCATTTGAAGGATGGAATTCACTCTACCTTAGACCAATATCATTCATGTAAGCATTCCATTTATAGACTTATAGATAATATTTAGACACGTAAATGATTTTGAAATTCCTTGAAGCCTATATAGTGGTCTCATGTTCTCAATAACACCTCAATTTTAGACTAAAAATATCCTTTTAAGGCCACAAAATATGTTACATGACTCTTATTTTTGAAAACCTTGATCTTATCCTTTAAGACATGATGTTTTCCATGTCTGTGACTTCTAAAATTGACCATACAACCTTAAATCATAAGAAACTAATAAAAATTTACCTACATACCTATTAGAGGGTATCTTGATCATACTCAAACTCATGAACTTGGTCTCAACTTGAGATATGTCTTGGAACTCCTCAAATAAGTCTGTAAGTTAATTTTATCCTTGAAGACACTATGGACTAATCATGAGAGTCATTTTCATCTTCACTAATGCTTTGAATGACTGTAAACATGTTTTTTAACATTAGGATCTCAATTTCATTCTTAAATACCATAGAGGTATCTCTCAAGTCCTACAACATGTTTGTTTAGTTGTTTGTACTCTCACCATGATCTTTAGAAGGCTTGTAGATGAAATTATTGGCAATGGGATTGTAGATGAGCATTATATTCTATTAAGAAGACCCAAAACCTTACTCATTAGTCTATTACATATTCATATTTACTTTTATATAGGTTGAAGAGGCTCAATTTGAAGCTTGAAACATTTTATTTTTATCATGAGAGCTTTGCCACCTTCAAAATTGTACGATGGGATTGTAGACCTACTTAGTGAACTCATGAACCATTTCCCATTCTTGACATCATGAAGTACTATTAGGATTTAATCACCATATTTTATTCACTTAAAGATAAGTCCTAAAATCTCATGGAACAAAACTTTTTAATTAGTTATAACCTTCCCAATTGGGATCATATTAATTTATAAGGGCTTGTATATTATTAATAAAAGCCTTAAAGAACTTTCTTGCAATGCCTTTACACATTTTTTTACAATCCAATAACATTCATAACCCATAAAAACTTTGGTTTTGACTCCTATGGCCTGAAACCTTTGAATTCTTCTCCACTTACCTTACAATGTGACCTTGTCAGGGGATTTGGATGTAAAATAAGGGTATTTAGACTTGATTTACACACTTTTCATTAGGAAAAACAATTCAAAACACATTGGAAAGTTTACTTTTATTTTTAGACCTATGTGGGTCATATTATCATATTGAAACATTATTGGGAATGGTTTCTAATGGCTCTCATAGGCATACAACTTATTTTTTGCATGATCTTAGAGTTATTTACATTGCTTTTGACCCTGTTTGGAGAGAGGAACACCTCAAAACTCATTGCAGTCCTCATCCATGTGTTTATCAGCCTATGTGTCTTATTTCAATCTTAAAACCCTAATAAAACTTTATAATATATCTAAAGAAGTTTGAAACTTACTTGGAAATCATGAGTAAGAGTATGGTTTTATGACTTATTTAACCCTTCAATCAAGTGAGAAATACCTCCAAATGTGTTGAAAACCTTAAACCTTCCTACAGACCTTCAAAAGACTCCTCAATCTTGAAAACTTCATAAAAAAACTATTTATAATCATTTTATGGGCCTATATTTATGATAGGATGGACTTAGATACAAGAGGAAGTCTATTTGTCTTGATTAAGGTTTATTAATAAATAATGACATCCTAAAATGCATTGAAAACTTCATTTTTTGAGCTTTGAGCCCTGTAGGTCTCTATAAATCTAAAAAACCTATTAAAAACCTTATAATTTAGGTTATTATGGACCTAAAACCTATTTATATAATCTTGGGGTGTAAGTAAGGTACTTAAATTTGTTCTAATACCTCTCATTAAGGGAGCATCATCTCAAAACACATCACAAACCTCTTTTTCAACATGCAGACTTATTTTCTTCTCTCAAGATTGAAACCTCTTTACTTTGAAACATGGGATATTATGGACCTTCACCTATTTTAGGATGGTCTTGATGCAATATAAGGGTTATCAGGGTTTATTGAGGACCTATATCTAAAGGATAAACCCCTTGAAACATGTTTAGAACCTTACTTCTATTTATAGTCCTATACAAGTCTATTAAGCTTTAAAACTCTTTAAAACTTGATTTACAATGGATTACATGACCTATAAATATTTTTTCAGGGAATATAATGTAATAAGTATGTTTATACTTGTTTTTATTCCCTAACAATATGAGGAAACATCTTGAACTATATGAAAAATTTTACTCTTGCCTAAAAACCTGTGTGAAGTTTTCTTCAAACTAGAAATCTCATTAAAACTTGGAGAATGATCTGAAACCTTTATCTGGAGGAATCCTAAGATAAATTATTATTACCTATAAATCCTTATATCTTCATGAATTAAATATAACAATCTTCAAGATGTTTTTGATTTGAACCTTCAAACTCGCAAGGTTTAAAGGAGATTTTAGGTACTTTTTATAGTATTTTATTCAAAGTGATGTGCTTTTAAGATTCCCCTACATTCTTATCATCAATTATGGAGGTTTTTCAACCTTATAAACTCATTTAAAACCTTTATATAACCCATGAATATGTACAAAGTAGATGGAATGTGGCTATTTGTAGTAAACCCTCACAATTTTTATGTATATGGGTTTTAGGCTAAATACATGTAATCCATTCATTTTTGGTGTCTATCAAGACCATAGGAAACCATAAAATGAAATTAATAATTCCCTCCTAACTTTACAGGGATTAATTCACATGAAAGATAGAGGGGTCACCTAATGAGGAAGCCAAGATTTGTGAGAAGGGTCTGCAAGTTGGTTGTAGGTTAGCTTAGGCTATTTTGTAACTCATTCTCACTCTTCAAAGACAATGAGGATTTGAAAATGGTGTAGGATATATTGAATCACCCATCCCATGCTTAATTATTATGAACACTATTGTACTCAACACACCCCCGTTCATTTTTAAAATAGGTACCCACTATATTTTGAAAGGTTTAGGCCTATTTTGAATATCTTCTTTCATATATATTTATATGGGAAAATAAATTAGCTATAAGGTATAAATGTAAATGAACATTTTCACATGTTTAGGTTATTTAAAATAACTTATTAATATTATTTGGATTTTTTTCATATACACAGGTTTTTAGAACATGTGTGGTCATTATAAAGTCTAAGGCTTCACATATTTTATCTATCACAAAAAGTGTTCTTCACAAAAATTAGGTCTTTAATTTTTTTTTTTAAAGTTGACCTTTGACATTTTTTTATCCTTAGCACATATTTAAACTTCAACTCAAATGTTCTTTGAAACTTTTTCTTGCAAGTTATTTCCAACTTATTAGGTCCTTGTAACTTTTTGTCTGCGACATATGCATCTTTGTTGTTTATGTTCATCATGGGTTTCTATTTGGGATTCTAGTCTTGGAAACTTTTAGCCTTCAAAGAAAGTGCTTAGTTTTTACATATTCAGGTAAAATTATCAATGTTTTTATTAATAATTAGGTCTTTAGATAAATTTTTTGGCAAAACTAGTTAAATAAATATTTGAGAAGTGGTCTTTATGACTATTGGTTCAAAAGATCTCAGTCAGCATTTGGTCTTCATCAAAATTGTTTGGAAATTATTTTTCATAAATTTTGGTTTAAAACTTGGGATTAATAAAAATAAACCTTCACAGCCTTCATATAATATGTCTACCATAGGTATTCAATTTTTTTTTGTAAAATGTGTTCATGTCACAAGTATTTGGGCTGACCCTAATATAACACAACATTTGACACCTAACTACAAAAATCCTATGTGACATAACTAAATTAGATTAAAAAAAGTGACTAGATGATACTTTTTAAATTAAGCATCATGGCATTCCTCTTAATGTGTATAAAATGAAAAAGTTAAAATTGAATGAGTAAAGTAGGTTTAAAGACATTAGACACAAGAAATGGAATTGAATACCAAAATATATATAAATTAATTTTAAGTGAACATCATGCCCATTGATCACAAATGATCTTAATAAAATTAGCATCCTTAAGAACTCATAGTCCTATCTACCTGAGTTTAAACTATAGATTGCTTTTAGAAGAGCCAAGCCTTTAAATTGAAGAATTAGAACTATTTTAGCATAAAAAAATAACACTAGGGTCTTCATCCAAGACATTTATGGGAGTATAACCACCTTGTAGGTTTTTAATCAAGGATATCACGGAGTACACAAACACCATTTTTGATTTGACAATTTTTAATGATGAGTATCCTAGATACTCATCTCTATGGGATGTAATTGGAAAGGAAGATTCCCATACATGTGATGAAAATTTAACACCATAATAAATTAAATTATCTATATATTTTGTCCAACTTAAGTGATAAGGATCACACATTGCATCATCTAAGTAAGACGGAATGCCATGCATTGACCTACTGTAGGACTTGTTCTTTATGGCCAAGGTATCTGGGGGAGCTTTTATACATCACATGGAACATAAAAATATCATCATCTAAATTTTAGGAGATAAAATTCCAATGGTACATATCCTTTCCTATTTTAGATACTATATTTTATTTTCATAGAGTTGTAACATGGATAAAAACAATTTAATTAATAAAAATTTAACCAAGTGTATTATCCCTAGAGAAATTGTTGTCCTTAATGAAAATCCATTGGTACCTATAACCAAATTTTGGATGGGAGTCCACATAGGAATGGACATTATGAATAGGCTATATGGCTACCCTATAATCCACTTTCTTCTACTAGAATGGGTTATATTTAGGGTAAATTTTTGTGTTCCATATAAAAATTAAATTGGGTTTTTTTTGGTGAATTTATAAGTATGTGTTTCAAAAGTATGAAAAATGTTAATAGATGATATTTAGAAATGTAGGTAAATCCACATTTAAAATGTAAATTTTCATAGAAGGTATGTTGATGTGTGACTATACAAAAAACTCACAGACAAATGGTAGTAGTTTTCTTGGATGACATGCCTTCGATATTGAATGATAGGAATATAATAGGACAATAACCATAATATTGAATGATATGTCTATTCTCATTAGATAACTATGTTGTCAATCGATATTGTTGTTATATCTCAACAACATTATTGTCATTTGATAGCACTAATGTCACTTAATCACATTGTTATTACTCAACATCATTTAGCTCAAAAGTATTATTGTCACTCGATAACATAGGTGTCACTAAAAAACATAATTTTCACATGAATCCATAATTGTCTTATGATAGTTGCACTACCAAATGACATATACATTTCCAAATGACATCTATGTTGTCTAATAGGTGATAATTTTGTACGTAAGTGACAACTATGTTAACAAGCAACACAAGCACCTTTATATGGTAGTTATGCTTATATTCTTCAAAAATTCAGTCCTTAAACTATTATATATAACATAAAATGGTGAATAAGACCATATTGAATTTTGATAGAGTGGAAAATTATATTTATATGTATGAAATTTATTTTAAAAAGTAGGTGATCTAACTTGGAAAATTAATTTACACCTAGATAATATAGGTGAATCCACATTGTTCACCACCCAATAAAATATCCAGATGTTAATTTATAAAACTAAAATATTCATGAATTAATGAAGAATAAACACTAAAATGTAATCTTATTTCATTTCTATAATTATTGATGACCTCAGAGCTAACCTTTTCTCTAGGAGAGATGCTTAGTGTTAGGCTATAGGAGAAAATATTACACAAAGACAAGAGGCCAATGCGAGGTCATTTTTACATGATGTATTACCTCTATATGTAGTGATGGGCATAGTGTATGTGCACAATAGATTTCTCTAGATCCCATCTCTAGATTACATCATGAATCAAATATGTGATTCTTACTCATCCATGAAAATTTATGCATACATAATAAATATAGTCAAAATTACATAGGATGTGTATCCTCAGGTATGAAGGGATATCTATGAGAAACCATTTCATAGAGTATTGAAAAGCATCACTAATACATTGATGACAAAATGGGACTATTAGCTATATCCTAATTATAAGATGATTATGTTCATGGGGTACAAATTTACTCTATTATGTCTCCCAAAATATGTGATAGATAAATTAGCTAAGTATGAGATCAAATAATAATTATGGTGTGGAATTTATGAGGATTTGAATAATAATAATAATATAATATTTCATGACTCTTATTTGATGCTCAATATAATGTGTTATGTCAACTACAAGCATTTTAGAGAGGTTGGTAAGTTTAGGGAATATTATTTGTTAACCATCCTGATGCATAGAGATTGGAAACCTCATGGTCAAATTAAAAATCTAATCCAAGGATTTGGTATTCCATACCAACATGAACCTTACGACCATGAATTTTTGTTTTTGGATGCTAATAGTGATGCCCAAGTCCTAGAAAGGTATCAAATGGCTAGATTAAATGAATACCTTTTGAAAATAATAAAATGGGGTCCATTAGTTTCAATTGTAGATGCACAATTTAGGCTTTCACCTCTAGGTGGATGGGATGAAATATAATTTTGGAACAATAGGCCTTCCTATCCATCATTGGATAAATGGGAACCATCCCAATTGCCACCCATCATGATGATTTCTATAAATCAAGAGCCTAAGGTCAAATAGGTTACTAGCATTACAAGTTCCCTTGGAAGAGAATATGATCCAACATACATGGATTATTCTGATTTAAAGGACCATCCTATTCCTACTACCACTTCAACTATTGTGACTACAAGTGTGAAAGTCCCAAATTCACCCACTCAAATGGCTTCCTCCTCAAATAAAAAGGTAACTCTTTTTTACAATAGGAGACCTAGATCCCAAGGAGCTCCTATGAGCACAAATATTGATACATTGTCTATATAAGGACTTGTTGAATCTTCAAGTCACCTTGATCCCTTATGGAAAAATTAGAGCTCTCAATGCCAAATTAACCTATGCAATGCTTTTTAGGAGTAATTTTATAGGGCTATATCTTGCTCATTATTTTCAAAACTTATATAATGGTATTAAAATGTGAGAAGAATATAATGGATAAGTTGGTTGTAGAGATTTATTATTCACTTGAAAATATAATAGTCATAAAAACTACCTAGTGCAAATATTTATATGTTTTCAGTTGCCAAATCATCCTACACAACACTTTTTAAACACCATTTTGTAGAACAAAATAAAGACCAATCACCTTAAAATTTCACATGATGCTATCCAAATGTGGGAAGAATGTGTACGTAAATAAATTCATAGAATATTAACTCCCACATGAAAAAAGTGTAGTGTTCAATATCAGCGTTTGTGTTGATTTTTACTTAGTCATTTTTTGCATTTCCCAATTGCTAAATCTACCCAGAGAGCACTTTTGAATCCTATTTTAGCAGGATCAAATAAATTCCACATTCCATTAAAATTTTATGATTATATTGATATAATGATAAGGTAATACATGTGGTTTCATAGTTGTTGTAATTTCCATCAAAAAGTTATGATGGTGTGAAGTGACCCTCCTAGGAAGATTTATCACTTAGCCAACTTTTCACCAGAAAACACTCATAGGGAAATTTGTATGGGTCAATTTGATCATTTATAAAAAATAAAAATAACCTCCTGAGTTTATTTTCAAGATATTTATTGAAATATAATATATGATTGGTTTTTCTCATATCTTGCTTTACGATTTTCTATTTTTCCATATTATGAAGGTGTTGATACAACTACAAGCGACTACATGCTATTTTTTCAGCCATATATTTTTATATATATCTCCATTTAAAATTCTTCTAGTTTCATTGGAAAGTGTATTTATCTCTCTTTTTAATGATGTTAATTTTAAATTGGGAAAAGTGTATGAGTAAAATTGGTCAATGTCACATCTAGAATGGTGTGTTGATTTGACAAGTCTATAGACTTCAATGCAAAGGTCGATATTGACATCATGGTATCACCTAAGAGACATGGAAGGTTTTTGAAATAAATTCAATCCTCTTCCTCCATGTTGGATGTCCAAAGATGGTGGTTGAAGCACATTTATGGAGGATTGAAAACTTTCTCCTTTTTCTCTTCCCTTTTATATATATCTCTTTTCTTCTCATTATAAGATCTAATCTTATTTGAAAAGGTAAAAAACTATCAAAAAAATGTAATAAATAGCCTTTTAAGTAATAATATCATCTATTTTACCTATCTTTTTTACAACACTTTATGTTATAGATAGTTTGTGCATCAATGCCTTATGAAGAGGTCTTTTTCCTTGGTGTTTGTCCTCTCTTTCTTGCCTTTTTGTAGGTGGTTTAAGGTGTTTACATGTTTGAGTTTCTATTATTTAGGTCATAGGTTGGGTTATAGTGTGATTTTTACCATTCCTCTATGTTTTACCCTTGTCTAGGATGCCTTAGAATCATTTATGAAAAACTAACTAGTGTAAGAGATTGTGTGAGTAAGAGATCTTTGAGCTACCCTTGTGTTTGGTTTGGATCAATATGAGTGTATTTTAATTTGGTGAATGACACTTTTTATGATTTTAATCATTTTATTCAAATATTCTACCCATTTCCCAAGAAAAATCAATATTTTAGGTGATATACCAAGAGGATCAAGCCTTATCTAGAGGTTCAACCCCATCATAGGATACCCACAGCTTGGGGTTGATCCCATTATGTGGCTAGACGTGAAAGAGCCTGAATAAAACTCTCATAGAGTGAAATTATAAGCCATAATAGTTTTTTGCATGCCCAGTGGGACCATAGTTGAATAATATTAATTAGTATTGATGGTGGTCTTGATCTATTTGTAGCAGTTATAGCATCCACACTCTTATCATCTGGTAACTCTACTAGACACTAAGCCTCCTGGTGACAAAGTAGTGCCCATATTTAATGTCAAAGGTGACTAAAATGTCAGATTGTATAGTTATTCATTTTTAATCTATTGAATTACCTTTTAACTCAAAAATAAGAGCAAGGTTTTATAAAACCCATCCATACTTGAAAATCTTCTATCTTAAACCAATTTACAAATATACCCCTATTAGAAGATACTTGTTAACCCATTTCAGTACCATGACTACCCATAGAGTCTTGAATTTTATGGATTTCAATGGTCAGAGTATTTTTTACCTCAACCATTATTATCCTATCATAGTGTAATACCTTAAGAGTGTTACTTACTAATCAAGGGATAGCTCCACAACTCCTAAACACATTAGAGACAACTAATTTTAACAACATCCATGACATCACTAAAGAGAATGTATTGGCCATCTCTTTCAAGAGAAAGGAATTGGATTGGTATAATAACATAAATCATAATTCCATAATAAAATGGGACTAGTTAGGAGAAAAAATATGCAAGAGTTTTGAAGATAAGAGTGATAACTTGTCACTAGCAGAGCAATTGACAACAATCAAGAGAGATCCTCAAGAGGTAATGTAGGAATTTAACAATAGTGTTTAGAAAACATGGGATAGGATTATAATCATTTTAAATTCCACTCCTAATTATTATTTTATATATTATATAAGTTCCCTCAATAGTGACATTACAATTATGATATAGTCAATGGGGGGAATCACATTACCTAATGCTTATGAAGTAGTAATCAAGGTAGAAAATAGCCTAATATAAGATGGAAATCTCACACCTAGGCCTCTTATTCCCTTTTTACCTGATATAAAATGACATCATACTATTTTTCATCCTCTTTATACCATTCCTCATTTATCAACACTTGCTTCCATACCTACACTAAGATAAGATAAAGCTTCAACTGATCAGTATAGTGAACTCCAAGAACTCAAGAACATGTTTCAAACACTTGGTACTAAGTTAGGTAATGTTAAGAGTCATAAAAATTAGTTTAATAGACCATAAAATCCCCAAAATAAACTAAAATAACCATATCAAGCCAATATACCACCCTTCAAGGCTAATTCTTAAGGGTAAGGGCAGCTTACTTATGCTAAACCAAGTAACAACTATAATCCTAATGATGCAAGTACTTCCAAGACCTTGGTACCTATTCAAAACAACCTTTAAAAATAATGTGAGTACTCTCTACCTTATAATAGATATTACAATTAGGCTATCACCTGAAATACATATTTCAACCATGGCTTCAATGAGTAATGGAAGCAAGGTGTTAGTTATGTGTTCAACCTAGCTTTAATGACACAAAATACATAAGTGCCTATGATGAATAAACCATAAGATTATAAAAAATTACAAGTGGATAATGAGGGACAAAATTATTTATGTGTTACATTACTAAACTACCAATAGGAAGAATGTTATGCTTTTAATCAACATACATGTACTACCCAAGTGAACATTCCTAAAACATCTAACAAAATATTCAAGAGAAGGAACATGTAGGGTATCCAAGAAGAAGGGATATTTTACTCCTCTTTAATTATTTTCAAGTCTAAATAAGCCTAATGCATCTCTAAAATCCCAAACAACTCAAAAAAATTAGAACCAAGGAAGTATTTTTATACCTCAAAGCTCATAAACACAAATCATTGTTATGGCTCCCAAAGCACAAGAAAAGGTTGGTGGTGCACAAATAAACATTTTTGAGTAAATGAAGAAGTCAAATGTGAGTTTTCCTATGTGGTAAATTATTTATATACTATGTCAAGTGGATCTTATTCAAAAAGGATTATCAAAAATTAATGTTTTGGAGAAGCCACCAAGCAAGGGTACTATGGTCCTCACTAGTAAAATAAAAACCAATGAAGGGTAATAAAAAAAAGTGATCAAAAATAATTCCTTATATATTTATTTGATAATTTTTAATTCTCTAGCACATAATTGCATGGTGGATAATGGATCAAGTACGTCAGTGATGCCTAAATTGATAGTAGATCAACTTGGTTTAAAATATGAACCCCTCTCTAAAGGGGTATCATAACTTGATGGATCTTATACTAAACCATCTGGTATTATCATAGGTCTTAATCTAACCCTAAATTATTGTCCTAATTTTTTAATGTCCGAAGATGTGGTTGTTCTATAGAGACCAACCTATTTTGTTTTTTGCCTATCTAGAGACTTAACTACCAAAAGTGGGGGTTACCTAGTAGAATATTAGTACTATATAGAATATAGGAAAAGGTATGGAACCAAGGTGTCCATTAAGGTTGAACCAATTTAAAAGTTTCACATTGATCCTTATAAACTAAGAAACCCAAATATCAACTGCACAATCTTGGATAAGTAAGACCAACATATTGGTCAAGAGATAAATACTCATGTTGAGGTGATACATGATGTGTTCTTGGATGAGTTATGGAATTAAAATAATAAATGTTACCCTTTGGGATGCATTTAATAAATATATATGGGAGTATACTTCTTGCATGAGGAGAATGAGTTCATGCCATCCCTTACTAGGCCACAAAAGGAGATTGATGGAATTTAGAAAATGTTATTTGATGGATCAAGGAGTAAACATGGAGTAGGGTAAAGTGGTATGTTAGTTTATCCCTCTAATGACAAGTATTATTCATCTTATAGGTTTCAATTTATCTAATATTATAATGTAGATAAATATGAAGGCCTTATCCATGACCATTAATGAGATAGAAAGAGGGGAATCGTGTAATTCTAGGTATATGGAGATAATGAACTCATTATCAATTAGGTAAGAAACAAAATTTTAGGGAAGAACCCCTTGATAAATTATTAAAAGCATAGGGTGTGGGACTTATTGGAGTATTTTGAAGCCTTCAACATCTAGAGTGTGCTTAAAGATAGAAATAAGTATGCAGATAGACTAGCATAAGTGGGCTCCCAATTTGATATACCAAGTGAGGTGAGTAAATTAAAAAATAAGTCACATGTTAAGGTGGTTACAAGACCATTCATTCTTGACAATGAGGATAATTAGTATGTTTTCAATAGTGATAATTAGATTTCTTGATTTTGTAACGAGAGGTTGAATTTTAATCTTTAATTTAGAATAAGTTATAAAATTAGTATGGAGATCAAATTATCTAATTGAAATAAAATAAAGTACCTAAAGGTATTGTCACCCTTTATATCATCTTCTATGAGGGAGATTTCATGAGGAAGAAAAAGGTAGGTATGTCCACTAGTGAACAGAACCATCAAAGAGTTCTCATCTTCCAAGGAAAATTTCTCAAGCTTGGGAAGGTTAATTGTAAGGCTGAGAAAGTTGTATTCATATCACTTTGTAGGGAGTTTTTATATGTGTTTTCTTAGGATTACACTAATTTTAGAGGTTTTTACCCTTATCTTGCTCAGTTTACTATTGAGTTAGATGTAAATTCAAAACCTATAAGGCAAAAATAGAGGATTATCAATCCCAAGGTAGAGGTACTCATGAGAGGAGAGTTGACCAAGATTATTGAGTCAAACTTTATTTTTCCAATTAAACACTCTTTGTGGGTGGATAAATTAGTACATGTAAGGAATAAAAGTGGTGAGATTCAGTTGTGTGTTGACTTTATGGATTCAAATAGGGTCTCTTTACAAGATCACTATCATTTCCCATCCATGGATTAGATCTTCCAAATGGTGGCTAGTTCGTAATGTTTCTCTCTCTTAGATGGATACTCAAGATACAATCAAGTGTTGATCAAGGAAGAAAAAAGTATAAGACAAACTTTAAAACCAAGTGGGGGACTTACACTTACAATAAGATGCCTTTTAATTTCTATAATGTTTTTGCAACCTTCCAGAGATGCATGGACATGGATTTCTAAGGTTTGATTAATCATATGGGGCTTATGTACTCAGATACTATCATAGTTTTCTCAAAGAAGGAAAGTGACCACTTAGACAATTTTAGACTCATCTTTGAGAGGTGTATGGAGTTTTGGCATCCTTAAACCTAAAAAAGTGTGTGTTTTATATTCATGAAGGCAAACTACTAGGGAATATTATCTCCAAAGTAGAGCTAGATATTGACCCTGAGAGAATAAGTTCTATATTGGCCTTGTCTTTGCCTCAACACAAGAAAGGGATTCAAAGCTTATTCATTAAAATATATTTTTCAAGAAGTTTCATACCTATTTTTTCACATTTAGTCAAGACTATAACAAAAATGTTGAAGAAGAATCAGGTGTTATCATAGTCAAAGGAAGACAAGGAAAGTTTTAAGGCTATCAAGTGAGCCATAGCACAAGAACCAACTCTCTTTAATCCTAATTTTTCAAGGGATTTATACCTATATTCATTTGATAATGTGGATAACATATCAACTATGATCATGAAAAAAAAATAATTAAGGTATTAAGCAACCCATAGCTTTATTTAGTCAAGTATTTGAAGGCTATGAAGAGAGATATACTTTTCTTGAGAATAAAGTACTATATATTATGAGATCATTTAAAAATATTAGGCCTATGATGTCAAACAATAATATTCATCTCATGGTCTCCTATATAAGTGTGACATATTTCATCTTGAGTATAAATCTAAATGATAAGAGGGATAATTAGATCACCAAAATCATGGAGTATGATGTTGATATTAAGGTTACTAAGTTAGTAAGAGGTAAAGGTTTTTGTGATCACTTGGTTGCTAACTTACAAGAAGAGAAAGAGGTTGATCTAATTATATTATATATCTTATAAGTAGTTGCACCACTACCTTCCACCATTTGGATGCAAGACATGATTAGATTCTTAATGACATGTAAATTCCTTTCAGGTATGGATAGGAACAAAAGGAGACACTTAAAAATTCAATCCATACCTTATGCCTTAGTTGATGGGGTACTATTCAATAAATAGCTCAATAGAGTGTTTCTCAAGTGTATAGAGGTTGATCAGGCAAACAGACTCTTGGAGAAGTTCCATGATGGACCCGTAGGAGGTCACTTCACTCTAAGGGAAATAATAATAAAAATAATGAGGGATGGTTACTATTATCCTAGGATTTTCAAATATTCCTACACATGGGTTAGAAAGTGCCATAAGTGTTCTCTCTTCACTAGTAAACAAAGACTAACAACCCTTCCTCTTAACCCCATTAAAGTAGAGCAATCCTTCATGTAGTGGGGCCTTGAATTCATAGGTATGATAAATCCACCTTATAGTGGAGGGAACAAGTGTATACTCACTACCACTAACTACTTCAACAAGTGAATGGAGGCTATTTCTCTAAAAAATGCTAAAGAGATAGTAGTGTTGGATTTTTATGATAGTATTGTGATAATGTTTGGGGTGCCAACCACTATCATCTTAGATAATGCCTTGGAATTCATTGGCATGAATATAATTGAATGGTATTTTTAGTTATTTATGTAACTTATCACATCATCTAACTCCTATCCATAGGGTAATGGGCTTAATGAATCAATAAATAAGAACTTGATTAGGATAATCAAGAGGACCATGGAGGATAACCATAGAGTATGGCATACCAAGCGAAGAATGACCTTGTGGGATGATAGGGTAACTCCCAAGAATGCCATTGGAAACTCGCCATGACCTTGTATGGAAGAGAGGGGAAACTACCCATTACTCTTGAACTACCTAATTTGGAGCTAGCTTATCAACTCAAGTTTATGGAAAGTGAGCCCATGGGTGTGATTATGGAAGAACTCATAAAGCTAGAAGAAGAAAGAGATCTTGAAATGAATACAATGGAATCCCATCAAGCTCAAGTCAATAAGGATATTGATAAGAGAGCCATTATAATAAACTTCAATGAAGGTGATATAGTATTGAAGTGAGATGCTAATAAGGCCAAGTCAAGTATCCATACAAAGTTTGATAACTTATGGAGTGGACCCTACCTGATTCATGGATAGAAACAACACAATGAATTTCATCTTGCTAGGTTTAATGGAGAGGTATTACCTATCCCATTCAATGGGATCCATCTGAAACCTTGTTATTAGAAGAAAGTTTTAGGCTTTTATATATTATATTAGATGTTGTTTCCCTCCCTCCAAGTTCCTTATGCACATTTCCTTTCTGTCATGTGTTTCCCTTCCCTAAGTTATTTGATCACATGTCTTTTCTTATTTTTATTATTACTATTTTGAGATATTCATTCAGAGGTTGGCAATCTTATTTTCAGTTGAAAATTAGTTTGGAGGAGAATTTTAAGAATCAATACCTAATATATTGATTAAGGCTACCAGATCTCCACTTAGCAGGATAGTAGTCTATAGAGGTCTCCGTAATGCTAAATCTTCAATTCACCTTGATCCATTATGTAAAACATATGGTTCTTAGCATCAAATTAGCCTATGCAACACTTTTAGGGAGACATTTTGTAGGGCTAAATCATTATAATTTATCTCCAAAACTTGTATGTTGGTAGTAAAGTGTGATGGGAATACAATGGCAAAGGTGGTAATAGATAATTATTCTTCACTTGAAAATATTGTAGTCATAAAAACTATATAGTGCATAAAATTCTACGTGTT
This sequence comes from Torreya grandis, assembly GCA_037957365.1. NCBI lineage: Eukaryota > Viridiplantae > Streptophyta > Pinopsida > Cupressales > Taxaceae > Torreya > Torreya grandis. Next base: position 275,465 of record JARHVA010009030.1, read on the forward strand.
TTTAGTTTCCAAATCATCTTGTGCAACACTTTTCACACACCATTTCATAGAACCAAATGAAGTCCAATCACCTTCAAATTTCACATGATGGTATACAATGTGGAAAGAGTGTTTGAGTCAATTTTTTTTATATGATTCACTCCCATATGTGAAAAGTTCATTGTTAAAAATAAACTTCTCCAATGATTTTTACTTAGTCATTTTTTTCATCTCCTAGTTGTAAAATCCACCCAGTGAGCACTTTTGAATACCATTTCTATAGGATAAAAAAATTCCAAATTACATGAATTCTTTATTATTGTATCTTGATAGAATGAAAAGGTAATTATTTTGGTTTTAAAGCTATTAGAATTTCCATCAAAAATTTATGATGGTGTAAAATGACCCTCTTGGGAAGATTTATCACTAAGCCAAATTTTCACTAGAAAACACCTAGAGGGTAGTTCACAAGGGTTAATTTGACCATTAGAAAAAATAAAAATACCCTTTAGAGAATTATTTAAATATATTTATATAAATATAAGATATGATGGGTTTTACTCATATCTTGCTTTATCATTTTTTATTTTTCCATATACTGAAGGTGTTGATGTAATTGCATGTAATTATTTGTTGGTTTTTTAGCCATATATTTAGATCCATAACTCTATTTTTTATACCTATAGTTGTGTTGTAAAGTTGATTTATCCATCTTTGCAATGATGTTAATTTCAAACAGGATAAATGTATTATTAAAATTGGTCAATATTGTAGCCAGAATGGTGTGTTGATTTGACAAGTCTACTAACATCAATTCAAAGGTGGATACTGACATAATGGAAGAACCTAAGAGACATGGAAGGTTTTTAAAATAATTATAATCCTAGTTCTCTATGTTGGATGGCCAAATAGGGTGGTTAAAGCACATTTATGGAGGATTGAAAGCTTTCTCCTCCTTTTTCTCTTCCCTTCTTCTATATATATGTCTCTTTTTTATTCTCATTTTAAGATATAATCTCATTTAACAAGGTAAAAACCTATCAATTTTTTTTATGAAATAGCCTTTTAATAAATAATATCATATATTTTACTTATCTCTTTAACTACATTTTGTGTTTTATATAGTTTATGCATGATTGCCTTGTGAAGAGTTCTTCTTCCTTGGTGTTTGTCTTCTCATTATTCCCCTTTTGTAGGTATTTTAAGGTGTTTTCAAGTCTGAATTTGTGTTATTTGAGTCATAGGTGTGGTTATATTGTGATTTTTTACCATTAATTTATGTTCTACCCTTGTCTAGAATGTTTTATTTGGAATCATTTATGCAAAACCAACTAGTGTAAGGGATTGTGTGAGTGAGAGATTTTTGAGCTACCCTTGTGTTTGTTTTAGAGAAATATGAGTGTCTTTTAATCTAAATAAACACCATTTCTATGATTTTAATCATCTTATGCAGCTATTCTACCCTTTTTCCCAAGCAAAATTAGTAGTTTAAGTTATTTATCAAGAGGAAGCAATGTTCTTTGGAGGTTCTACCTCATCATAGGATACCCACAGCTTGGGGTTGACCCCATTGTGTGGCTAAGATTGAGAGAGCCTAAATAATCCTCTCATAAGTCATAATTTTGAGCCATAACAAGACCTATATGGATTGAGAAAAAAATATATAGGAAGTGAACTAATTGATGAAAATGAGGAGGAAGAATTGCAAATAAAAAAGTCTTAAGCCTCCAAGGAACTAAAGTAAAAACACCAATTGAAGTAGACAAAGAAGGTAAGGGTGTGGTTATAACTATATTTTTAGTTCTCATATTTATATAGTACCAATTATGTCAATTGTTTATCCTATGTCTATTAGTTCATTTGATCATATTTCTCTTAGTCTTGGTGTCTTACCATACCTAGTTGTTCCAAATGTGGAATTTATTTTTTATAGCCCTATTATATCCAAAATGAAAACTATTTCTATAATTATATTTATTTATTTAGGATACATTATTCCTACTTCCACTATTAATAGCTTCATTATTCCTTAAGCTACCCCTAATCTTAAAAAAATCATACCAAGAAAAGTAGGGGAGCATTAGCAAGGTCACAACGACATGTGTCTTCCATCCAATATGGCTTACCAATTACATCATTATATTTAATCATGGGTTAAATTTCATGTATTACCAAGAATTAAATTTGAGAAAAAAGGCTAAATTTATAACTTCCATCTAAACTCTACCTCTCATCTTAGCTCCACCATCAACTTTAGTGCCTCTCACCATATCAAGTGCAACCATGCAATCAAATTACTTTTCTTGCCTAATTTGGAAAAGTTACCATCCATAGTCTAGTGAATCAATATTTCACTAGTATGAAAAGGGATCATAATGAGAAAATATAGGATTTAAATGAAATATTTTATAAGATGTACACCTAGATGAGTCGAGATTATAAACAAGATCAATTTTTAACATTGGATATGTACAATAATTCCCTGGATCTAATAAGTATAGTGTCCCTATGAAGATCCATTACTACCAACACTCTATCATTAGTGTATGAATAAGATATAAACATTGATATAAAACTAAATCTTCATGTACTAGGCACCCCTAGTATCAATGTTAGTTTCTCAACTTTGAGTCAAGTTCCTCATGTGATCAAAAATATCCTTACATTCAATGAAAATTATTGTATGCACTACTTTATTTAATGTAGTAGACACCAAATCAGAATTATGGTTATATGAAAAATCATGTAAATATTAATGGTCATCAACATAACCATCATTCACTTCCATCCAATATTGGAGTTGATGAGGGAAAGGATTCAACCAAAGTAGAATTGGATTTTATACAAATAATGGTCCAAAATATGAGAAAAGACTTAGTGATCATGTAAAATAAGATGGGTAAAGGTAATATATAGAATAATAATAAAATTTTGGGTTTAAAACATATAAAAGACCTTTCAATTGATCTATAAATAATATAGAATATAAATAGCATAATAATTTTCCATAAATAAATATAGTGGAAATAACTCTACCTAATTAGTGTAGGGTTCATAATAAATCACAAAATGTTAAACTTGAATGCGTTAAATTTTGTGTAGCATTTGAAACATTCCAAAGGTATATGGTGAGGTAAAATTTCATGAAAAACCCACTAAATTTCCACCCTAAATTTGGTTCCTTAAACACCTCTATGGTATTTGAAAATAATGAGTCTCTTTTCCCCAAGTAAGGATGATAATGAACTAGATGATAATTCTAATGAGAAAAATGACTTCCAATAGTACCAAAAGGGAAATTATAATATAAGGAATGAGAAACCCTTCATAATTCTTACTCATCCAAATAATTCCAATATTCCACCAAATCTAAAGGCTAATAATAATCCACCTCTCCTAAATAGGAATGATCAGACCTAGAATAAGGAGGAACAAAATAAAAGAGGATATAATATTATTGAAGACATGAATAAAATTAAAAAAAAATATCACTCTTCATGAATTGGATTAGATCACTAAATATAATGAGTTCCTATAGAGGTCTATCACAGGGAAATCTATTACAAAGAAGACAAAGGTTGATCATACAAATGCTATACATAAGATTAATCCAAAATTTCCTCCATTTTTATTGACTATTAGAGAATTTGGAAGGAATAGTCATAATTATTTAGTTGATTCAAGAAATTCAACAATTATGATGTCAACTTATCTTTAGGAGGAAGGTTTCATACCTAGACAAAATAGTGGTGCATATAGTTGGAAAACTAAATGATGTACACATTTAATTAGTGTCTAGTCCATGTGTAAAAATGAATATTGATATACTTGTGGTGGATATCCTATATGGATATGGAATACTCATTATAGACTATTAAAATACATTCAATGGGTATGTATTAACATACTTATCTCATATTTGGTTGCCATGGAGAAGAATTACAAACCAAATTCTAATTAATCAAGAATCAAGAATGAAGCATCCCATCATAGAGTATACTATCTATATTGAATATGTAAGATAAAAATATCATAAATTTGGGATTTATAACTTTACCATAAAGTATGGAGTGAAAAAATTGAAGTCTAAGGACCTTCCTAATTATGGACTCACCATTTTGATGGTGTAAGATCCAAGCAAGATTTGAAAATTGGAATTGAATTGGTTGATCCACAAGGCAAGAAAATACCTAGTGGCACACAAGTTTCAACTAATTTTCACCAATAATAGAGTAGAGTATAAATCAATAATTTTAGGATTGTAGTTTGCTCTAAAAAATAATGTTAAGTGACTATTCATATATGGATATTTAGAACTGGTAATTAATTAGGTCATGAAAAAATACCAATGCAATTTATCATACTTAAAGAGGTACAAACAAAGATCTTGGGATTTGATTGAGTCCTTTGAGGCCTTTAATAAAGTGGTTATTTCCATAAAAAAAACTAGATTACTGATTTATTGGCTACTTCAACTTTCAATTTAACACCACTAAAATATTCCAAGGTGAAAATATTTTCCATAAAGCTAGTACCTTGTCCATATGTTCCTAATAATGTGGAAAATTAAAAAGTATTTTATTATGACCAAAAAATTATCCAATTCTTGACTAATTTGGGACAATTTGAGTAAAAATTTATTAATGATAAAGACATAAATTATTTATGCTAGGAGGAAATGGGAAAATAAAGACTAATTTAATTGAAAGAAAACCAAATTGCTTTAGTAATGGTTTACTTGGAGAGGGAATTTGATGTGGATCCCCAATATTATTAAAAAATATAGGCTAAATAAAATGAATTTGAGTCAAATAAGGATAATTTAAGAGATGAGTGTGATATGTGCTATGCCAACATTGTCCTTAGCTTCACTCCCAAAGAAAGACAAAGGGTGAGATATTTAATCACCCATACAATCATACTAAATCTAGACCACAAGCCATTGGTAAAAATATAGAGCTGGCTAATCCTATTTTAGAGCCCCTTATTCAGAAAGAAGTGGAAAAGTTGTTAAGTAGAAAAATAGTTTTCCTCTCAGACATTCTATCCTGGTTGCCAACTTAGTTCCAAGAATAAAAAAGAATGGATAAATTAAATCATGTGTTGATTTTAGAAACCTAAATAAGGCACCTGAGAAAGACAAATATCCTTTACCTTTCCTTGGATGAGGTGATTTAGATAGTAAGTGGTTCAATAATGATGTTTTTTTTGGGTGGATTTTTAGGATATAACTAGGTGGTGGTTAAATCTAGAAATAGAATGAAGACTACATTTACCATAAAGTGGGGTACTTATACATATAAGAGGATGCCATTTGGCCTAATTAACAAAGGTTATACCTTTTAGTGTGAAATGGAACTTGTGTTATAATGGTTAATAGGTAAATGTATAATCATTTACATGGATAACCTCACTATTTTCTCAAAGACTAGGACTAATCATGTAGGCCATACAAAATTAATCTTTAAAAAATGCAAAAGGTTTGGAATCTTAATAAGACCTAAAAAGAGAATATATTGTGTCATTGAGGGTAATATATTATGCCACATTATCACCAAATAAGGAATTATAATTGACATTGATAATTTTAAGGGATTTTAAAGATTGCATGCCCAAAAATCAAGAAGGAACTCAAGTCTTTCTTTAGGAAGATAAATTTTTTGTGGAATTTTATCTTAGGATTTGAAAAAATATGCAGACCTCTAAATGCAATGCTCAAAATAAGATGCTAAATTAGAATGGAAACTAGAGGCCCAAAATTCTTTTCAAGACATCAAATATGTAATATCTCTGGATCTAGTGTTGATTAGTCTAGACTTCCCTAGATATTTCTTCTTGTATTAATTCACTTAAAAACATACCATTACCACTATGCTTGAATATAATAATAATGAAGGTGAGCATATCATTGAATATATGAGCAAAAACTTAAAATCATTAGATCTCAAGTATTCTATGATAGATAAACAAATATTTTCCCTTGTCAAAAATGGTATAACCATTGTGATAGACCCTATCATCAATTTTACTTTGAGTAAAAGTGAACTAGGAGAATGCATAGGAAATGGATGGAAAAAATTTAGGGGTTTGACATAGAAATAAAAATTGAAAAAATTGTCAAAGGTTAGGGCATCATTTATCTCATGATTGAGCCTAACCTATGCATCACCATTGAGGAGGTTTGTGAAACCCAAGTATCTAGAGGATATTTGTATATTGATATCATTCAATAGTTACCCCTATGTACTTATTCCCCATAACTCAATAGAGAACAAAGGAGAACTCTAAGGCTCAAATATGTCTACTACATGGTTAGGAAGGTGATTGTCTATAGAAGGAATTATGAAGGCATATCCATAAGATGCATAACATGATAAGAATCTAAAGAAATTTTAGAAAACTTACACTATAAGATAGGTAGTGGTCTTTCCTCTAGAAACATCATAGCCCATAAAATCCTTAGAATGGGTTACTATTGGCTAATGTATTTAAAGATGTAGATGTTCATGTAATAACATGCCATGGATTCTATGTCTTAGAAAAAATATAAGTACATGAAACATTTTTATTGTAACATGTTATTAAAGAAATACCATTCACTCAATGGAGCTTAGACTTTAATAGTATCAATAACCCCAATTCTTTAGCTATCCATAAATTTGTACTCACTACCCTAGATTATTGAACATTATAGACTAATTAAATAAATAATATGTTGGAGAGTTATAGATTATGTCATGTAATGTCATGAAGGTGTCCAAGTGACAATGATAAAGTGTGCAATGTGTTTTTCCTAATATGCCTGAAGGAGGCTTGGTTGATCTTCAACTTTGGCATGGTTAAAGATGTTTAAGGATAAATATGGAGTATTTAAACTGTGTAAGGGGTCTTATAAGAAGTTTAATATTATTTTAATTCTTGTGTGCATGAGTGGTTCTCATCTAGTTTATCATTTTTTTCATCTAGACATTTTGTGTCTAGTGGTAGAAAATCTAAGTAGGCAATTTGCAGACATCATCATTGCCACATGTAGATGAGTTAGGAGGAGTTGGTGATATGGTTTTGATAAAAATTTTGCCTATATATTATTCAATAAATATTATGTCATGACTATAAGTGTGAAAAACTATATTCAAGTGTAAATTTGGGATCATAGGTAGTTTGACAGTGTTTTTCCATACTTAGCAAAATTTGCATAAGGGAAGAAAGAGCCAAGTAAGTAGTTTAGTGTTGTTATATTTAGCACGTGTGAAGGTATGAGGAAAAAATGATCATATGGGTTTGTTAATTTTTATGATTAGTTTATTTATTATAAATTTTGTATCATGTGATGAATTGTATCAAAATATATGCATGTGTAAAGTTGGCCTTCCAAATAATTCTTGACATACTTGGCTTTGTGGTAGAAAGAAATCTAAGTGAGAAAATTAATGGGGTTATATATTACACATGAGAAGGTTTTAGGATAATTTTGTCACATTGTTATATTATTTTATGTGATAATATCATATGGTCCAAATTTTGGATCATGCATCTAAGTGTAGCAAAAGTTATTGAGGTTAAAATTTGGCCTTGCCAATAGATAAGCAATGGTCTGCATAGTCATTTTTGCATGATATTAAAGATCATGGCTAGATAGAGATCTAACGGTTCAAGGGAGTTAATACATATATTTATATAGTATATATAAGGTCAAATAGGTCAATTATTTTTATTTAACAAAGTTAAAGATTGAGCTCCTTACAAAAGGATCAATAGAGCATGTTTATTCCAAGGTGTGAGGAAGCGGCAAGATGAGGACAAGTGTTTGAAGTTTAATGTTGAGTAGAGATAAAGATCAAGATTTTTATAAAGATAAATGGTAAGTGGGTGTTCATATCAATGGTTTATATTAAATTTAAGAGGTCAAAGTGATAGTTATCTAGCATTGTTAAATCAAAGATAACCTCACGAAAATCGATGGTGCGTATGTGGTCAAGATTACAAGATTGCATCAGATAAGGTAAATTGTTTGAAGTTTAACATTTAGGAATTGGTAAAATATGAGTTAAATATTTAATAATATTGATGTTTTATGTTTAATCTAAGTATCGAGGACATGAGATGATATCATTATGACCAAAGTTCAACTATGACCATTTGAATTTAACAAAGGAAAGCCCAGTATCTAGTTTTAGAGCCATATCCTTTGATCCAATTATAATTTACTCATGTAGTTAAAAGATAATTTGTATAAGATTAAAAGTTTCATATGGTAGTATATATTTCAAGATCTAAAAGTGTGTACAGTCAAAGTTATAAAGGTTTAAAGTTGATTGTATGTTTGTGTATGCTTTATAAGTGACCCGAGAAAGCTAATTGAGCTTGTGTTTATGTTATTTCAATGTTTCATGATGAATTATATATTGGAGAGTATTGTATACTCCATGAATATTATTTTTATATATTTAGGAGGTGTGAATAATCTATATTGAGTATGAATAATACATAATAAATTGACTGTGTGTTCATTCATAGTGTTTTTGTGAACAAAGTATATGTTTCAGTTGATTGAGCATATGCAAAGGTGAGAAAATTTGAATTTGATAATTTTAAGATGTCAAAGGGAACACAAGGAGTGGACCAGTGTATTTTAAAGTTTTCTTATGTTCTTATTTTGCTTGATGAAGTGTTAAATGGGTGAATAGGTCTCCATGAGACCTATAAGAGATACAAGGGCCTAATTGAAAGTTGTAGCTGCTTAAGGGTGACCCATAAATGTTATGGATGATATAAGAATATTTTTTTTGACCCATGTATTTATGTGATATATAAATTAAGGTCTAAGGAATGATTAATGGCTAACCAAGGTGTTGATAATCATGAATGATCTATAAAGAGTGAAACCAAAGATGATGGTTTCTAGACTTGTGAGATATTTGTGAGAGATGTTTATTTATGTGATTTAGAGTGAAGTGTTGAGATTCAAAGGAGGTAAAGTGTGCTCAATAGATGGATTATTGAGTAGAGAATATTAATTTATAGGTGTATGATCATTTATTCATGTTGTTGATGTGGTGATAGAGTTATTTTTGAGAAGGTGAAGAATGATATCAAAGGTCTATCATCAGGTGTTGAAGACATCAATTCAAAGGTGGAGGTTTTCATAGGTATTTTTTTGGAAGCTCAACATCTAGGAGGTTTCAACCTCCTTGTAAGGTAAAACATTCTAATGGTTTAGTTATTATGGTAGCTTAGCTAGATAGGTGTGGTAGCTCCTTATGGGATTGTAGTCTCACTAAAATAAGGGTTAGCAATTCCTTGATCAATTGCATCTAGTCTAAATTGATTAGTATTATTATAGGATAGTAGTCCAATTATAGGTTCTAATGTATTTTCTCCCCTAATAAGGTTTTCCACATATATCATGTGTTATGTGCTTGATCTGACATTATCTCTCTTATTCATTGGTATGAATAATGTGTATGCTTCAAGAATGATTATGGTAATTGATTAAAAGTTTTAAAGTGATTGATATTAAATTTGAATATCTAAGACTCACTAGTTTACCCCCCTCCCTCTTAGTGATTTTACCTTTAATAATTGGTATCAAAGTAGGTCATTTGGTAAGGTCTTGACAACTTAAAGGTGATCTAAGGGGTAGTCATCAAGGAGGTTTCTATACTAAGTAAAAACTGATGTTCAATGGACCTAATTATGCTATTTGGAGTGTAAGGATGAGGAAAACATTATGTACCTAAGGTTTAATGTATGAAAATCTATTTTCAATGGTTATGTTGATCTTACTACTCCTCCATCTAGTACTACAAATAAGAAGCTATTTGAGAATACTTCTATAGCAATGAATTCCATTACTTGTGGTCTTACAAAGACTGAGTTCACCAAGGCAATCCATTGTAAATATTATAAGGATACATGGGGAAAATTACAAATCATTCATGAAAGAGATTAAAAAGTTAATTTGGTAAAGTTACATTTTCATCAAAGATAATTTTAGACTCTTAAAATGGAGGAAGATTCTATGGAATCATTTCTGCAAAGAGATGATGAGGTTGTTAATATCATCATAGGTCTTGGAGAGAACCTTGAAGAGGCTATTATAGTTCAAAGAGTATTAAGGTCTGTATCTCTCAAGTTTGATCCAAAAGTATTTTCTGTAGAAGAAAGTCATGATCTTATTTAGTTGAAGATGGATCAATTGCATGACACTCTTATTACCTATGAGATGAGAATAAATGATGATATACCACCAAAGAAGGAAGTAACATTCAAGATATAAATGAAGCCAAAGAATAATTTATAATGGAATAAACCTAAAGATGATGACATATCTAACATTAATGAGGATGAATTAATTTCTTTGATTACTAGTAAATTGAACGCATGCTTAAGGAAGTATAAGGGTAAACTACCTTTCAAATGTTTCAAATGTGGAGAGATATGACATTTTTATCTTAAGTTCCATCATAAGCATGAGAATAATGATGATGAAGAGCATGGTGAAGGCCAAGATGAAGACAAGAAGTCATACTGGAAGAAAGGATTTAAAAAGTATAACAATAAGAATATGTCCTTTAAGAACAAGAAGAGTCTCTACACCAAAGAGAATTATAGCTCATTAGATGAGAATTAAGATAAGGACATATAATATGATCATGAAGATGATGGTTTTGTTAAAGATGAATCTATATTCATGGATAAGGAAGGAATTTTCTCACATCAAAAATAATCTTATTCAAGTGATTTAGATGATGATAAAGATGAGGTGGACTATGAAACTACATTGGCAAATGCTCTTGAAAAACTAAAGATTGAGAAGAATATTAATAATAAGATGAAGTCTCAACACAAATAATATGAGGAGTGATTTAGTGTGTATGAAGTAAGAATGAATGAAGATACCAAGGAATATGAAGATATGGTTTAACATCTCAGTTGTCAATTGGAAATTCTATCTACAATGTTAAAAGCCAAAGAAGATGAATTTTTAAGGTATGTAATTGAAAATGAGTAATTGAAATCTGAGTTATAGAAGACATCTAGTAAGGTGAAGTCATTTTTGATATTTTAAAAGAGGTCAAATTATCTAGACAACATTCTAAGTGGTCAAAATTATATTAGTGATAGAACTGGTCTTGGATATGAATAAGAACAAAATAATGTAACTCAAGATAGGATGAAGACAAATGTGAACAAGGATAATCATACTTTGAAGATAAATCATTAGATAATGAATTAAGGTGATGAAAAATGAAGACAAATTAGATCAGACAACCAAATGAAATGAGGGATGTAAGTTTGAATGGTTACTATTACACATGTAATAAATTTAGGCATAGATCTAGAGAATGCAAGAGATCTATCATAAATGAGCTTGCATGGAACTATGATGGCGGTTATGCATAAAAAGGTGTGAACAAAGTTAAGTGATACAACTATCTTGATATGGGACACTTTGTAAACCATTATCCAAATAGGGTTAGGCAAGGTGAGTCTTCTTCAAAAGGAAGAGTTTGTTTCAGTTGTTATGACATAGGACACATTGCAAGATTTTATCCATATCATGTAGGGCAAGATGAGTTCACTTTAAGAAATATGGTATACTATAACTATGAACATAGATGTCACATTACTAGGTTATGCAATCAAAGTCCTATAAGATAGAATAGGTTAAATCAAGCTCCTAGAGTGCAAGAGAGAAGTCAAGTTAACTCATAGAAGCACCAACTAACATGTGTGAGTCATGATGAGTCTATACGTCCAAGTAACATGTTTGATATGGTGGGTAATTCTATATAAGGAGAAGAGTGCCAAGGGCTCTCATTATCTACTCATATTATCAATAAATAGACCAAAGTTCTAGTTAAAAATAGTATTGAGGTATGTATAGATTCAAGTGAAAATTCTACCATTGTTGAGCACGTATCATGCAAAGAACATCAATTATCAGTGCCTAGTGATAAGTTTCCAAGATGTAAGGAAAATTCTATAAATGATAAGCTATGTCATGAATCTATATTTTTTGCTTGTATTTTCAATCCAATCATAGAGGATAATATTGTAGTAGTTGAGCAATTTACTTCTCTTAATAATAAGAAGAAGAACTATAAGTATTAAATGACCAAAGAAGATAAGGAATATGTGGAGTTGTGGGAAAATCCTAGTTTCACACTGTTCTAGGACATTATGAAGTAGGGTATCTCTTTTCATGCTTCTTAAGAGACTAATTTTAGTGAAAAAGCGTGTGTTCCTATATATGCAATATCTATAGGGTTAGAATTGGTGTTTATAGGTGGCCTAATGAGATTGATGCAATTTCATGAAGTTTTTGATGATTAGAAAGGTCTGTTCACTTCTTTTTGATGTGTTCTAGGTAGTTTTGTGTCTTGATGATCCTGTTTGTGCTAATTCAAGATTTTTGAGTGCTCTCAGTTTTCTTAGTTTTGGCTTAAGGGCAAGTAGACCTAAAAATGGGTTATAGGATGTATGGTTTCCCAAAGATATGTAAGATAAAATATTGGTATATAAGTGTGTGTGGGTGTCTTCAGGTGTGAAATAAGTATTAAAGGTGTGAATTGAATAGAAGGAGGTTTGTTGACCCTAGTTATGTTGAGATTCTAGGATTTTGGGCTCTAATAGAAAAATGGTTTGCCTTGTAAGTTGAGGTATTAGGATTCTTAATATTTTTAATTGGACAAATGGGTTTTCAAATAATTCTTCACATATATTTGAAGGTTTATGGTTTTCAAATTAATCATGTTTTTGTCAAGATGGAGGCTTAATTAACAAGTTGGTTTGTGAAGGAAGTATGTCACACATGTTGATATAAGTGTTTAATATTTTTTTGGTTGAGGTTTCATATGAGAGTTATCTATATATTTATTTTTAGTTCTTGAAGATGTGTTTACTAAGATTTGTGGTCTCTACAAGTTATAGGTAGGGCTACAAGGAGTCTAAATAGGCCTAGTAATGAAGATGTGATGTTTTTTCCCAGTTTATACAAAAGATCAAGGCATGAGTATTTCAAGGTGAGTTATTGGGTTGGTTTATTGAATGTTTCATATTTATTGAGTGTCATGAAATTATGTTGGTGGTCCTTGAGGTGGTTGGAGAGAGAAGGCTAGTAAGCCTATATGGTGGTTCTTCATGATGTGTGAAGATTTGAAGATGTTTAAGAGGTGAAATTGCTTATAAATCTTAGGGGGAGTCTCTCTAAAATGTTTCTTGATATATTTCATTTGATTTAAGTATTTTTATGTGTTCTTTCTTGATTGGTTATAGTGATTGGTTGAAGAGAATGTTGGTATATATCAAGAGGAAGTTGTCAAGGCAAGAAGAGGTAATATCAAGGTAAGGGGGAGTTTTTATCATCTTTATAAGATGGTCCTATCATATTCATGGTATTTTTAGGTCCTTAGGATTATTTTTTACCCAATTTTTCATTTTTTCAAAGGGGGAGAAAGTTCATGTTGTGAAAGTGCTTGAAGAGAGAGAAGGAAGATGAGATGTATATTATTATATGATGGTTGTTGACATCAATGAAAAAGGGAGTGATTATTGGAGAGTTTTAAATGATGTAATGGTTATGTCATAGAGGTTTACAAGTTATTGGATGAAGTTCCTTGATATTCTATGTGACAATGAAAAAGTGTGCAATGTTTTTGTCCTAGTATGCTTGAAGGAGGCTTGGTTGATCTTAACTTTTGGAATGGTTAAAGATGTTAGGGATGAGTCTGGAGTATTAAACATGTGAAAATGGTAATATAAGAAGTTTTATTTTATTTTATTTATTTTTTTCATGAGTGGTTTTCCTCTGGTTGATAATTGTTTACATTTAGACATTTTGGGTCTAGTGGTAGAACATTTGAGTAGGCAATTTGTTGACAACACCATTACCATGTGTGGATGAGTTAGGGAGATTTGATCATATGGTTTTGATAAAAAAATTTACTATATATTATGTGATAAATATTAATTCATTTGATTAAGTGTGGAAAAAAATATGTGAGTGAAAATTTGGGCTCCTAGGTAGTTTGATAGTGTTTTTCCATACTTAGCAAAATTTGCATAAGGGAAGAAAGAGCCAAGTAAGCAGTTTGGTGTTATATTTTTCACATATGAAGGTGTGAGGAGAAAATTATCACATGGGATTATTTATTTTTGTGCCTATTTTATTTAGACAAAATTTTATATCATGTGATGAAGTGCATCAAAAGATATGCATGTGCATTGTTGGCCTTCGAGACAGTTCTTGGCATAGTTGGCTCTGTGGTAGAAAGAAATCTGAGTGAGAATATTAATGGAGTTTTATCTGACACATATGAATGTTTCAAAATTATTTTTTCACATGGTTGGATTCTCCTATTTGAGGAGATTATATGGTTCAAATTTTAGATCATGCATCTAAGCACATCAAAATTTATTGAATTCCAAAGTTGGCTTTCTAGGAAGATAAGCAATGGTCCCCATACTTAGTCATTTTTGCATGATATTAATAATTAGGACTAGATAGAGATATAATAGTTTTTGGGTGTTTATAAATATATATATATGGTGCACAATAATTCAAATATGTCAAATTTTTCATTGGTTAACAAAGTTAAAGATTGAGCTCCTTATAAAAGGATTAATAAAGTGTGTTTATTCCAAGGTGTTAGGAAGCAATGAGATGAGGACAATTGTTTGAAGTTTATTGTTGAGCAGAGATAAAGATTGAGATTCTTTCAAGGATAAATAGTGAGTGGATATTTATATTTATTAAGATCAACTATCTATATTAAATTTAAGAGGTCAAAGTGATAGTTGGCTAGCATTGTTAAATCAAGGATAATCCCATAGAAATCAATCATGCATATGTGGTCAAGATTTCAAGATTACACAAGAAAAGGTAAAATATTCAAAGTTTAAAATTTTGGAATTAGTGCACTATGAGTTAAAAATCATAGAATATTGATGTTGAATGTTTAATATAAGTAGTGAGGACATGAGATGATATCATTATGATCAAAGTTTAACTATGACCATTTGAATTCAAATATTTAACTTTAATAAAGAAAAGACTAGTGTCTAGTTTTTGAGCCATATCTATTTATCTAAATAGAATTTTCTCATGTATTAAAAATAAAATTTGTAGAGGACTCCAAGGAAATCTATAAATATAGATTGGAAGATATAAAAGTGTGTATAGTCAAAGTTATTAAGGTTCAAAATTGACTGTGTGTTCATGTATTTTTTTAAGTGACCCAAGAAGGATAATTGAGCTTGTATTGATGTTTTTTATATGTTTCATGTTGACTTATCTATTGGAGAGTGTTTTATACTCCATGAAAATCATCTATATGGATTTAGGAGGTGTGATAAATCTATCTTGAGTATGAACAATGCTTAATAAATTGAATGTGTGTTCATTCATAGTGTTCATGTGAACAAGGTCTATGTTTGTGTTGATTGATAATATACAAAGGTGAGAAGAGTTATATTTGATCATTTGATTATGTCAAAAGGAACATAAGGAGTGGACCCATGTATTAAAAATTGGTCATGTGTTCTTATTTTGTTTGATGAAGTGCTAAATGGGTGAATAGGTCTCCATGAGACCTAAAAGATCTACAAGGGCCTAATTGAAAGGTGTAGATGATTCAGGGTGACCCATAAATTATATGGATGACCTATGAATATTTTTTTTGAGCTTTGTATTAATTTGAGAGATGAATTAGGGATTAAGGTATGCCTAATGGCTAACTAAAGTGTTGATAATCATGAATTCTCTATAAATAGTAAAACCAAATATGATGGTTTCTAGACTTCTGAGAGATTTGTGAGAGATGTTTTTGTATGTGATTTATAGTGAAATGTTGAGAGGAAAAGGAGATTAAGTTTTGTTAGTGGATGGGTTGTTGATCGGATCAAATTGAGATCTAGGTGTATGACCATTTAGTCATGTTGTTGATGTGGTAATAGAGTTTTTTCTGAGAAGGTGAAGAGTGATAATCAAAGATCCATCATCAGGTATTGAATACATGAATTCAAAGGTGGAGGTGTTCATAGGTGTTTTTATGGAATTTAAATGTCTAGGTGGTTGCAACCTCCTTACAAGGTAAAACTTTCTAAAGGTCTAGTTGTTATGGCAACTCAGCTAGATAGGTGTGGTAGCTCCTTATGGGATTACAATATCACTAAAATAAGGGATGAAAGTTCTTTGATCAATTTTAACTAGTCTTAATTATTTCTTGTTATTATAAGATAAAATTCCAATTATAGGTTCCATTGGGTTTTCTCCCCCAAGAGGGTTTCTCATATATGTCATGTGTTATGTTATTGATCTTGATTTATCTCTCTTATTCATTGGTATGAATGATGTGTATGATTCATGAATGCTTGTGGTATCTGATTCAAAGTTTTTAAGTGATTGATATTAAATTTAAATATCTATGGCTCACTAATTCACCCCCTCTCCTTAGTGATTGCACCTATAAAATACTAGGCATTCTAGGTAATAAGATATAATTAGCTTTCTAAAGGAAAACATCACAACTAAATTTATACCCAAACTTATTTAGGTTGTGATAATGGGCCAACATTCTAATCAGTTGAAATAACTGAATGGTCCCATGATAATCAAATTGCCATCATGTCATCTACCAACCATTACCCATAAGGAAATGTATTGGCTGAATCAATAAACAAAAACTTGATTGAATTCATTAAAAAGTCAATAGTATATCAACCTAGAGAGTGGCAACATATAATGAAATATGAGCTATGGGCTCAAATAAAACATACAATTAGGTCCTCAAGGCTTTAACTTATTTAATGGTATATGGATGACATCCATTATTTCCAATCATTCTCAAATTGCCAACATATCAATTTATGTAGGAGTATAATGAACCAAGTGAAAAATTGGAGTCTAGATTATTAGACATAATAAATATGGAAGAGTCAAGGACTTAAGCTTTAAAAAAATTTAGTAAACATCAGGACATAATCAAAAGATAGCTTGATAGAAGAGTAAAATTTAAAGGATTTAGAATATTTGACCTAGTGTTTATATGGGATAAAGCCCATGAAAATAAAGGACAAAATGACAATTTGACCCCATTATAGATTGGAACTTATCATATTTTAGAGATCCTAGGTAATAATTATTTCCATTTGAAGGACCTCTAAGGTAACAAATTAACATATCCTATCAATGGATAATTTTTGAAGCACTACTTCATAGCTGTACCATTTGGATATGTTCCTAAGTAATAAAAAGTGTTATGTTAAAGGTAGGAGTAGAATATATTTAATTCTTTCATATTTAGTTTCCCTATTTTTTATATGTGTTTCCTATTCTTAACATTTTTCTTTCCCTATTTTAGTCTCTGATTTCTACATTAGATGTATTTTATTGTGTCAATCTAATTTAATTCTCCTAGTATACTTAAAAAATTAACCAATCCTTTGGATTTATCCATGTTTGAGGATAAAAGGTTGATCCATTGTTAAGTTATTATAGATAATTAGTGTGAGAAGGACATAAAATAAATAACACAAATCAATTTTCTTCCAAGTTTAATACCCTTTTGCTTAAGATTTTTAGAATTCAGGTGTGCCATAAAAAATTTAATCATGCTCGTGCTATCATTAAATAATTCTATCCGGTATATAAAGGATACTCTCATCACTCCATAAAAATTTATAATGTTTTTTTTTATTTTCACTAGATCAAATGCATTTCTCATTTTAACACTTGTTTAATGTAATAACAGTTGATATAGATATAGATGAAAATGATAGTATGGTAAAATTATGCCCTCACCTATAATAGTTTTTTTTATGTTTTCTAGTCTCCTTCCA
This sequence comes from Torreya grandis, assembly GCA_037957365.1. Lineage (NCBI taxonomy): Eukaryota > Viridiplantae > Streptophyta > Pinopsida > Cupressales > Taxaceae > Torreya > Torreya grandis. The sequence continues at coordinate 293,288 of JARHVA010009030.1, forward strand.
ACCATGTTATAAAAAAAGGTAGGAAAATGAGGACCAATACATCATTAAAGAGTGATTAATAAAACATTAAAAAAATTTAAGGGTGATCAAATTCTCACATGATGAAATAAGATCAATGTATCATGCATCATGTAATAATATAGAAGTAGGAAAGAAGAGGAACCAAAGGTATCTCTATTAGGGTTATGAACGTATGGATGTCAGTAGAGAAATTCCTGAGCTTCCCTAGTTTTAAATATATTTTCAAATAAACCATAATGAAACCTATAATTATCCCAAGTCTTTTCTAAAATCCTCACAATAAGGGTATAAGGAAAATCATGTCCTCATACATAGACATAGGGTATGAACAATTCAAGTATGTTGTATGTTATTATTAGGAGTCTCTTTCATGTTTATAATTCAATTATTATCTTGTGAAATGGTTCATGTTTAGATTATTCAGACTAACTTATTAATACTATTTGAAATTTTTGTATATACATAGGTTTTTATAACCTGTACATTTATTATAAAGTCTTGGAATTCATGTATTTTACCTATCACCAAAAGTGTTCTTAAAACAATTATGTCCTCAAAAATTTTATTTGAAATTCAACATTCACCTTTTTTTTATCCTTCACACCTATTTAACCATCACCAAGAATTTTATTTAGAACTTTTGTTCATAGCTTGGGCCTTTGCAATGCTTTTTTAATGATATATGCATATATTTAACATTTATACTCATCATGGTTTTTTTTTTTGTATTTTTATATTAAAAACTTTTGGCCTTAAAATAAAGTGTTAAAAACTTACATCTTTTGGGAAAATAATTGGTGTTTTTTTTAGAATTAGGTCTTTAGAAAAAGTGTTTGGAAAAACTAGTCAGAGAAATTGTTTAGAAGTGGTCTTCAAAAATTTTGGTTTAGAAGGTATTGATCAATATTTGGTCTTTGTAAATTTTTTTAGAAATTATGTTTCATAACTTTTGGTTTGAAACTTGGCCCTAAAAAAAACAAACCTCTATAGCCTTCACAAAATATGTCTCCCATAGGTTTTTGGAACTTTTGTTTGAAAGATGTGTTCACATTACAAGTATTTGGGATTACCTTATTATAACACAAAATTAGACACCCAAATACTGAAAGGCTATGAAGAATAATTGAATTAGAGTGAAAAGAGTGACCAAATGACACTTTTAAAAGGCAAAATTATGACATTACTTTGAATGTGTATAAGTTCTATGTGGCATACCCAAAAAAAATGACAAACTTAAAATTAAATGAGTAAAATAAGCTTAGAAGTGCATGAGATATAATTAAATAACAAAATATACATCAATTAATTTAAATTGAACATCATTCCCATTGATCACAAGTGAGCCTGAGGAAATTTATATCCTTGAAAACTTGAATCCCTATCCACCTATGCTCAAACTATGAAATGCTTTCAGAAGAGCAAAGTCATCAAATCAAATAACTAGAACTATGTGAGCATAGAAAAATAATAATGAATTATTCATCTAAGACATTTAGTGGAGTCTAACCACCTTCCAGGGTTTTAATCAAGGACTCCACTAAGTACATAAACACTATTTTTGATTCGATAATGTTCAATTATGAGTATACCAACTACTAAGCTTCATAGGATGTAATTAGAAAGGTAGATACCCATACATGTGAATAAAAGTTAACACCAACATAGAGAAAATTTGATACATATTTAATCCAACATAAGTGAGAAGGACTATACTTTAAAATATCTAATCCCAAGGTAATGCCATGCATTGACCTACTGTAGGACTTATTATTTTCAAGCAAGGTAACAAGGGGAAATATTCTACATCACACATAGCATAAAATAATTTTTTGCTAAATTTTAGGATAAACCTTACAAACGTATATACCCTTGCCTATTGTAAACACTAAATTTGTTTTTCATATAGTTGTAATGTGGAAAAAAACAATTTAATTGATAAAACTCTAAGTAAGTGGACTATCCTAAGATAAACCATTGTACTTAAGGAAATTTGTTTGGAACATATAACCAAATTTTAAATGGGAGTACATATTATAATGGCCTCTATAAATAGGATATATGGATACCCTAACATCTAATTTATTTACCTAGAGTGGGTTTTATGTATATATTTATTAATGACCTCAGAGCTAACATTTTCCATAGGAGAGATAATTAACACAATATGCACAAGAAAGTATTGCATAAAGATAAGAGGCCTATGGGAGGCCATTTTTACATGATGTCTTACCTAATAGATGTAGTTATGGGAATAGTGTATGTGTATAATGGACCAATCTAGATCATAGCTCTAGATTACATCAAGAATCAAATATGTGATTTTTAATCATTCATGTACATCTATGCATACACAAGAAATATAGTCAAAATTGTAGAAGATATGTATCCTTAGGTATGGAGGGATGCCCATGAGGCACCATTGCCTAGAGTATGGAAAATAATCAATAATACATTGATTCAAAAAGGGGAATATTGGATCTACCCTTATTATACAATGATCATATTTTTAGGGCACAAGGTTACCCTATTGTGTCTCCAAAAATATGTGCCAGATAAATTAGCTAAATAGGAGATTACATAATAATTATAGTGGTGCATTGATGAGGATATGAAAGTGAATATGAAGAGTTCATTTCATGAATATATTTTTATGATTGTTATAATGTGTTATGTTAATTACAAGCATTTTTGAAATGTTGGAAAGTTTATATAATATCATTCACTGGCCACCTTAACACATTAGATATTGGGACCCTCATGGTCAGATTCAAAAGTACATATAAGGCCTTGGTATTCCATACAAACATGAACATTATGGCCATGAATTTTTGTTTTTGAATTATAAGATTGATTCATAGGTCATATAAAATAATAAAATGGTTGGATTGAATGAATAAATTTTGAAAATATTATAAGGGGATCCCTCAATTTTAATTACATATACACATGTTAGGTTTCCACTTCTAGGTAGATGGGTTGAAATAGACTTTTAGAACAATATGCCTTCTTAGACATCATTCACAAAAGGAAAAATATCCCAAACACCATCCATCATGATGAATACAATCATGGAAGCCCTAACTTAACCCACTAAAATGGATTCCTCCTCAACTAAAAAGGCAACTCTTTATTATAGGAGGAAACTTAGAGCCCAAGACACTCCTATGAGAATAAATATTGATTCATCATCTATATAAGGATCCATAGGGCATGTTCATCCATCTATAGGAAGTGATACCTTTGATGAAAATGAGGACACATATTTTTAAATAGAAAAATATCTGAGCCTCCAAATAACTAAATTAAAATAACCACATAAAGTACACAAATAAAGTGAGGTTGTGGTTCCAACTATATTTTTAGTTCCTATTGTTTTTATAGTTCTAGTTGTGTCATTTATTTATCCTATGTATATTATTTAATTATATCCTATTTCTCTTAGTCTTGGTGTCCTACCATCCTTGGTTGTTTCCAAAGTGGATTTTTTTCCTTCCATTACTTTTATCTCCATAATACCAACTATTTATACAATTCTAGTTGTTTCTCTAGCATCAGTTGTTTCCTCATCCACTATTGTTACCTCCAACATTCCATTAGCTACCCTTGAGCTTAAGAAAATTCATACTAAGAACACTAAGATAGTATTGAAAAGTGCACAACTACATGTATCCTCCACCCAATTGGGCTTTCCAATGCCTTCTTCTAGTCTTATTAAGAATACTTCTATAATATCATCTAAATAGACTTGAAATAATAATCCAGTATATAGAAACCACCTTCTAACCTAATACAATGGTGTTTACAGGTCAAAGATCATTTGGCAATCACTAATAAACCCTTACATTCATAAGCTTTGAGGAAATATTTGGGGTACCTATTGGCTAAGATTAAATCCAAGCACACTCAACTAACCAACTCAACTTAATTGTTGATCCCAAAGTGTGTTACAGACTTAGAAGCTCAAGCCTCCCAAAGGGAAAATATCATAATAATTGAGCTATCCATTATAATTTTAATACTTGATAAATCTACAAGGAGTATCCAAAGATTATAGATGAGGAAGTTTGAAGATGATGCTGAAAGGGGCATAATTTTGGAAGAGAGACAAACTGTCTTCTTTCTTTCCAAGAGAAATAATAAGAGACTAGGATTGTATTCTTACAAATAAGATTTTATATCTTATTTGGAAATGCAAAAAGACACTTTTATTGTACTTCATGAGGGGATCATGAAATTGAGAATAATTTTTCAACAAGAATCGAAGCATGTCTAGGGAACAATAACAAATTATTCATATTTCCAAGCAAGTTAAGATAGATGTACAAAGTTTAGCCTCAAGGTTATATGATATTTTGGATATTATTGATTCAATGATAGATGAATTATCACCTCAAATCATTGAAATAACAAAATTGTTTATTTCTTTTAAAGAATAGGAAAACTAATTGAAATAGCTTGTTTTTTGCATAATAAATAAGGATTATAGTGATTTGAACTTAATGACACCATTGGAAGCATCCAATGCCGTAAATTTTGTTTCCATTAAAACACAGGAGGTAAAAGAGTGGGTATTAGGTGTATAGGTAACAATTCTAAACTTTACAAAGAATGAGAATGCCATTTTTCAAATTTTGGATGAGTTGAATCTTTCCCAATCTAGGTATTTTAATGGGAAATTAATAAGTAGATATGATTTTAGTCAACTCTTCTAGTAGGATTCAACCAAATTCAAGCATAATAGTCAAGGGTAAGCATTAGAATAAATTGAAGTTAAATAAATTTTATAAGGAAGAAGGTTATATAAGTTGAAATATTTCAAGTTAATTTTAGAACCACCAAGGCTAAACACACAAGTTTAATAGAGTAATTATATTTTAGCATGGTGTTAGTTTCCATTATTACTAAGAATTGGAGGTAATAAATAAGGATAAGGCCACATCTTCCAACTCAAATCCACTTCCAAAATAAGATCCACCGTCAGCATCAATGCCTCCAACCATGCTAAGTTTAACCATGCAATCACTGAGTTTGAATAAGCCTTAATTATCAAAAGATAATTATGTATGCAATTCTTCATGTAACATTAGTCAATGTAATTATAGTGTACACATAATTCATGTATTCATATAGTATTTATCTTCAAAAAAATTTAAGCATGTACACATTACATGGCATTATGTGAGCAAATCTATTTTTTGACACAGTTGTGATCAAATGTCATTGGACTATAGTTTTTTCATCAAATTATAAATAGGGTTATAATTAATAACATGTAGATTAGAGGTCTTTCATTAAATTTTAAGATGAGGTGACCCCTCCTCCAGTCTATTTATACATGTAAATCCCCCATTTCAAAGGGTTGGAAATTTACCAATATAATAAGAAGTCATTTTTATTGTCATGAAAATGTATAAATGTGTATCCCTTCTAATTCTATGCAATTAAGTGTTTATTTACTTGGTTTTTTTAATTCATTAATTCAAAGTGTAAAATAGATATGGATAATTCCTTTTGTTATCACTGATATTTGATAATTATAGATGTGCAACAACCGTTAAATAATTATAAATTATTATTGATTATATGCAAATAGGTTTACTATATCAATTTTTAGAGTGTGAAAAAGTGGTTTCCTTTGATCTAGTCTTCTAGGTGTGAGCCATAATTTCCATAGATATATTTCTAATATAAGATATAATGTCCTTAGTAAGGTTTTGCAATAACTAATTGAAAAATAACAACCTTTAGTTTAGATATTTGAGTTTCCTATATAGTATCTTCCTAGATTGCATAATTGTGTTTATATGTGAATGTTTAATAATTACCAACAACAATCATTACTTCCAAAACACTTATCCATAAATAAACCAACCCTAGAAGTAATCTCTTGAGACCATAGAGCCTTTTTTAATTCTCTACCCTTCCCTTTTTTTTGAGTTTATTTAATTAACATCTACCCACTTTAGAATAAGGTCCATCCATCCAACTTAAATAGGTTTTAATTTCCTTATTAGGTTTCATTTCACCCCCAAGCACACATAGTTAACAACCTTCATGCTCACCCTACTATCCCATCACTTGGTGGTTTAACCCATACATAAAACTCATAACCTAGATTGGAGTTTAACTCAATCAATATCCTAAAATGTTAGAGTCTACCTAGTTAAATTTATGGGTGTCCACAAGATCCATATCAACAAACACCTCTACAAGTTTTAGTTCATTCCTAAAAACCTACAATTTTTCATCTTAGAACTAGATTTTTTTTCAATATACTCATGGGCAGGGTTAAGGATGAGACTTATTTGATGCTTATAGGTTTGAATAAGTCCTTGATGTTTTCAATCTTCATTTTATGCCCTTCTTGGTTAGCCCTTCTCTACCTAAGACCAAACTTGTAAATGTTGTCTATGTTCAATCTTGAATTCTTGAACCTAAGACCTATGTTTTATATATATATATATATATATATATATATATATATATATATTCCATTCTTGATAGCTACCAATACTTAATATTTTTAGACACCTAAAACTGGCAACCAATGGCTTCATACCAGAGTTCAGACCGATTCCTACTAACCATTGGAAATTAAACCTAAGAATCACTGAATGTCCCAAGTTTGCTTGTGCAACATTACTAAAATATTAGAACCTTATTGAGACATCCCTCATTATTGTATCATACCATAAGCACTAAAAACCTCTCATAGATTCATTTCTAAGTAACCAACAACATTAGAACATGCGAATTGGCCTATATACCTATTAAATGGGATAAGTGTACACATGAAATTAAATAAAATCTTAAAAATGCTAAAAATCCTAATCAAAACTAATTAAAATGTTAAACCTAATCAAATACCTATTTGAATTATCCATGAGAAATTAATGAAATTATAAAAAAGGAAATTCAAAAATGCAAATATCCTAGATTTTTCATAATTACCTTTTTGTGAGTTGTAATAAATCCTAAAATATCTCACCCATGCTTATTAATTAAAAATCAAGACGTTTTGAGACCTTTTAAATCTATTGGGCTTAATTAACTCACTTAAGTTAGATTTTAAATCATTCCATGAACAAATTACACTCTAGCTCACCTTGAGTTGGGGTAAGTTTCTAAACCTATAAATACAATCCTAGACCTCTTCATTTATAGAGCTTGGATAGAGTAAAGTTATAATGCAGGTTTTATGGCAAGATTGAAAGCACTAGTGTTATAATTCCAAAATAATAAGCCAAACCATCAATCCATTATAGTAAATAAGCCATATCATAAGCCACAATGGTGCTAAGGAGATAAGGAGATAACTAAGTTCCATTGTCGAAGACCCTTTGGGCACAAGCTGAGCAAGCCACATGACAAATCATTTAAAGCATTCAATGAAGGTAAGGATCTTATTATTATTTACATTTTAGTTATGTTTTTTATTTGTTTTTTTAATTATGCTCCCCATATGATCTAGGAAAATAAGTGTTATGCATGTTATTGTGATTTTATTCATGTTTTTTAACTTATTGTAACACATGATCTAACTACTCTTCTTGGATTCATTGATCACAAATGGAATGCTCAATGGGACACTAATCATCCCACATACTAAGGAGATGAATATGTTACTCATAAATCATCAAATGGATGCTTGAATATCTTCAAAAATATAGTTTTAGATTTAAATTTTTAAATTAAATTAGATATACACAAAGACCAACATTAGTCAAGCATAACCAACATTAGTTCTGCCTAATTGAGCTAAGTTTTGTGTGAACATCATTGGTCAAGGTGTAAGGGAATATATAGCTTACAAAACCTACATTTTAAATAATTTAAGCATTCCAAATTTATATTTCATGGTTTCATTGGTATTTATACTCTCTATCTAATCCATGTGTTGCATGTTTGCCAAATTTTACCTAACTTTGATCTAAGTAACACTTTTTTTTTTTATCTTTTGTTAGTTTTGCCTTTAGGTTTATAAGAAACTAATCTTGGTCATATCAAATAGTATCAGTTATCACTAACCAACTTCAATTACCTAGTAATCAACATTGGTCACAAGTGAGCGATATTAATATCTATGTTTTTAAAAATTGAAACCCAAGAGCTATGTTTTAAAAGTTTGTTTGCTCACCATTGAAAGTGATTCAAAGTATGCAGAAATTATCTAACCCTTGTAGGTTTAAGGTGGGAATAAAACATGAATTTACAAGTTAGACATAGGAACATTTCATTTTGGGTGTTTAAAATGAATTTATTTAAATCATTCACATTTCATTGTAGGTGATAAAATGAATTTGTTAAGTCTTGAACATTTGACTTTAATGTTTAAAAGGAGCCTAAAATTACTAATGTTTTTAAAAATTCATTTTTTGGTGCCTAAAATATTTTTTTTACATTTGGAATATTTTCGTTTTAGGACTTAAGAATGGACATAGGTGGTTTTGCTTAAGTTGTGTTGTGTAATTTCTTTCAAGTTTTTTACAATTAAGTCAAGGGGTCAAGTAAAGAACTCAATCAAAAATTTCATTTGGTACACCGAGTTAACATTCACTTAGATTTAAAATTAATTAAAAGTGATTGTTTGATATAATTATGTGTTTTTTGTGAAAAATTAAGTGTGCATGTATGCTCTCCCCCCATCTCTTATAGGGAACTTGGGTGACCAAAATCACATTTTACTTAAAATTTATGTCTAATCCAAGGCATAGAAACAAATTTTTCTATGATATACCCAAAAATTTAATGGTTTGGGTGATATAAATGCAACCCTAAAGTATTTCCACTTAGTTTTTATTTTCATGCAGTTTGGCTTATGAAGGGGAGTTCACAGCTTCTTCAAAAAATCTTTAGGGAAGCATTGACCTAGGACTTCATCTCCTGACATTATTTTGATCCCATTCCATAATGGGGTATACAAATTAGTGTATGTCTATTATGATATCTATGGGGTTGAATGAATAACCTCTCTTTTATAACGAAGGCCTGATTTAGGTCTAGTTAACCAAGGGATTCCATTAAGTAGTCCATAGATGGAATTACTATGTAAAAGAATAAAACCTTGTATAATAAGTTAACTGGTATAAAATCAATCTACATGATTCTTTTCTAGTGTTAATCACACTTGGGATTAATCTAGACAAATAAAAATTATAGTTTTAGTCAACCCCACTTGCCATACCTTGTTAGTTTAAGGCATATGATGATTTACTTAGTTGTATTTGGTCATTTTACTTTATTAATTAGTGTTTTGAGTCTAAAAATTTATTTGTATATACCATTTCTAAATTATTTGTTTTCACACACCATTCCATTGTTTGAGGAGGTTTTATGCCATCCATTTGACACCATGTTTTGTGCCTTAAACATTTTGTCAAAAAATTTCTGTGTGTCACTTGATTGAAATGGGGAACGTTACACTTCCCAAATAAATTTAATTTTTATGCCTTATAGGTCTTTGAAATAAACAATTGTTTATACCTTTTTAGACTAATAATGGCATTACACTACTCAAGTTATTTCATAAACTTATCTCATCTTATTTCCAAAGTTTAACATTTTAACCAAATCCATGTGCACCTTTTTTGTATTTGTTTAGTTCCATTATATTGTTCAAATTTATTTAGCTTTGTTTGTTCAAAAATCCTAGCTTTCCTAGGTTGAGTTTCTAAATAACTTTAAAAAGTTCAAATTCCAAAATTGATTGATTAGTATTTAGGCTTGTCTAATTAGGGCTTAGATACTGATCTTTATATTTTAGGTTGCATAACTTAGGTTAATTATTTACCAAAATTCAAAAACTATTTGTTTACACTATCATTTTGGAGAAAACAATATATCTCTAAGTGCATTTTGTTTTGTACCTCATAGAAATTTGACCAAGTCTATGTCTAAAATAAAGTGCCTAGTTTATGCCAAAATGTTCCAAGTTTTTTAGATTAAATCATCTTTTTGTTTAAATTATAGCTTTTGGCACTAAGTTTGGACTATATTTCTATCACATGCCTTATTTGAGCCTAAATTATGATGTCACATTTGACCAAAATATCTAGCAACTTTTATTTTCCTAGTTTAAACCTATTTGGGACATTTTGGACCTAGAGTTTGGAATTTTGTTTTTAGTTCATTCACTTGACATTTTTTGTGTGAGATATTTAATGTTAGACATTTTATGTTATACTATTTTATACCAAGTTTTATAAAAAACCATTTTAGAGATACAACTCCATCCCTTTGACCAAGTTAGATCTAGTTTAAACCTTTTGTCTTTTTTAGACATCATTTTTTAGATTTTGTATAACTCTAACCACTCTTATTATGAATCATTCACCTATTTATTTGACCATGTCTCACTATACACATAGTGGTGTCATGTATAATCTGGGATCTGGAAATGTTGTCATATAAGAGGACTTTGTTTAATACCCTTATGGAGATGTTATTGTTTATGAGATAGATCTTTATCCACATTACAATGATCAAATAGGGGAACAAATTCAAGACCTTTTGGAAAATTATTTTGTGAACACACATCCATACTTATATCAAGACCAAGATCAAACATCTTACTATCTCGTAAGCATACCTTCAGTTGTAGAACAAGTTCAATAAAAACCATACTACATTACAATGCCATCAGCCTATGACCCATAATTTTTTGATAATCACTTACTTACAAACAATGATGAAGTCTTAATTAGATCCCTATAGGTAGGGGCTAAAGTTTTGGTAGACTCTCCCTATAAAAAGTTATTAAGTTTAATAAGAGGACCTTATAACACATCTTACAATCCTCTTTAAATATGCCTCTTCTAACAACCCTATTACCATTGTGTCAATGCCATATTAGTACACTCATATAATTATCATAAGAAAGGGCATCTTAGAGAATCATTTCATTCAAATGCAGACAACATACTAGACATACCTCAACCTAGTACGTAACTTTAACAATGACTTTATCAATTGCTCCTCTTATTGAGATAACTCCTTTAATAAGAGTTTTAATGGAATTTATAGGCTAATAAAATTAGGTTATAGACCCATTTACAAAAATTAATTTGGTATAAAACATGTCCAATACCCCAACTATCAAATAAGTTTCTTTTACTTCCATGCATAAAAATGATCAAAACCTAGTGGATACCATGCAAACAACGTCCAATCTAGACCAAAGTGGTGTTAATGCAAGAAAAAGTAGTCAACATCAAAATGGACTTTTAATCAACACCATAATTTGTTCACAAATTAAAAGGGTAGTAATTTAGACTTCCCAACATCAACCAACTACCTCTAATCCTCAAACAACTACTTCTTCAAGAACCAAACATCAAGGATTAAGTAGTTAACCAATGACCAATACCGTACCTCAATAAAATATGAAAAATATTACTCCACCCAAATAGGTGATGATTAATATTACATAATAATCAACACCATCTAATATACCAATATAGTAGAGGCAAACAATCTTTCCACCTCAATAGGGGGCAACAAATGCTCCATCTCACTATGTAGTAGTGAACATATCTCTTCAATCATAGACCAACATACCAATACGAAACCAAATAATGTATAATAAATAGTGTACAAGTATTGGTTAGTGATAAATTTTGAATCTCTAACATGCATCTACATCCCAATAAGGATTAATGTAACCAAGAGGTTCTAATGTTTTGCAAGTACCAATTAGACAATAATTGTCTTTCATGCAAAACATGGCACAAATTCAATGATAGGGACTTGGTTCACAAATTTATCTCACTCAGAAAGGTTTGATTAATTGGTATCATGTCCTTATTTAACCTTAATAGGCATATTATAACCATATCCCTCCATCTCAACCATAATTTTCCCAAAAATAGGCCCATATACATAATCCCAACCATAATATCTCATAGTAGTATGGACAATATCAACAATCACACCCTAATCCATGCATGAATATTCTCGGTCCATTCCCCAAATAAACCAACATTTTCAAAAAAATGCTTCCATTATACCTTGGTCAAAGTAATCCAATTTTGACCACCCAGCCTCCACCTCAAGCCAAAATTCCCACTAGTTTCCTTGTATAAGAGCTATAACAAATGAAAGATGCAACTTCCCTCATCCAAGCTCAAAAATAGACCAAAAATTTTAAGTTGGAAAATTTTTGTTCTTACCCTTTCAACATTAAATACTTGGAAATACCATTTACTCTATGGTACAAACCACCTAAATTCAATAAATACAATGGGAAAGGTAACCCCAAGGCCCGTTTTATGGAATTATTTATTGCATACAAACTAATGGCCTATAAAAACATAAATCTTTTATTATTATTTCTAAGGAGCCTAGTAAGAAAAACATTGGAATGGTTCCTAAAATTACCCAAGAATTTAGTATCTAATTTTGATGATCTTCAAACAATCATGTAGTAATTATCCTGCAATATCGAACATGAGATTTCATTGGTAAATTTGATGTAAGTAGAATAAAATGTTGGAGAAAGCTTTGTAAGTTATTTGTAGTGATGGAGAACCCTTGTAAGTTAATTCACCCATAGTCTACTATATAAGCAACTAGTCGTTATGTTTACCAAAAATTTGAATAGTGAAACACCTTACCATTTAGAGCTGTAATGTGCACACACTTTTAAGGAGATCATTGAGAAGGATTTTTTTCTCAAGACAACCCTTATTAATAAATGGGTCATTAAGCTTACCTCAACTAATCAAAATCAAAATCAAAACTAGAATATTGGAAAAAATCTAATCCAAGTCTAAGTACAAGCATCATAACCAACCAAGGCTAATAATTATGATAAACCTAAGTAGTTCAATCATAATAAGAATGTTGTGGTAAATAGAGTGAAAGAGTCATAACATGTCTAAATGGTGAAAACACCATTTTATTACCTTACATCACATAGTTAAATTACTCCTCACCAATAACCCATTCATCTAATGCAACAAGCATAACAACCTAAGCCAGTGCAACAAATGTAGTAACCTATGCCTTTGAAAGCCCCTCCTCTAAGGAATAATTTTCCTACTCATCACATTTTTAATGCCCTTGGAGAAACCATTAAATCTATTTTTTTCAATCTCATCATAGATAACCCAATTAAATTGGCCTATTCCAAAGCACTATCTTAAGGGTATTGACTATCTAGACTGGTACAAGTAAAATGAATTCTATGAGTATCATAGGGTTAATGGCTATAATTTGCATCATTGCATGTAAATTAAATATCTAATCAATAATATGTTGGAAAATATAGAGATCACATTGGATGATGGAGATTCCATCCCCAATCACAACCTCAACATTTATCAAAATACCTTTCCTCAATATAACAACAATAGTAACAATAACCAACACATCAACACTAACAATAGCAACAACCAAAGTAGAATAAAAAAACTAATAAAATCAACAAAAAAATAAACAACATCAAATAAATGGATAGAACCTAGGCCAGAATGATGCCAACAACCAATAGAACTACCATGCAGTTATACATGACTACAACAAGGTTGTACGCCATATTTAAATAGGTTGTGTTAACACCATCTTCATTAATTTAAAACCATGTACCAATCAAACAAGACCATTGTTAATCATTCCTAGCTAACCAACCCATTACAATGATCCTTCCTTGACTTGGGACTACATACAAGTTTACCAATAAGTAAGGATTTTCACTTTTGGACCTTATACTAATTACTCATCATTGACACATGACCATGCACAAGTGCATAGGAAATTAAACTTATCCTATCCGGTCCCCCTCCACCATCATTTGTTAGCAATAATGGTCTTGTATATAATCTTGATTTTACAATCACAACTCAATATTCAAATATTACCATATTAATTACACAACCATTTACCACTTCACCTATCCAACTAACCATTCTAGCTCAAAACAAGCCATTTATCATTGTTTGAGAAAAGACATTTTATGTTTTAGAATAATTATAAAATATTCCTACATAAATATCCATTTTATATTTGTTATATATGTCTATAATCCATAATAACATCATAACTAAATTATTTATCCAATCCCAAGTCACAAATGACACATCTTTTGACAAATTCAAATCATTGGTTAGACATCTAGCTCTAGGACAATAATTAAACTTTGACCAAAGTGATGTCAGCTCTTAGCCTTCTGCATAATAATTAATTGTACATAGAAGTTGTAATAATGTGGCACAAAGTGAAACACATCCTCATAGACAATGGATCATGCCTAAACATTGTGTCTCTAAAGCTCATCAAAATTTTTGGGTACATGACAATTGACTTGCAGCCAAAAATAATCACCATCAAGACCTATGATAATGAAGAAAGAGAATCATAAGGCACCATAAAATTTTCAATAATCATTAGGAATTTGACCTATGATTCCTTATGCCATGTGTTAGACCTTGAATTTTCATATAATATGCTTTTGGATAGACCTTAGATACATGAGATTCATGTAATCACTTCAATATTTCACCACTATATCAAGTTCCCCCATTCAGGTATGGAGGCTATCATCCATCAAGATCTACATCCATATGAACATAGAAAATATTTAGAGACTAAGTACCAAAGCTATAATTATCATTTTGGATTGAACCCAATTTCTAAGAAGGATAAAGGGAAAGAAATACTTGTTGATTCATCATAATCCAAATGCATTAAAACTAATACCCTTAATTAACTTTCACACATGTTGCCTCCTAAAATTTCTAAGAGGCCTTAGGCTAAATCAATAGGGATTGATTGAGATAATTTATAACACTTAGTACAAAGGAACATATGGTCTTAGATTTAAACCACCTAGGGTTGACCCCACATATCTTATTTGAGTTCTATTACCAATGACTAGTGATGATGATGTTGATAGTAAAATAGAGTTTAATCATGGCCCTTTTGATGACCTATCCCATACCAATTTATTTGACACTAATTCCATTTATACCTTTCAACTAATCATTCACCATAATCCACTTCCATTGTACTATCTTCAACTGATAGATTGGGACCAACAGGAATAAAACATGCTAGTTGGCAATTTTTAGAATGATGAGGCCTTATAGGATTTTTTAGGCTTTAGGGATAATGTTTCATTAGGAGACCATGAATAAGGGTTATCAATAAAATTATAATCTGAAGCCTATTTTGGAGAATGGGTGAACACCCTTTGTAGAAAACAAATAAATAAAACATTGAGGTTCCAAAGTGAAAACCTTTTTGAGGTGATTTTGGTCTAGGGAAATAATAAAGAAAAAGGCTATTCTAGTGGTGAAAATATCTTTTAGGTGCCATTATATGGGGGTGTTCAACCTTCCTAAAACATATGTTAATAGACCACCAATGATGAACTTAACTATGGCTCTGAGTTTAATCTTTAAGAACAACAAGATTTTGATAGAATGATGCAGGAGCATCTACAATAGCTTCATGTTAGACATGGTCATCTATTATTCTATAGGTTATAGTCAAGATTGAATTCAAATACAAACTGTGATTCCCTCCAAAATGTTGTCTTAGAGGAGGAGTAATTGTAAATGTAAAAGGTGAAAAAGTCAAAAATGGAAGTTAGTTTGAATCTCCTACGTTGGAAGACAATCTTGGCTTGTGGAGAGGATCAAGGAAATAGTTGAAATCCCCCAAGTATAAGTTATATAATCTTTCACAATTAGTAGGTTGTTTGAAGAAATCATGTATGTTGTTTAGAGTCCAAATTTGGACATAGGAGATGGAAAGAAAAGATTTTTATATGTAACGAATGTCTCTGATCAGCTAGTAAGAAGAAAAGAGAGGAATTAAGAGAAGATGAAAAGAAGGAGGATGAGAGGGATGAAGAGGAAAAATAGGGGAGGATCTCCTTAGGGAGAGGAAGAGTCAAGAAGGTAGGCCATAATAGAGTTCACCATTGAAGAAAATAAAGTGTTTCATTTATATAGCAGATCGTTTCTTTCCTATGTAGATCAGTGGTTTCAGATTTAATAAAAGAAGAGCATTTTTTTTCTAAGGTAAAAAAAAGAAAAGTTGATGTATTCCTCTTGTTATGTGTATGAGAATAAGATGCTGATGTGCTTTAATATACACAACTGTTAGAGAAATTGTAGACATCTATGAACAAGGAGATCCTGGTACGAGAGTTCTAGGAAAGGAATGGGATTGTGATAGAGATGTGAACACGTGTCAAAGAATTAAATGAAGATAGAAATGAAAAGTGATAAAGGGTCAAGGGATAATGTCAAAGATCAGAAATGTGCACCGATAGGAGGAGATATTACAATATTGAATGGTGTAGATGTGAAGGTTTTTATATTAACTAGATAATGGCAGCTTGAAGGGAAGAGCCCATTATTGAATGAGCCCGCTATAGGTAGCTCATCACTGTAAAGATGTCTACTAGATAGGATACTTAAAATCATTTTTTATTTTAAAAAAATACCATGTGCTGCCTGGATCATAGTTGTTCGATGGGATACCAATCCCTGACAATGAGGTTAAGCTGTGGAAATCTCATAGGGAGAAGTTGTAGGCTACCATGAAGATTTGTTTTCAAGTGAATTTATTTCAGAGTCTTGCTTGGTGTGGCTGTGTGCATTGGAAGAGCCCATCTAAGTGGAATGGAATGCAGGCAAGCAAAAGCCAATAAAAGTCTATAGAGATGTGCTACTTGGTTTGTGGGTTTACTGCTATAATCTGAATGGCTGAGTTAAGTAGCTCTAAGCAATAGAAAGAGGTACATTTGATGCTTCCCCTATTTTGCAATTTGAAGTTAAATATATTATAGTCATTCCATATTATATCATGCAGAAATTGAAGCTCTGAGGGTTCTCAATATCTCAAGTAATTAATATGTCAGTGGATCTTATGGGGAGATGTTACATTCATAGCCAATGACTGGCATACAGCTCTAATCTCATTTTATTTGAATATACTCTGCATAATCGGCCAGGCCAAGCCAAATTCAGGAGTAAGGTAGAAACAACATTCAAGTTTAGCACCATAATCTCTTCTTAATAGAGAGTTGGTCTGCAAAATGGCCATTGTTGTAACTTCAAACTTTGCAGTATGTAAGCCTTGTATTCTTAATTCTACTAAAAGTTGATCCTCGGGAGCTACATTATTCTCAAAGAATAGAAGAAGTGGAAATATTATTTGCTTAAAAGGAAAAATGGCATCATACTACAGCCTATGGTCCACATAGATAAAAAAAACTCTAGATAGATTAGGGGCCCTACAAGAGAAAATTAACTAGATAGATAGAACATGGAATGAGAAATCATTGTAGAGCATTTTAAAGTTGATTTTAGATGAAGATTAAAATGAAATGTGTGTTGCATACTCATGAGTATTAGTTGTGTGTGAGTGAGTATGATATGCTAATGAAGAAGTGGGTATAGGCTACAGGTTGGGGCATTCATTCAACTGGGGCCTCACGTACAGTGCATCAATTTTGGTATCAGAGCTTGAAGCTCTTGGGAATTGGTAATTTGTTGATGGTTATGTTGAATCAAGATTTATAATGAGTTGTTATAGGATTTGGCAAGAGGATCGGTAGGACAAAGTGCTAGAAGACCCTGTGGAAGAAAGGTATGAGTAACCTTGATATTTGATTTGAATTTATTGTGTTTAAGAAGTAAACAGGTGAAGAGGAAGTCTTAAAGCCATTAAGGCTTAAGAGGAGAAGAAGCCAAGAAAGGCTTAGTGAAGAGCCAAGAGAAGCTCAAAAGTAAGGGAGCAAGTGAATGCTCAAGAGGAAGATCCAATGCAAGGTAAGCTTGGATTTGTGATTTGTGTTTGTTGAAGTGTTGTATAAAGAGTTGATGCAGGATTGAGAAAAGGATCAAAAGACTAGGATGAAAAAGGCCTAGGTGAGATCAAGGAGATTTTCAAAAGACCAGTCAAGGAGAAAGGCTTGGGTGAGACAAGTGGACCTACAAAGATCAAGAGACCAAGGTGGAAAAGACTTGGGTGAAGATCTCAGAAATGAAATTATTGTTGAAGGCACTATAGAGCAGCAAGGTGAATGAGAATACCAAGAAGAAAGTAAGCATCAAAGGTATGACCATTATTGAAATTGATAAAGAAATTGCTTGTTTGAAGAGAGAATTAGCTAAGATTAAAGATGAATATGAGTCTTGGATGTAGTTGAATAT
This sequence comes from Torreya grandis, assembly GCA_037957365.1. Taxonomy (NCBI): domain Eukaryota; kingdom Viridiplantae; phylum Streptophyta; class Pinopsida; order Cupressales; family Taxaceae; genus Torreya; species Torreya grandis. Next base: position 311,473 of record JARHVA010009030.1, read on the forward strand.
GCAAGCATGGGTATGGCCAATGAAGAGGAGGATAAAGTGGCCAATAGATCTCCTAATGAAAAGGAGAAGAAGGCAAAATGAGATTGCCAAGAAGAGAGAATCCCATAGAGGCTTGAAGAAGATAAGAAGGTTGCCAAGTGAGTAGTAAGAGGAAGAAGAAGTTGAGAATAAGGTTCACATTGTGGAGAACAAGAGAAGAGAAGAAAGAAAAGATGAAGTGCCAGGAAGAGCACTTGGAAAGATGAGAATGTCCATTAAGAGGACACTCATAGAGACATTATGGTCTCTTGTTTTTATATCTAATGTTGTCTTTGCATGGGTAATTGCAGGTATGAGTAGCCTTGTGAAGATCAAGAGAAGGGCCTTGGAGAGTGAAGAGATTGGTATAAGAGAAGACACCAAGTACACAAGTGAATGTGAAAGAAAGAGAAGAGAGTTTGTCGTTGTTGATAAGGAAGAAGAGATGCATTGGTTAATGCATGAGGAAGGTATTGAGGACTCCATACAAGCAAGAGAAGAGATGGAAGATGAATATGACTTCCATGGTGCCATTGAATGCCAAGAAGAAGAAAGAGAACAACCAAGCACAAAGGAAGAAGAAAGAATAGATAATCAAGAAGCTATGCAAGTCAAAGAACTAATAGAGCAGCCCATTAAGGAGGTAAAGGTGAGTTCAAAAATTGATTTGTCTTATAAGCATGAAACTATTGATATGCATGTTAGAGAAGCAAAGAGAAAGGTGAAGTTTCCAATTAACCATGGATATGTGATGCCTAAATGGTGGAAGAAGCAAAATCCCAAGCAAAAGGAGGTGCTGGTACAAGAGCATGGATGTAGGATGCCTACATGGTTTGAGAAGACAAATGATAAGAAAGAGAAACAAGTATGGGTGCCTAAGAAGGCAAAGAGTAAAGATGTGAGTGTTGAGATAACAACACTAAGAAGTCAATGGAAGAGGATTGAAGGTGATTCCAGTAGCCAAGAGAATGAAGGAGAGATGGTGAGTATGGAAGAAGCATTCCATGAAGATAGGATGCTTGAGAGGTATACTAAAGAGGAAAAAGGTAAAAAAATTGTTTATGATAATTTTTTGAATCCTTCAATTATCCTTTCATAACAAATGAAAAATGGAAAGTGGTTGTGTGGACTAATATGCAGCAAGGAGAGAACTCCAAATGGATGGATGATGAGGAAAGGGGAGAGTATACAGCAAGGCAATGCCTCATTGAATGCAAGAAACAAACAAAATGGCTTCAAAGAGAAGTTGAAGAGAGTAAGGAAACACAAGGTAAGAGTACTTCAATTGTATTTGATGAGTATATTGAAAAATTTTGTTTGCATAAAGACAGCTCAAGAAAGGATGAGATGAAGAGTGAGGCTAGTGAAGGACCAGTAATCCTTGTGAGTGATCAACCCAAGTTTGATGAAGATGGTGAGATAGATGAGATCTCACTAAAGGAAGAGTTGAGAATGTTGGAGGAGCTGTTTGGTCATTCAAAAAAGTTGTGTAAAGATACAAACCATGATGAGAACACCATTGGTGAGAGTGAAACAAGACAAGAGCAAACCCAAGAGACAAAGACAATTTTGATCAGGGAGAAATAACATGAAGGCAGCCAAGAGGCTTCATGGCCTAAAGATTTTGATTCTAAGGTGGCTTTGAATTTTTTATATGTAGGTATGGAAGATGAACATTTTGGAAACACATATGAAGATGAAGAAGCATGGAAGCGGGAGATGGCAGCCGAGAAAGAGATGAGGAGAAGAACATACTAGAAAAGGAAGAAAAGTAAAATGAAAGATAAAGACTATTCCAAATAAACACAAGCATTGGCATTGACAACAAGACCTTGGGATCCAGGTATACAAGTGAAGACTAAAGTGAGGAGGAAACATGACATTTGAACTAACGTTCAAATCTTTTCTATAGGGAGAGAATGATGCAGGAGCATCTACAATAGCTTCTTGTTAGACATGGTCAACTATTCTTCTATAGGTTCTAGTCAAGATTGAATTCAAATACAAACTGTGATTCCCTCCAAAATGTTGTCTTAGAGGAGGAGTAATTGTAAATGTAAAAGGTGAAAAAGTCAAACATGGAAGTTAGTTTGAATCTCCTACGTTGGAAGACAATCTTGGCTTGTGGAGAGGATCAAGGAAATAGTTGAAATCCCCCAAGTATAGGTTAGATAATATTTCACAATTAGTAGGTTGTTTTAATAAATCATGTATGTTTGTTTAGAGTCCAAATTTGGACATAGGAGTTAGAAAGAAAAGAGTTTTATATGTAACGAATGTCTCTGATCAACTAGTAAGAAGAAAAGAGAGGAAGGAAGAGAAGAGGAAAAAAAGGAGGATGAGAGGGACGAAGAGTAAAAATAGGGGAGGATCTCCTTAGGGAGAGGAAGAGTCAAGAAGGTAGGCCAGAATAGAGTTCACCATTGGAGAAAATAAATTGTTTCATTTATATAGTAGATTGTTTCTTTCCTATGTAGATCAGTGGTTTCAGATTTAATAAAAGAAGAGCACTTTTTTTTCTAAGGTAAAAAAAAAGTCGATGTATTCCTCTTGTTATGTGTATGAGAATAAGATGTTGATTTGCATTAATATACATGACTGTTAGAGAAATTGTAGACATATATGAACAAGGAGATCCTGGTACGAGAGTTCTAGGAGAGGAATGGGATTGTGATAGAAATGTGAGCGCATGTCAAAGAATTCAATGAAAATAGAAATGAAAAGTGATAAAGGGTCAAGGGATAATGTCAAAGATCAAAAATGTGCACCGATAGGAGGAGATATTGGAATATTGAATGGTGTAGATGTGAAGGTTTTTATATTAACTAGATAATTGTAGCTCGATGGGAAGAGCCCATTGTTGAATGAGCCCGCTATAGGTAGCTTGTCGCTGTAAATATGTCTGCTAGACAGGATACTTAAAATCATTTTTGATTTTAAAAAAATACCATGTGCCACTTGGATCACAGTTGTTCGGTGGGATACCAATCCCTGACAATGAGGTTGAGCTACAGAAATCTCATAGGGAGAAGCTGTAGGCTACCATGAAGATTTGTTTTCAAGTGAATTTATTGCAGATTCTTGCTTGGTGTGGCTGTGTGTGTTGGAAGAGCCCATCTAAGTGGAATGGAACGTAGGCAAGCAGAAGCCAATAAAAGTCTACGGAGATGTGTTGGTTGGTTTGTGGGTTCACTGCTATAATCCGAATGGCTGAGTTAAGTAACTCTAAGCAATAGAAAGAGGTACATTTGATGCTTCACCTATTTTTCAATTTTAAGTTCAATATATTTTAGTCATTCCATATTATATCAGGTAGTAGTTAAAGCTCTGAGGGTTCTCAATATCTCAAGTAATGAATATGTCAGTGGATCTTATGGGGAGGATGTTGTGTTCATAGCCAATGACTAGCATACAGCTCTAATCTCATTTGATTTGAATATACTCTGCATAATCAGCCAGGCCAGGCCGAATCTGAGAGTAAGACAGCAACAACGGTCAAGTTCAGCACCATACTCTCTTCTTGACAGAGAGTCAGTCAGCAAAATGGCCACTGCTGTAACTTCAAACTTTGTAGTATGTAAGCCTTGCATTCTTAATTCTACTGAAATTCAATCCTCGGGGGCTACATTCTTCTCAAAGAATAAAAGAAGTGGAAATATTGTTTGCTTACAAGGACAAACGACATCATGATACAGCCTGTGGTCTGCACAGATAAAAAAAACTCTAGACAGATTAGGGGCCCTACAAGAGCAAATTAACCAAATAGATAGAACATGGAATGAGAACTCATTGTAGAGCATTTTAAAGTTGATTTTAGATGAAGATTAATATGAAATGTGTGTTTCATACTCGTGAGTGTTAGTTGTGTGTGAGTGAGTATGATATGCTAATGAAGAAGTGGGTATAGGCTATAGGTTGGGGCATTCATTCAGCTGGGGCCTCATGTACAGCGCATCATATAATCATCCAATAGTTTCTAATAGTATTTTTTACATGTTTATCCTTACCATTAGGGATTTTGATTCATCATGCCTAGGATAACTTGAGGAACAAGTCCTAATAAAGGGCTCTACTATTAAGGCCAATTCAAATCTTTGTCAATTATTCTAGAAGATGGTTCAACCCTTTTAGTAGAAGACATGATACAAGTTAACATTAGGGCTCTAGAAGGCCCGAAATGGACCAAATTAAGCACATACCTCATAGAGGAAGAATGTGAAGTATTTAAAACCCTTTTAAGGAAACCTGTTGATATATTTTCATGGGCCTATTATGACATGCCTAGTTTTGACCCCTCTTTGGTTGTACACCACCTTTTGGTACATCCTAATTTCAAACCTATGAAACAAAAATTACATAAGATGCATCCTCACATTATTTTATTAATGAAGAAAGAGTTAGAAAAGCTTTTGGAAGTAAGATGTATTCAACTAATCGACTACTTAGAGTAGATCTCCAATGTTATACCAGTTAGTAAAAATCTATAAGGAATCAAACTATACACTAATTTATGAGACATCAATAAGGCCTACCCAAAGGATGACTTTCCTTTACCAAACATTGGCATGATTTTCAAATCCACAGTGGGTTATGAAATGCTTCCACTGATGGATGAATTTTTAGGCTACAACTAGATCTGAATCACACCAAAAGACCAACATAATATAACATTCACCAATCCATAGGGAAAATTATATTATCAATTTATGTCATTTGGTATTAAAAATATAGGGTCCGCCTACCAAAAACACATGACCATCATATTTCATGATATTATTGAAGACTACATTGATAACATATTAGGTAAATCAAAGACTAGGGCTAATCATCCAAAAACACTGACAAGGATATTTGAATAATTACATGAATACAAATTCAGGCTTAATCATAAGAAGTGTGCGTTTGGAGTGACTTTAGTAAAATTGATTGGCTTTATTGTGTCTTTCAAAGGCATAAAAGTTAATATCCATTAAAGAGATGCCACCATTAACCAATCTGAAGTAACTTCATAGTTTATAGTGTAAAATATAATCCATTAGATGATTCATCTCTCAATTGGCTAACAAGTTCCATCCCTTCACACACTTACTAAAGAAAGGGGTATAATTTCATTGGGATGACAAATGTTACAAAGCTCTTCAACATTTGAAGGACTATCTTGTAAATCCATGTATCTTATTACCTCCAATGCTAGTAAAACTATTCCTCCTATACCTACTAGATATTGACAAAGCCCTAGGAGAACTTATACCTTAACATGATGATAATGTAAAGGAGCATGCCATGTACTATTTAAGCCATTCACTAGTCATGTATGATAAAAATCATATGCCCATTGAAAAATCATGCTTAGTTATGGTCTTCATAGCTAATAAATTAACATTACATGCTGAAAAATAAGACCATGGTCATTTAAAAAGTAGATTTGATCAATTATCTACAATTTGAAATAGTGATGTAAGGCCACATGGATAAATGGATCATGCTTCTCAGTGAGTTTGAGATAGTAGATATCAACCAAATAGTCATCACGGGACAAGTTCTTATAGATCATCTTGATGAAGTACCCATTATAGACACAAAGTTGTTAACTTATAAATTATTAGATAAAGCCATTATGACCATAATTGAAACACCTCTCAAGGAGAAGCACTAGAATCTATATTTTTATGGATCATTTACAACACATGGATCGAGGGCAGGCATTTTGTTATTACTCCATAGGGGGATTTAATCCTTATGTCATTCAAGATCATCTTTCCCTATACATTAACATGGCCCAGTGTGAATAACTAATTAAAAGGATTAAATATGAGGTATAATGGAACACACAACATATAAAGGTTTATGGTGATTCTTAGTTAATCATCAATCAAGTTATAGACTATTTTAAGACCAAAGATGACAAGCTAATATTATATAAGGCCATGGTCAACACTCTCAAACAACAGATTACCAATGTCCAATTTCAACATATACCAAGGGCCAATAACATAATATTAGATGCCATAGACACTATTATATATTTGATTTGTCATATGGATATGGCCAAACAATACTATTTTCTTGTTGAAAATTTATTAGTGCTAGCTCATGAAACTTCAAATATCATAATGATATATGATATTGTTGGTCCCATCTCTACTTAGTATTCAGACCTATATGCCTATATTCATGATCATATTATACCATTATACATATCCCAAAAACAATCCAAAGATTTGTCCACCATGTTATATGTAATATCTTACTTGGACCAACCCTATAATATCATAGTTTTGATGTAACTTTTATTCATTATTTAACTTTGATAGAATCTACAATAGCAGGTCATTCTTATCCAAAAATCTCATATGTACTAGGTATTATTGTCTAATGATGGACACAGATGCAGCTACATATGTGAGAAGATGTGATAAATGTTAGTGGCATGCCAATCTGATTCATGCCCTAGCCAAGCCTTTGAATCCAACACTTACACCATTGCCATTTATTACATAGGGCCTCAATCTCATTAGGAAGATAAATCCCACATCATTTTATGGCCATAAACATATTCTTACCACCATATAATATTTCACTAAGTGGGTTGAAGCTATACCCCTCACTTACATGACTATAACTAAAATTTACAAATTCATATTTAACCATCTCATTTTCCATAATGTTATCCCCTCTCACATCATATATGATAATGGAGATTAAGCAACAATTTTCCACTACATATTATCAATAAGGTAATGGCCAAGTTGAAGCATCTAGCAAAACCATTATGAACATCCTCAAAAAGATTGTCAATGATGCCAGCTATGATTAGTACCTCTATATATTCTTCACCCTATGGGCATACCATACCAATCATTGCACTTAAACATGAGCCACTCTATACCTATTTGTTTATGTCACTAAGGCCATTATTCCCATTAAGTTTGATTTACCTTATTTTTGAATATATTTGAATCATGTCCTAGATAATGAAGACTATCGATTAGCTCGATTGTAAGAGCTAGAGTTACAAGATGATAAATGCTTGGTTGTAGTAAACAATCTATATGCATACCAGATCTGCTTTCATGGCCACTATAATCAGTATATGAAACACAAATAATTTGAGCTTAGTGATATTTTCCTTAAATAAAACCAAAAGAATAACATGGTTAAGAAGAAACATAAATTCAAGTTTAATCCAAACTAGGTTGATCCTTTCATCATTGTCACTGAAGAATACAAGATCACTACACTAGACGGGGTTGAACTTGATGAGTTGATGAACATTATACACATCAAGTATTACTTTGCTTGAGTGGTTTGGTGTATATTCTATGAGTACCATTTCAATTATAACATATTATTGAATTTATTATTTATACTGTACCATTCTATCACTTTACTATTCTACCATACCTTTTTTATCGACTCAGTTGTTTTGACCCTTCCTACCTAGCCTATTTAACCTTGGTTATGTTCCATTGGTTCCATGGCCACTTTCAACATGAAGTTTTAGATCAAGTTTAAATAGTTATTTTAAGTATTCTAGACAAAATACATATTTTAGAGTAGTATAATAAAGGTTTTGGTATTTGTATCCTCTATTTATTATTCTATTTTGTACTTACCTAGTTATAACCACATTTAGGCAAATCAGTGTCCCAAAATCTAGCTACTAATTATAACTGCCTATGGGAAAATTAATATCATTTATCTATGTCATTGTTTCCTAGTTATAACCACTTATGGACAAACTATGGGTAACACTTATTTATCATTCCTTGAGGTACCACCTTGCCATGCCTATGTTGTACTGTTCCATTTGCCAACTTTGCCTATTTTATTTGAATTAGATACTACACTAGTTAGATTATTTTTCTATAAGGCAAAAATAAAATGCCTTCAGGTCCTATCTTGGGACTATGTAGGCAACACTCATTACATTTTGAGGTTAACTCAGTCAGCCTTTCCCATTCTCTCACCATCTTACAAGCAATCTAAACCATGTTCTCATCATTTGGCAAGTAGTTTAAGTTAGACATTCTCACTATTTTACAAGTAACCTAAGCCATACTCTCACTAATTTGATAGAGATTTTAAGTTTTAATTATCTCACCATTTTATGAGCTTGTACCATTTAGTGTCTCATCATTATCGATCGAGTTAAGATGCCAAAAATTCCAAAAACATTTATAAAATTGATTTAAAAAAAAACCAAAAACTTTGACCACTTCTTTACCTTAAGTATTTTGGGAACTCTCATTAAGTCAAAAAAACCAAAATTTCATTTTTTTTTCCAAATCCTTATTGGCCCTCTTGTCCCACCACATTCTCACCATTTTGTGAGCTCATTCCTCTTCTTCTATCACATCCATCATGTTTTCTTTCTCATCATTTTATTATATCCCATTTCCTGAGAGAACTACATTTGGATTGAATTTTTTATTGGATCTTACATCCATGGAACTATGTAAGAAGCATACACTTGTGTAGTGAATCTAGATATATCTTAGCCACCCCCTTCCTTTTATTCTATTTCCCCATTTTTTTGTTTATTAAGTTATCACCTATTTTTGAGGGCCTATGTTTTTCATCTTGTTTATGTCATGTTATTTGTACTAACATTGTGAATAACCATTGTATGTTTATTGTTTCTCTTTCTTTTTTTGTTTTCTTTTCTTAGTGTTTTATTTGTTTGTATATTTGTTAGTTTTATTTAATTTATTGGTGTGCCTTGATTTAGTCTACATACATCCATTGGGTGATTCCTTGCACATTATTCTTAAATCCATCCATATTCATATGTCAACATTGGCATCATGGTTTTTATCAATGGTGAATTATTTTTAATTGATTATTATATCACGTGTCAGTCCTTATGCATATTTAAGCCAAGTTATCATGGTCTTCTACCATGATTCCTGTCGTCATGTGCTACAATAAAAATCAGCTCTAGGAGTCTACACAACAATGAAACAATGATATACCCTTAGAGCCATCAACATTCCAGATGTAATATAAATAATATTCCAAACAAAGTAATTAAACAATGAAATAATTTTCCTCCTTACTAGTTCGAATGAGCATCTCCTTACTCGTAGGTTTCCTACTTCATCTTTATCATCTATACCAATTTGACATCATCTTTTCCATTATCATGTTTACCATAATCAAGATACAAATGATTATAACCACCTATGTTAAAATCATTGTATACCATCCCACTTGCATTTTCAATAATTTTAACTACCTTTGATTAAATCATTATGTTTCCATCCATTTAAGGGTTAATGATTATAACCACCTTTGGGTATATAATTCTTTTTCTTCTACCCAATTGGGGTATGTTTTCATGTTGATAATTCTTATAACCACCTCTAGGCAAACCATTATCTCTATCTACCCAAATAGGGCATTTTTTTATCTTACCAATGGTTATAACTACCTTTAGGTAAATCATTGTTTTTCATTTAACTAATTATAGCCACCTTAAGGGAAATCAGAGTATTGTTACCCTAATCCTTTTTTGATGATTATAACCACCTTTGGGAAAAACATTAACTTTTTTGTCCCACCTATGTTTAATATTATAGCTACTTGTGGTAAAATCATGTTGTTTGTCTACCCTAACTATGGCAGCTCCATATGCCACTAATTATAACTACCTATGCAAAAATCAGTCTTTTTTGCCCCATCATTTCATCTATTTAGTCCACTCATTTCCTTCTTTTGAGGGGCCATTTTCCAACACCTTTTCCAACTGATCCCTTGAGGGGGCACTTATAATTCATCCATTTTCATTTAATTTGTAAGCATACATGACCTTTTTATTTTTTGAGAAGATGTTACTATGCTTATAATTTTTAATGACTTCCCAAATAGGGGCAAATTGTAGACACCTAAAATTTTCCACCAATGGCTTCATACCAGACATTAGATATATTCTTACGAACCATTACAAATTAAGCCTAAGAATCACTAAATGTCTCAAATTTTCTTGTGAAACATTCCTCAAAGATTAAAATAACATTAATACATCCCTAATTAGGGTATCCTATTGTAAGCAATAAAACCTGTCATAGATTCATCTCAAAGAAACTTAAAGTATTACAACATGTAAATTGGCTTATAAACCTATTAAATGAGGCAAGTGTACACATGAAATTAATTTAAATATTTAAAATGATAAAATTCCTAATCATAATTAATTAAAATTCTAAACCTAATCAAATTCCTAGTTGAATTATCCATGAGTAATTAATGAAATTCTAAAAAATGAATTTGAAAAATGCAAATATCATAGCTTTTTCATAATTAACTTTTTGTGAGTTGTCAAAAATCCTAAAATATCACACCCATGCCTATTAATTGAAAATAATGATATTTTGACATATTTTAACTCTGATAGGGTTAATTAAATCACTTAGGTTAGGTTTTAACTCATTCCATGACTAAACTACATTCTGACTCACCTTAAGTTGGGGTTATTTTCTAAACCTATAATATAAACCTAGACCTCTTCATTTAGAGAGATTGGATAGGGTAAAGTTATAATGTAGGTTTTATATCAAGATTGAAAAAAATAGTGTTATGATGATAAAACCATAATCCAATCCATCAATCCATCACAAACAATAAGCCATATCACAAGCCACAATGGTGCCAAGGAGAAAAGGAGATAACCAAGCTTCATTGCCAAATATTCTTTGAGCGCAAGCTGAGCAAGCCATATGATAAATAATTTGGATTATTCAAGGAAGGTAAGTATATTTTTGGTCTTTACATTTTAGTTGTGATTTTATTTTGTTTTTTTTTTAATTATGCTCCCCCCATGATCTAGGCAAGTAAGTGTTATGGATGATAGTGTGTTTTTATTCAAGTTTTTTTTATTTTTTCTAACACATGATCTAACCACCCTTATTGGATTATTTGATCATAATATTCACCTATAATACTTGAAAAAACTCCCTTTTAGAGGCATTTAGGTGTTGGAATAAGTTATTTACTTGAATATCATGATGAAACACTCATTTTTGGATGAGGTGGTGTTCTTATTGAATCCATGAGGTATGTTGAGTGAAGTCTCAAGGAGGTGATAAGAGGCATTAAGACTAAATAAATTCAACTTTTACATTCTAAACATGGTCTTAAATCATTAGGGATTTAAGGACTTATAATGAATCATGAGGACTTTTAAATGCATTGAATTTACTCTAAGACATGAACCTTCAAGATATGAATAAATACATATAATAGTTACCCTTGGACTTATATTCAATGTTGCACCTCTTTTGATATTGAAAACATTCTTTACACAAGCCTTTATAAGGCTATCATGACTTCTTGAGACTCATTTCGTGATTTCCCTCTTCAACATGGATCGGTAGACTAAGCATGGCACAAATTCATAGTGGAAAACATTCATATCTAGCCTTATAACAAGATAATATAGCCATAGACTCTCAACGTGATTTTTATTGAGGGGAGAAATTCTCATATCTCTATTAAGGAATAATGTCTCCTATACATTAACCCTTCCTTACAAGACATAGACAATGACTTCACATAAAGAATTTTGAAACACTCGTTGATGAAAAAACATTGTAACCTAAGTCCTCAAATATACCCAAGGTCTCAATGAAATAGACATTAATAAGGTGATTGTAAAAAAGTCATACTCAACTAATTTTTGAAAAACATTCCCCTCTCTATGTGTGCATATGTCCTAGGGATAAATGGTGGATACAGGATATATAATAAAATGTTGAAAAGGTATCCATCATCACCTATCCAGGTAAAATCCATAGGTGCATCTAAAATTTAATTTTATAGTCTTAAAATCTAGAAGACTACTATGGCAAAATTCTTTAAATTTAAAGGTTAATTTTTTTTAGTTTAAATTCAAGTTCAGTCCCTTCTAATGTCACCCTATTGGCATGCATTTCAACCATGCAATGTGATGGTAGAAGTGTAGAAGAAAAAATTTTAAAATAAATGATAATTCCAAGGAAAAACTATTGACATGTGTTTTAATCATGCAATAAGGTGGGTAAAGTGTAAACGAGGGGCCAAAGGATCAAAATGAATGATAAGCTAGAATAACTAGAATAGGATCTCCTTCTAGTGCCAAAATTGTTGATGTGAATTTCAAGCATGCAAAAAAGATGGGAAAAGTGTAATAAGGGGAAAATATTGAAATGAATGATAATCTATATTATCCTAAATAGCCCTTGCCTCTAGTACCACAAATATTAATGAATTATTTGGCACAACTCACCAACATTTGGCTCTCAGGGTGATGAAGCCTATCCATCCTCTCCTCAAAGGAGTCATGTGAGGAAAATCTCCCAAAGGTCTTTAGCTTCTATGTCATAGTGAACTAATATTCACTTAGGTGGTCATTTATTAGTTGTTCATTATGGGATATTCTAATTACGGGGCCTTTACTAGTGTGAGAATATTTTAAAATTGATTTCAATGTTGTTCTAGTCTTCTGATCATTTTGAGGGGAATGTTAGTTTGGTTTTTATGTGTGGGATTTTAATGTATTCTAAGATACAAAGCAAAATTAACATTTAATATGTTTCCTATGTGGTTAAAATTAGCATTTATGGGTTTTATTCAAATATGAGTGTGAGCGATTTATATGTCTATTCATTTCATTATCTAAATATTTAATGATGCATTTAAGGAAATGAAAATAATCTTACAAAAAAGAAAAAACATGATATCAAATTGAATTCAAAACCTAATCTAACCATAACTAAAAATTGATAAAAAAATTCAAAAGAGGAAGGGAAAATAAAAATAAGTCTTACTATTATGAAGTAAAATATATTTGTAACATCCCCACTAGGATCTACCTAGAAATAGATAATTTTTTTAATTAAACACATAAAAAAAAATAGACTACACAATTATAATATAATATATATCATATGAGATAATCAAAGTGTAATAATAAAAAACAAATCATATTACACCATATATCATTGATCTCTAATATCATGAAAGCACATCATAATATGGATATAGAAAGTAATTATATTAATTCAGCCACAACTAATACAAGTCTATAGTCATCATTGTCAATGTACAATAATAAGTAATTATAAATCTTCATGACAATATTTAATAATAAGTAAAATACTATACAATGTACATATGAGATACATGGCTCCCCCAAAGCATAGTTACCAAACTCAAGTATCTATGACAATCTCAATTATTGTTTTGATAAGTAGTAATGTTATGGGGAGCAAAAGTATCATCTGAGTGATATTACACACCAACCATGGAACAAGGATCCCCAACACTAATCCCATTAGGAAATGTCCCTCCCTTCATTGATGAGTAGATAGAGATGATGTGAGAATCCATAGAGATAAACAAGTACCCATGTTTTTTATGATTTATAAAACTAAACATGTAATGTATCATAGAAAAATTGATCTATTGCAATATATCACACAAACATTATAAATAATACTCGTGAAATGATAATGTCTCACTAAACATACTTTGGCCAAAGTTTTAAGAATAGTAAATAAAATCTATTTATAAATCAATCAAATTCATATACATCACTTGATTATACTACCTTCATCTGGCATTGTGATGCTAGTAAACCAGTGAAGTCCATTTCACTCCTTAATTAGTATCAACAATGCAGATTGGTCAAATACAATTTGACCATAAGATTCATATAATTTACATCCTACTAGAAAAAACATGATATAACATGCTAAACATAGGAGTAACCAAATCATACATTTAATATTTAAAACATATGAATGAATATTACATTATTTTCTATCCCATACTAGAAGTAATGACTATAATTTATACCAATCAAGTAAATACACAATTAACTATATTTTCTAATATCACAATTCATTTCCAAACATACTACACCCTATGATAACTCATATTATCATAGTCTAATTTTTTTATGCATAAGTACTAAAACAACAATTAGACAAATAAAGTAGTCTTAAATACATGGAGCCGTAAGCTTCTATTTAAGAAACTAGATACAACACAACAAGTCTCTATTTCACAAAACACATAAAATTCCATTTTAACATTTTTATATTATTAGGGGTTGTAGGCATGCATAAAAAAATATTTATAACTATCACAAAACATGTTATTTATATTAATAACCAACATGTCATTTAATTAGTCAAACATAGGTGTCAGTCTAGACATAATAATGACAATATGTACCACCTAGGTATAACATATGTTTATATTTTAATTTGCAAAATAAAACACACTATTATATCCCATAATAGCATAGACCATTGTACATAATTATACATAACAAACTTATGATTTCAAGAATCAAATGACCACTCACATAATCAATCAAGTATGGGTTTATACCACCTGGGTATACTCTCTATTTAAATTGCCTACTACTATGACTTATAATAACATGTCATGATGCACTATTATATGCTTTATATGTCTAAACACATGTACATATTAACACTCTCATATAATATACCATACATATTATTTAATATTGAATATACATAACTATAAAATAGTCAATCTACTTTCAAAGAAATAGAGAACTCATAAACCCATTATAATCTTTCATTAAAACATCTCATTCCATTTCTAGGAGATTTATTTTTTATGGTTATATTTTGGGTCCATTAAACACCTTATGACTTAATATAACCATCCATTTAGATACAAGATTATGCATATGAACCAATACACCTATGTAATATTTTCCTTTAGTTGATAAATTCCATGAATAAATGTGTATAACACATAGATGATATACATATATTATATCTATGGTCAATTGTATTTCTAAGTCAATAAATAAATCATTATACTTTCCTATTCACAAAATATATTTATGATCTTTATAAGATAGAGGATTCTACACTTAAATCTTTCTTCACAATTTTTATTATGTTTAAAGGAGATGGTTGTATATGTAGATGGTCTCCTACTCCTTTAGAGCACATGACATACTTATAATATTCAATACAACTATTGACACACATCACTTTACACCAATACATATTATCTATACATAAACTTCTATATAATTTAATCTACCTATAATAGGTAATGTACACTTGTTATTATCATAATAAACACTACATAAGAACTTCCACCATCATTTAAAACACCAACTGAGGATCTCAAATAACATAGCTTATCCCAAGATAAAGAAGACCAATGCTAAGGTATGAATATACATATATATTTAAATGCTAGGTTAGGATCCTAGAACTTTATTGACATAGTTCCTTAACTCTTAGTTTCTATGACAAAATGCTATATTCTCCCAACTATCATAGATTATTCTATTAGCAATGTTGCATGTAAATATAAATGTATACCACTATGGATCAAAGGTGACATTTGTCTCATAATCATAGTTATACATTGAATGAATATGATCTTATTAAAAATCCATGTCAAATTTTAGATCATACATATATTCCATGTATACATTATCAAATCTAGGTTTATACCACATTTATCCATACATTAAACCATAATTTTGTAACTATTATCTGCAAAATTTAATGTTAATATGCTTAGAGGGTTATAGAAAATTAACTAAATCAAGTGTTAGTGTAATATGGTAATATTACTATTATGTGATCTAATTATGATCATGTTTATATGAACTATAAACTAACATAATAATATCCTTATTACTATGAATTATAATTTATATGCTCAACTAATAGTTATTTCCATATTATTAATGTATTATATTTCTATTAAAACATAGTTGTACATATAGTCAATCAATATCATTATGTCTTATGAGTATGCATAATATGTTAATATTTAATATCTAATAGACAACTAAGAAAATCAATTGAGTACTTACCATATAATCTCACATATCTAATAACTATTACTTTCTCATATGATATGTTTACATTGTAATATAGGAACATTTATATCATTCTAGTGTTAAAAAATTATTTATTGTATACATTAGAGTTAATAATAATATAAAGAATACAAACTTGTGA
>JARHVA010009030.1:332500-367500 GCA_037957365.1 Torreya grandis
GCAAAGGTGGACAAAATTTGTGGAATTCCTTGCTTAAATTAATTTTCTTAAAAGTTACAAATAGATTTTTATCTCTAGAAACTCCCTCCTCTACAATTGGAAATACCTCTTTATATACACCATTCATGAAGTATGCCAATCAATAATCTCAAATTACATTTATACATGTGTCTAGGATAGCTATCCCTTTTGTTACATTCTAGAATAAATTACCTTTTCTAATATACTAACCTATAGGTAATGTATTTTACAATATGTACATGCCTTTATAAAAAAAGAATATTTTATTTCAAAAATATGCAATGCTAGTTGCAAAATAATATTCCTAATCCAACTAACTTGGAGACCCTTTTGATAATGTAGTCTTCTACCTTCCTTGTCAGATATTCATTCTATAATTCTATGCATTGATCAGCTAGAGATCAATGATAGTTTTCATGAATAGTTCCTTTTCTTGATCCTCTAGGCCCTTGATATCCCTCTCAACCCTTTCAAAAGCTTGTTTGATGCCCCTATCATCTCCTATCTTCTCTTTAAATTACAATAGTAGGTCCGTGTTCTTCGTATTATCTACCCCTATCTTTCTTGGGCCTTGCTTCATTACTTGTATGAATTGATAAGTTATATGCTTAAAATCCTCATCAATGATAAGGCTCCAAGGACTAAGTGAGGTGGGTTACTTGATAAAGTTTTTGAACATATAATGCATTTTATCTTCTTATTATTTGAAGTCCTTAGAAATATCCTCCATCTACTTGGAACAACTGCTTAGGGCTTTGCTTTTGTCTACCAATATAAGCATATCCATATTTATATGGGCTAGGATAAGTGTTTTGAATTCAAGGACTTGATTCTTGGTCAAGGCTTTGATCAAGTCTTTCACTTGATATCCTAAAGCCTGCCATTGGCTAAATTGGCCTATATCCATGGGATTTTGCTTAATTATTACCTCATATTTAGTTCTTATTAATTTTATGAAATTGAAAAAGTCAATCATGGTGTCCTCATATATCTTGAATATGTCTTATTAGATTGGCAAGATTGTAGTCTCTTATAAATTTTGTTCTATTATAGGATGCCCTTAATCATTGTAGTAGAGACTATTTGTAGACATTTTCTCCTCTTATGATGGACTAATGGTTCTCAATGGGCTAAAAGGAGATAGACAAATTTTTTTCCCCTATATTTAGATTTGTGGCATCAAAATTTTTGTCTTTGAAAATCCTCCCTTCTATATTTGAAGTCAGATAAAGTTCCATATCTTCCCTTGAATTTTTTTTTAGGATACTATGGTTATGGGATTCTCTATATTGATTACTAATAGTCTATAGTTCAATTATGAATCAAATTATCCTTTCACAAATGATAATTCAATTTCCTTGGTTTGATTACAATGAGCATAGGGTTCAATCAGGGTTTTTTCTCTTGTTAGGGCTTTTTTGAAGGTTTATATAGTGCTTTAATGGTAAAATTTATTTGAAAGTGAAAGCTTTATGACTTAGATCCCAACTGAATTGTGTACTTATACCCTTGAATTTCCCATGTCTACAAAATATTCAACTTGGTGTATTATACTTACGTGGCTCTGATATGGCATCTAATTGGCATCCCTATGGCATTTTCATAGCACTTTTCTATTTAATATTTAAAAAGTGATTGTTACCTTTTGAAAATTCCACCTTGATCTCATATCATTGATTCATCCTTGAAAAAATCAACATGAACCATTGGTTTCAATCTAAAAAGTTGAATGTTATTGGTTACTAGTTATGTTCCTTGTAGTTATGACACTTGTCACTTCAACATTTGGTCTAAGCTTTGTTGAAATATCAACATTGTTCTCACACCATTGATCTTATTTGTATGGATAAATAGTGATCCATAGATCTTAATCTACTTAATTATGCCTCCTACTCCATAGACTATTGATTAAAATCTATATACTCATATGTGTATCATCAATCTCTAAAAGATGCTCAATCTTTAATTTGTGGCTTGAAACTATGCCATGTGTCATCTCTACATTATTCCTTATGGGTTTTGACTTTTTAATGTTTGCTACATACCATTTAATCATCTTCATCTAAGTAAATTTGCTTCATTATATCTTGATCTATAAGGTCAAATGCCATTGGTTACTGAGTGTTCTTTGGTTGAAATTGTGACACTTGTCACCCTCTCACTTATCCTAGGGATCTGTTGAAGTCTTGACTCAATACACACTATTAGATCACTCATACCTAAGTAAATGTATACCATTGATCTTTGGAATATGCTCACTATTTAGCTTAGGGTTAGGGATCTATATTTAATCTTAAACCATTGGATCTCAATCACCTAAGTAAATGTAGACTGTTGATCTCGTACATGAAAATGACATTTAATTCAGGCTCAAGTAAATAAAGAACTTAGCATAATGTTTTTGGACTATGGTTTTATTTCATGTTAATAAACATGGGTTAGACCTTAGGATAAAAATTTTAAGCTATGTTTTGAGACATAATAAAGGGGACCTAAGGAATAATAAAATAAAGATCATATAGTTTTAGCCTAAGGTTTTTTGTATTTAATAAATACAACAAACTTTAGGGTAAGGCTTTTAGTCTAAGTCTATAGTAAAATAGACCCTTCATTTAGTTATACCATGCTAATGATAAAATTAAAAAAGGGGTTATGGGATGTGAAGGGACCAAGTATAAATTTTTAGACTAAGGCTTGGTCATGTTGGTAAACATGATTAAGTCTTAGTGTAGAAATTAAACTAGGTTTATGACTTAATTAATCATTCCCTCATAGATTGCTCTCATGAAAATTTGAATTTCATTCAAGAGGATCTGAGCTAAGGTAATTTAAATAAGGGTTTCAAGATGCTCAATCATGAATTTAATTTGATCCTTGATAGACTAAAGGATAGTAAAAGGCCAAATTGATATAAAAATCATGAAACTCAGGCATCACCCATTCCAAATAGACTCCATTAGATTTATAACCTCAAACATGAAGATCCAATTTTAGCAACATTATGCAATATTAAATCAACATTATGAATAAACATGCCAACCAAATCAGGTGTGAATGATCTTTAAATAAAAATAATGTGCAAACAAGCCAAAATACTCTGATGAAATGAATTTTCAAATTTAAGGTACAAATTTTCATAATTTGAAACAAGGGTCCCCATTTTTCATAAATAGGGTAATGTTGACCTCAATAAATGGAGAATTTTAGTGGAAACATAGAAATATATTGGAATTCAAAGACTCTAGTTTAGACTAATAACTAGTCTACTTATTCCACTTGATAAAACACCATCATTATGATTAGTTCATGGTTATAACTAATCTTGCACATGTAGAATTAGGATCAAACATCAAGACATAGCCATGATGTGTGTGTGTTTTGATTCCACTTACTGATTACCATATGATTTAGAGAATAACTTCCATATTCATGACCTTAACCATTACTGTTGACTTACAACATATTTGGATGTTCATTAAAAATCATGCTTTATTTTAGGGAAGGCTTGGGAATTGCTTTTTTACTAGCCAG
Organism: Torreya grandis; assembly: GCA_037957365.1. Lineage (NCBI taxonomy): Eukaryota > Viridiplantae > Streptophyta > Pinopsida > Cupressales > Taxaceae > Torreya > Torreya grandis. The sequence goes on from JARHVA010009030.1 coordinate 336,053, forward strand.
GCATCCATAACCTTGATATAAATAACTTTATCTCCATTCAAGGCCTTGATCCACTACCAACTAGGCATCCATAGTCTTGGTGGAGATAACTAGAATCACCTATGCCTAGAAACCCCTTTAGTTTTTTAATAAACCCTTATTTTTTGTATTTTTAAATATTTTGACTTTCTAGCAAAGGTTGGGAACTAGATTAGCTAGGTTTTAGGATTTGGTCACATGTTTGATCTTTAGACAATCATTCTTAGCTGTAAACTTTATCCCAGGTAATTAATGTTTTTTTTAGTGCAAGTATAACTTTGTCATAATAATTCAAGATTTCACCCTTTGTGTGAAATCCTTCTTAGAAAAAAACTTAGATCATAAAAATTCTCAAAATTCTAAGTAATAATTAACTTATCTATTATTCTTTACTAGTTTCTCTAACTATAACAATAATCTCATATTTTAATAATCTATGGTCAACCAATACTGAGAAAACATGCGTGCATTATTGAACTACAAGGTTTATTTTGGGCATCTAAATTAATTTTGAGCTGAGACATGTCCAAAAGGACTTATTGAAATAAAGAAGCAAATTAGAGAAAGGGAATCATACCAAACAAAAACCACACCAATAGAAATCAAGGGAAATAAATAAACAAATATGTATAAACACTATGTACAATAAATGAACAAGAAGGAAAGAAATAAAAACTAAACCATAACTATACTAACTCTAACTATTCTTATAGTTTACTAGATAAAGACTCTAGGTGGGATAATAGAGAAATAGTGCTTGAGGTATTGCCCATTGATTAGAAATGTAAACTCTACTCTATACAAGTCTTTTAGTTTGAAGGTGTTATCTCCTAGGGTCTCAAAATTTTGATATGCACTAATCCATAGAGGTGTGAACTTCCCATGTTTTCCCTTCGGTTCTAAGGATTTGTCCTAAGGAATAACTAGGTCTCCTTGACTAAACACATTTATCTTTAGAAGTTTGTCCAACAACATTTTGACTATGGTTTGATGTCTACCAAAGTTGTAAAAAGCTTTCTTTCTTACATATTCCATCTGTATGATGTCCAAAAACCTTGAACTTGCAAATTATTGATCTTCCTCCATATACTCTTGCTTAAACTTATAGGTTGGTAGCTTAAGTGTTATGGGAAATATAAGTTATTGATCATAAACTAACAAGAATGGTGATGCCTTAAGAGCTTGATTGACTCTTGTTATATCTATCCAAAGGGAATGCTTAAGTAACTTGTGCCATGTTATTGGTTTATTAGTTGTAAAATTCTTTATGTATTTCATCAAATTCTTATTTTTTGATTCAGACACTCCATTACCTTGAGGATAATGGTTTGATGAGAAATTGAGAACAATGTTATTATCATATGCCCATTCCATCATCTCAATGGATATAAAGGTAGATACATTATCATAGATAAGATATATTAGAATTTTAAACCTTGTGCATATGTTTTCTTCTAAAAAATTTATTACTTATTGGGTCTTACACCATTTAGTTGAAACCACTTCAATCTATATTATGCAGTAGTTAGTAGTAGTCAAAACTTACTTATGACCAAATAATGAATTGGGTTTAATGACCCCAACAAAATATAGTCTATATTGGGCAAAGGGTTTATCAATCATTATTGGATTTGATGGTATGGCTACCTTGGGATCTTTAGTGTTCAAGATTTGACATGAGTGTCATTCTCTCACATGATTATGAGAATCCTTGAAGATAGTAGGATAGTAGTAACCAAATCTAAGGATATTTTGGGTTTTTATCCTTTTGGATGGATGTCTACTTCCCAATTTTTCATGGAAAGTGTTCAAGATCTCAATCACCTCTTCCTTGAAAACACACCTTACGTAAATCCCTTCAAATTTCCTCCTTTATAAAATTCCATCCTTGATAAAAAAATGAGATGATTTGAGCCTTAAAGATTTTTTTCTCTCTATTTAACCCTACAAGACAATATCCATTGATTATCAAGTGAACAATAGGATCATACCAATCATTGGGCTATAAATTTTAGTTATACCTATATGACACTCAATTTGGGATTAGTATTGGCAATCAACTAAATTAAAACTTGGCATATTATCAACTTTATAGTCTTCATCTCTAGATCACATTATTGGAGAATAAACATCCACTTAGCTTTCCTTTCTCTGAGTTCACATTGACTAAGCATGAGCTTAGTGGTAAGGTCTAGTAGTATTGAATGTACATTATTTCTAAGAATATAATGCCTAAATTTCTTCACTTCCTTGACCAAAGCACATGATTGTTTGTCAATAAGAGAATAATTCAATTCAATATTTTTAAAATTAGTAGTCATGAAAGAAATAGGATGATCACATGCATCTATATTCTAATTTATTATAGCTACAAAGAGTAAAGATAGAAGTCTTCAGTAAAGTTTGGACTTATCAGCATAGGGGTTTATCCAATTAATTCTTTGATTTCATTGAAGGCCTTCTCAGTCTCTTCATTCCAAGTGATCTCAGCATCTTTATTAAACATGTCATTCAAAGGTATCACTATTTATACAAAACTAGAAATAAACTTCCTCACAAAGTTGATTTTAGTAAAGAAAGACTTTAATTCCTTCCTATTATTAAGGGGTTCTATCTTTGATATTGAATTTACTATATCTAGGTCTATACGAATCCCCTCCTTAGTTATAACATGTCCCAATAATTTTACCTTAATTACACAAAAAATTCTCTTCTTTGGGTTGAGAAAAATTCCATACCTTTTACACCTTGCAAATACTTGTTGTAAGTGCATGATGTGATCTTCCCTATTCTTTGAAAATATTGTTAGGTCATCCATGTAAATAATAATGCACTTACCTAAGAATCCTTATAATTCATGATCCATTGCTCTTTGAAAGGTTTCACATGCATTTATCAATCCAAAGGGCATTTTATTATAGGCAAAAGTGGTCCACTTAGTAGTGAATGCAATCTTCATTCTATTTTCCTTGTTCACTAGCACCTAATTATACCCTAAAAATCCATCAAGAATAGACATCATAGCTAAACCAAAAATAATTTGGAATACTTGGTCAATAAAAGGTAGAGGGTAATTATCCTTTTCAAATGCTCTATTCATATTTCTAAAATCAATACATAATCTGATTTCACCATTTTCTTCTTAACTAGTACTAGGATAGATACCCAAGTGGAGTGTCTAATAGGAAATACTATCTTAGAGTCTAGTAACTTCTTGACCTATTTATATACCATTGGTTCTAGGACAGGGTTGAATGGCCTTTGTTTTTATGTAGATGGATTTCATGTTTCCTTTAGAGGTATGTTGTGGGTTATGACCCTAAGATCAAAGATATTTAATTCATCATATGACCATACTATTACATCCTTATACTTTGTTAGAAAATCTATGGCTCTTTTAGTTTCAATGCTTGTGCAGGTTGTACCAATATTCACTAGTTGAGTTTAACCTTGGGAACCTAGGTCCATTGCATTATAGTCCTTCTTATCTACTTTGGGAATCTTGAAAATCTCAAGTAGTTTGTTTGAATCATATAGTCTCTCTAAGGATATCATACCTTTAGGGATCTTATTTTCACTCAACTAAATGACCTTATCATCAAGATTTCCTTTAAATTTGTCATCATCATGGGTATTTTCACTGGCTTCATCAACGACATCAGCCTCAAACACTCCTGATCTAGTCATAAAGTCTATGTTATATTGATCATCATTGAATACTTGTAAATGGTTTACATTATTTGGTATTGAGGTACATGGAGCTAATTCAATGGTAAGGCTTTGTAACCTAGAAACTTGATTGGGCATAAGGTTGGACACAGTTGAAGCAAGTTCATCAATAACCTTGTTTTCTTCCCTAGGGATTGACATAATGCTGAAAGCATCAAATTATGCAATTAAGTACCACACTCTAAATTTATACTTCTTGAGATATGATAACTTGCATTGGTATTTAATTTTTACTTGATTAACTACCAATTTTGAATCACCAAAAACTAATAGTTCCTTAACCTTGTGTCTAATTGTAAACTATAATCCAAGAATAAGTGCTTCATACTCTACAAGATTTTTATTACATGGGAATTAGAGTTTGTAAGAGTCATTATATTCTTTCCCAATGGGATTGATTAATACCACTCCTAATCTAGAACCTAATTTTCATCTAGCACCATCAAAATACAACTTCCATAAACCAAGTATAGCATGAGAAGTTTTAAATTTATATACCTTTGTGGTGTTAAGAGTGTAAACACCTAAATATAAGTTAACCATGTTGACACTCTCATTGTTTACATTATACTCAGTGACCATATGATTCATTTTAGATTATCTCTCTATCCTAATCTAATTTGGAACTCCTTTCTAGGGTAACTGCATGTGTGAAAAGTTAGTTGACATAAAACCATTCAATGATCTGGTCCAATCCCTACTTAGTAGCATTTAATATTCATCAAAGATGTCTACCACTTGGATGCCAATGAATTATTGGATCCTTGGTACAAAACTAATATTCACGTGAAAATTTAATAATTCACCAATCATTTTGACTCTTGATTTATCAAATTGAGTCACAACCCTATCAGATTTAATGGGAGTCAAACCTAATTGTTTGTAAATACCATTAGGCATGATGTTTACAAATGCACTTTAATCTACCAAAAAATTGTGTAAATTCTTACCAAAGATCCTGACTGTAAACAGGAAAGGGGGAATATTTGCCTTACTTTTGTGTATTTCAATGTTAGCATGTGTAGAATGTTATGGTTTGATAGGCTTCTAAGACAAAGATTCCAAAAAAAAATCCATTTATTCTATAATTAGAGTCAACTCATGTAAATTAATTATAACTTTGATCTTTTTCATGTCTTGTACTATATTATATCTAGTCCTAAAAGAATTAGATGTACTTTCCTTAGGAGGTTATATATTTTTATCTAATGTAGTTTTAGGAGTATCAAAGTTATTTAGTGGAGTTGAGGTAGTTAAAGGTTTTTTCTACTCCTTGTTCCTTAGAGGATAGGTCTTCTTCAGATATTATTGAAAAACATGAATCTCTTCAGGGATATCCTCAAGATCATTCTCTTCTTGGTATGAGAACTCAAATGTCTCCATAATGAGAGTTGACTTAAAATATTTAAGTGACCTTGAAGATATTAAGGTACCCACATCATTGTCTTTATTAGGTACAACTTAAAAATTATCTAATTCTTCTTGAAAATTTTCAAAACCATTACAAAAATATAAACAATCTAATTCACCATGCTTTGAAGTACAATGAATTCTAAAATAATCAAGTAAAACTACATCACCAAGATTTATGTCAGGGATATTATTATTGGAATTATCATTGTTATGGTTATTATTCTTGTTATTTCTAAATTTATTTGAAGGCCTATTGAAAATTTAGAAAGAGAAGTTCCTATTGGAATTTTTTCCAATATTTCCAACTTGCTTTTGTAGCTAAATGAAATTAGTGCTTAGCTTTTAAACCATATTTTAGATAAAATCATTCCCATTCTTCAGTGCCTTAGAATAATGAACTTGAGTATTAATATAAAATATAGGAATCCAAGCTCTCTAGTCTTGTGGATGGGTTCCATTAGTAGATTTGTTCAATAATCTTAGGTTTTGGCCAGGATGTGCATGGCTCAAAGGCAATTGGTTCAGAATTGGAAGATGATTTAAGGTAGGCATATTTTGATTGGAATTCGTAATGACATTAATCATAGGCAAATTTGGATTCATGTTTAGAATAATATATGCCATTTAGCCTTGTTGTTGCATTTAGTCATTAATGATCACAACTTTAGCATAAACTAGGGTTAGTGTATTAATGACTTGAGCATATATTTTGAGAAACATATAAGTCATGAGATATAAGACATCCTTATAGATATATAAGGTTAAATCCTCTTCACATATATAAGTATCTATGGTTTTGTTGAAAATTTTCAAAATTATAACATTAAAGGCTCTTATGGGCTCATTTGAGTCTCTTTTGACTATGGTAAATTGTTGGTACAGGATACATGGACTAATGATTTTACCAAAATGATCAATGAAGTAATTATTAAAATCATTATAGCTAGCTATGTAATTTTAAATAAGGTTAAGGAACCATTCATATGCAACATATTTGAAAGTAAATGGGAATAATCTACATGTCACATCTTCATGAAATACATTTAAAAGTCTTAAAGTATATTTGAAGTTTTTAATGTGTTCTTCAGTAGTTATAACACCATTAGGACTAAAATTAGTCAAATAATTTGAAGGATTATAAGGAAGGTCATGTACCACACCTACCACATTTATTGAAGAACCACCTAGATAAGCCATACCTTGATAGGGATTGAACATAGGAGCACCTTGAATCGGTGAAGTTGGTTGAGACTTTGAAATTCTACGCTTACCTTTGTATCGCCTAGCTCTCCTATGGACTTATAATGAAAGAAGGGAAACCCTTGCCTTTTAACATGACTTATTTCTTATCCTTGGTAATTTTAGCTTTAGATCTTTGAACCCTATTTGAAATATAATGTGTAACACTTATCTTTACAAAGAATTATGATCAAAGTTGCACATTAAGCAAATTTTGCATAAATATGTATAAAAAATGATGAAGTACATCAATATTTAAGTAAATTAACTCAAATATATGTCCAAACACATAAATATAAATGATATTTACATGTTTCAATCTCAAATAAACTCAAATTTGTAGATATCCAAGCAATATTTGAATAAAATAACTATTACTAACCTCAAATTCCTTGGATTTGTAGATATTAAGTTATCTTTACCAAAATTAAACATCAAAATTCAATGAACATCTATCTTTGTCTAAATAAGCACAAAGACTAGTCTAAAACCATTAAGATCAATGATATTATATCAATATTTGAAATCAATTCACCAAAATTAGGAAAGATGTTACAAATTTTCAAATATTTAACTCTCCCTCTTTTTAGAGCTAATTTTCCCCCTATTGATGCACCTAAATATATCAGTGGGTTCATATAGTATTTAAGAAACACCTCTCATTTATTAATTCAAATAATCCATTGCATGATATTTTGGTTATGATAATCCTATTTTCCTTGGTCCAATAGAGGTAGAATAGGTTGACTATTTCACAAATTTATAATAGTTGGTGGTTGGGAGCCACTGTGGTTTAATAGGTAATCTTTGATTCTAAAGATGATCTATGTTATTTGAGGTAAATTACGCTCAAAACTAATTCTAAAGCTAAACTAAGATGAATATTCATAATGAAACTAATTTAAGGTGAATTGATAAAAAAAAGGAGTAAAAGGTATGGTAGGTAAGAAAACAAAAGTGTTTTATATCTTTTCTTCAAACATTATGATAGACTTCCAATTTCATTTAAACATGTAATTAAACAATATGCAACATGAATTAGCATAAGCTCAAAACCTATTACACATCAGATAAATATCTAAGGAAGGTATGAAAAGATACAAATAAGAACCAAGTTCACTTTAAGAATTTCACCCCTACAAATAAATAGTATGTCTAAATGCAAGAAGAGCAAAGGAAGTGAAGTAAACCTAAGAAATTGTAACTAATCCTACATTATTCAAAAATAGAAACTCTACATTAAAATATGTACATCCATAATTCATAAGAACCAATCAAATCTGAACATAAGATCCAACAAATGAGAGAGAAACCATGATAGGAAGTCACACAAGTAAAGGTGGATAAAGATTTCAAAATTCCTTGCTTATACTAGTTTGCTCAAAAGTTACAATTTTTTTTTTGATCTAAAAACTCCCTCATCTATAATTGGAAATACCTCTTTATATGGACCATTCATGAGGTATGTCAATTAGTAATGTCAAATTACATTTGTGCATGTGTCTAGGACAACTATCCTATTTATTACATTCTAGAATAAATGACCTTTTCTAATATACTAACTTATAAGCAATGTATTTTACAAGTTGTACATGCCTTTCCAAAAAGAGAATATTCCATTTCAAAAATATACAATGCTAGTTGTAAAACCATATTCCTAATCCAAAAATCTTAGAGACCCTTTTGTTGATGTAGTCTTCTACCTTCCTTACAAAATCTTAATTCTATAATTCTATGCATTGATTAGTTGGAGATCAATGATAGGTTTCATGAGAAATTCCTTTTCTTGATCTTTATGGCCCTTGAGATCCCTCTCAGCCCTTTCCAAAGTTTTTTTAACTCCCCTAGAATCTCTTATATTCTATTGAAATGACAACAATAGGTCCATGATCTTCTTATTATTAGCCCCTATCTTTCCCTAGCCTTGGTTCCTTACTTGCTACATGAATTGAAAAGTTATATGCTTGAATTCCTCATCAGTGATAAGGCTCAAAGAACTAAGTGAGGTGGGATACTTGATTAATATATCCAATATGTATAGTATTTTATATTCTTATTGTTTAAGGTCCTTAGAAATGTCCTCTATCTACTTGGCCCAACTACTCAAGTCTTTGATTTTGTACACCAATATAGCCATAGCCATATTTAAATGGTCTAGGCTAACTGTCTTGAATTTAAGGACTTAATTCTTGGTCAAGGATTTGATCAAGTCTTTCACTTGATAGTTTCAATACTACCATTGGACAACTTAGCCTATATCCATATAATTTTGCTTAATTATTGCCTCCTATTTAGTTCTTACTAATTTTAAGTAATTAAACAATTCAATCATGGTGTCCTCATATAGCTTGAATCTATCTTCTTAGATTGTTAAGATGGTATTCTCTTCTAAATTTTATTCTATTGCAAGATGCCCTTGATCATTGTAGTAGAGCCTCTTTGCAAACATATTCTCCTCTTTTGATGGGCTAATGGTTCTCAATGGTATGAAAGGATCTATACTAATTATTATCCCCTATATTTAGAGATGTGGCATCAAATTTTGTCTTTGAAAAACCTCCCTTCTATATCTAAATTCAGGTAGAGCTCCACATCTTCCCTTAAAACAATTTTTTGGGTTGTTATGGCTATGGGCTTCCCTAGATTATTTTCTAGTGGTCTGCAGTTCAATTTTGGATTGAATTATGCTTGCACAAGTGATAATTCAACTTATTTAGTTTGATTAGAATGAGCATAGTGTTTCCCTAAAATTTTGATTTATTTTTTAGAAGAAAGTTATAAAACTTAAAAGAAGGGTGAGGTTAGTAGAACCTGGATTTGATTTACTCTCCATAATCTAAATGGTTGTAGACACTAATCTATGGCTTGGGAGGAATGACTACAGATAAGAAAGCACTAAATAAATGGCTGATTAGTTAGATAGTAGGGTGGATTTCCTAGCAACATAAATCCAAGAAGCACAAGCTTCTTTGGAGACTATCAATCTACATTTTTAAACAATCAAGATCTAAAAATGAAATATAAGTTGCTTGCACTAATAACAGAAGCTACTAAAATCAAATACAAGAATTGATTCAAAAGACATGAATTCAACTAATTTTATCAATAAATTATTAAATATTAATGATAAATGAATTATATTTGGTTCAAAAAATAGGGTGATGTTATGTGATCAAGCAAAAAGTCAAAAAGAGGGATTTGGTTAGGGTCTGATAGGTGGAATTATCTTATTATTAGAATTATCACATAATGACCATTTGTGGTTGGGGTGAAACCATCAGTGGTTAGGTGATCATCAATGGTTGGGTAACCATTAATGGTTATGGATAAACCATCGACAATCAACGTGACCATCAGTGATTACTATGGGGTTTGGTCTAAGTAAGGGTAGGTCTAGTTGGGAAGGTTAATGAGTGACTTTAGGAGGTGGCTTTTGGTTGGGTGTTGTTACAAGATAGAAACAAAAGAACCAATTACTAAAAATAAATACTTAATTATTTTTTCTAAATAATGTTGAGGTGAGTGGCTAAAAACTCATTATGGAGGATGGAATAATTTTGGAAAAGTGTTGTCAACTTGGCTATGATTGATGAGATGAAACATTTTAGATATCTGACCTAGTCATTGATTTACTAAAATAATACTTATAAAATAAGTTATAATTTGAGAAGCTCTAATAATTTTTTATTTTCTTTGATGTTTATTCCTCCCTTTTTCACCTCATTCTCCTATCTTTTTATAGAAAGAAAGGAGAAGTGAAATAATAAGTTCAAACAAGGTGTTAAGGGGTCATCTAATTTTAGTCTTAACATGCATAATTATGCCAGTGGATAAGAATAAAAAATCAAGGTGTAGTTGAGCTGGAGTTAACCCTTAAGTGGTTAAATACTAACATCGATAGTTGGGTCTAACCATTGGTGGTTAGGGGTTGGTCATCAATGGTTGATTGGTCAAAGGTAAAATGGTCAAAGTTAGTCATTTTGAATTTGGTTTGGTAGTTGAGGGTTTTGTAGTGGTCTTAAGGGGGTCCGAGGGTGATCTAGGGGTTAGTTATATATCTAGAATCATCATGTGTTATTTTATAGTGTCTATATTTTTCCCCTTTTTGTTGTGTTGTTTATATCAACAAGATACAAAACAAAAATGAAAATTTGGTTGAAGGTTCAACTACCCTATGTATGGGAGGAGGTTTTCCCCCTCAAAATAAGATTTAATGAGGTGAAAGAAAATTGGGTAAAGGTTTGACAAGTGGTGAAGTGGGTGATAATATTGGTTGGATTGGGCATCAAGGCACAAACATATAGATAAAATATGACTAATTGTGATATCATATATCACACATTGACAAAGTTACCATGGCTAAAATATTTAGTAAAATAGGTGGTACTATAAATACAAGTGACAAGTGGACTAAGTGATCATATTTAGGCATCATGGTTAGGTTTTACTAGTAAACTCAAGTCTCATAGGTAAACTCAATATAATCATAGGTATCCAATGTAGGAACTACTCTTAAGAAGACACAATTGGGTTGGTGTACAAAATTAGCATGAGTTAAAGTTATTCAAGATGGAAATGTAATTGTAGTGGTCAAAGTGACCAAGACAAGGTCATGGCATAATATGTGAAATTTGGGACAAAATATCCAATTTTTAGTTTGGCATGGTCGGTTGCTTGGTAGCGTAGGTAAGTTCTAGTGGTAAGTACTTGGATTGTTATTATGGCATGATGTTGGTTGGAATATGTGGTGAGTGGGAGTTAAAAATCCTAATGTGGTCAACCATTGATAGTCAAATTCAACCATTGATGGTCGTAGGTCATCCCTAAAAGGGTGATGGGAAAAAGGCCACCAAAGGTTTTTAGGTCCTCATTATTGCATTGAAAACCATGGTGATTATCTTATGGAAAGTGTGAGGAAACAATGATGGTTGAGAGCTTGAGTGAGTGATCGAGTGAATTTTGGATTGGCTGTGGAGTGAGGGTTATCAAAGATGTAGAGGGGATGAGGTAAAGAATGACACATTATGGTAGTTCTGACAACACCTCTATGTTGTCGATCATGAAATGAGGTAGGGGTGTTTTAAGTTTGGTAGTTTTTTTTTTTTTTTTTTTTTATGTTGAATGTTTTGGTTAGAGTTATGGGTTGGATGTTGTGGTGTATATGTATACCTAGGGTTTTATGGTTTGTTATGGTAGTTTATTTAGTTTTTATGGGTAAGAAATTAAAGTGGGTGGGTGGGAGTTTGTTGTGAGTGATGTCAAAGTATAACTAGGATAAGGATAGTAAAAACTTATTAGCTAGTTTTTTTTATTGGTAGTTTTTAAAATCCCTAAGGCTTGGGGATCATTGGTAGTCATTACACAATGACCATTGGCAGTCATTGTCAACCAAAGATGGTCAATAAGTGACCACCCAATGGTCAATATGGTGATCATCAGTGGTGGAATACTTGACCATTAATAGTTGATAGTTAATTGGTGATGGTTCCAAAAGGAACCATCATCTATCAACCCTCAACCATTAGCAGTTGTGAGTAGGCTATAAATGGGGCAATTTAAGTTGAAAGGTTTCAATGATAGGTTAGAGTTATGATTAAAGGTTTAGGGGAAAGATTAGGGTAAAGGTTTATGTTAATGTGAAAGGGTTATTTTTTGTGATTTAGGTTAGGGTTATGGGTTGGGATAAGAGTTTGGTTGAATGTTTTAGGTAGTGCTTAGAGGTAGTAATTAATGATTTATGGTTTGGGTGAAGCATTCAGGGTTTAAATGGTAATAATTTGGTTGAATGTTGTAGGTGGTGGTTAAAGGTAGTAGTTAATGATTTATGGTTTGGGTGAAGGGTTTAGGGTTTAAAGGGTAATGGGTAATGTTTTGGTAGAAGGTTTCAATGATAGGGTCAAGTTATGGTTAAAGGTAAGGGTAGTGGTTAAAATAAGATAGGTTAAAGGTTTAGTGTAAGGGTAGTGGTTAAAGATTGTTAGGGTATGTCTTGGTTACATGTTAGATTAGGCATAGTTATTCAAATGCATAGGTTAAAATAGAAGGTAATAGGATGAATAAATGGGTTTAGATCATGAGTTGGGTAAATAGTTAACATTGAGAGGCAAAGTTTTTTGGATTAGGTAAACTAAATTATTTATATCAAACCTTATAGATATGGGAGTAGATACAAATGAAAACCTAGGTGCCCTAAATACTTGATAAGGTATAATAAGGGATGACCAATGTCAATTGGGATCATATGATGGATGTGGGCCTTGGAGGCATGAGGTACTACCAGTATGTACCTCAAGATATAGTGATGTTAGTGGATTTCATCAAGAGATGGGATATTTACAATAACACATTCTTGCTTCCAACAAGTGAGATGAATATTTTACCTAAGTAAATTCACAAGATTGTATAGATACCCATACAAGGTGAGTCAATCTACCATATTAATACTGATGAGTTTGAAGGTTAGATGGAGCACTTATATGGAGATGACCTCGAGTTTGTGAGGTGTCATTCTAAGGGTTTCCACTACACACTATTGTATCAAAGGGATAGACATGCAAAGCATCTATTCACTATGATTATGATAGCTGTGGCATGTTACATTTTATGAGATTCTATTAATGGGAGATCTCCTTACTTATTGTTGGGGATGCTCATTGAGATGTGGTTGGGTTATATAGTGTTTTCATGGGATCTTATGTTATTAGTTTATATTTATCAAGATCTCTAGGGCTTCCATGCCCACTAGAGATATGGGATCAATGTAGGTTTTGTTTTACATCATTGGGTCTATGAGCATATCGAGGTACTGAGACATAGAGGACTATCATGGGATGGTTTTTTTATATGGATTTTAGAGTTGGATACATGTGATGGAGAGGAAAATATGCATCATAGGACCAAGAGGAGGCAAAGAGTTTGACTATTACAAAGATTGAATGGATGCCCTAGTTGTGGGAGAAGTTATGTGGTATCCATATGTTAGATTCTCAATGTGGGAGAGCTACACTCGACATATTTTATCAATGTATAGATATAGATGGATATTTATGAGGTAAAATCATGAGATTGAGATCATCCCATTTGATAGAGAGAGGAGGTAATTTGGTCTTGTATAGGGTATTTTTGATGAGTTCCCTAGATACAAGAGGGAGAATGTAGAGTTTCCCTTTCCTACTCTAGATCTAGTTGATGTATTTATTCATTGTGAAGAGATATTGAATAGGTCTAAGATTGATGATGTAAGCATTACATATCAATACCCTACATGGTTTTAGGCTTAATATGATGTAGTGATTTTTGGAGGAGATGATGGGGCTAACAGGACATGGATGTGGATATAGGGGGAGGTGGAGGTTAGATGGGAGGGGGTGGTCCAAATATACAGGCATTGATCACTAAGAGAAAGTAGGCATGAGTGGAACTAGTTGTAGCTCAAAAATATTTGTAAGTAGTTACCTAGGAAAGGAATGCCACACAGGGTTAGGTGGATGTTCTTATAGGAGAGAGATCAGGCTAGGGCATAGCTAGTCATGGTTATGTAGGAGCGAGATTTTCTTTGGCAAGTAGGAAGAGGAGTATCAATAGTTTTAGGACCACTAGGGACTATGTTTATTATGAGATATGTAGTGACTATGGAATAGCTCCAATACTATGAGGCCTTGGTTTTCATTCATCTACCAGATGAGCCATGATGGGGAAAGTATAGGGTCAAGATCATTGGGGGTGATAGCATTATGACACCAAGTTAGTTGGTTGATTCTGTATGTGGATAGGCAGGTACAAAAGGGTAGGATCCAGGAGGTATTGATGCTCTAGGGGCCTAGACTATTATGAAACATTTGTATTTTTTTATGTATCATATGATTTTGATACAACTATGTGAGATGATGTAACAATATGTATACATATTTTGAGATATATGTAAATATTTATATATACAACTATCATGTTGATTATGAGCTCATGATTTATAGATATGGTCTTTGTTTATGGTTTGTGTTTCATGGTTTGATGTTCATGCTACTTACTTATGATTTGATATGATGGTGATATGATTATGTTCATGATGGTTTATTTGGACTCACCTAACTTAGCTTGTGATGATATGGATCTTTAATCTATGTTCATGATAATGTTGATATTGATTGATGTTATTTATATGATTATGATGTGATGGTTATAGTTGATGATCTTTATATGATTATGTGATGATAATGTGATATTGTTTATGATTGGATGATGTAATGATGGTTATGTTGTTATGGTTATAGTTGATGGTTTTTTTTATGGATGTGATCATTTAATTTATGTTTATGGTGATTATATTTATGATATTGATTATGGTTAAAGTTATGGAGACTGGTAATGATTAGAACATTATGTATGGTTCTAGATGGTTATGATGTTTATGATTATCATGGTTATGGATGACATGATTATGGTAATATTATAAATTAGTGAGTCTATACTTCATTTCATCTGATAGATAACATATGTGAATGTATACACCAGTAAAGGAGAATAAGAAGGCATGATGCTTATTCTTTGGTAAGGACTAAAACAAACCAAATTTGGATCAACTTATAAACACAATCCCTTATAATGCTTTTCATTAGCATTTGTTACTTGGTTAAAAGGGTGTCTTGATCACATAATGTCAATTAATCTCACAATCCCTTATTTATAATGTATAAATGGGATATTAATGAAGATGGAACCTTCTTGTGAGACTAGCATGCCTCTTATGGAGGTTAACAAAGAGCTAGTATAAATAATTCCATGTCATATAAGGTGTAGATTGATTGATGCAAGAAATCTACTGATGAAATTTGATTATGGCTTCCAAATTATTTTTCTTGTTATCCTATTTAATAATGGGTCTTTTACTGTTTTTTATTGTTTAGAAGAATGGGAGAAGATGATTGATGTGAGAAACTTCCAAAAAATTGCTACACTTTTAACAATGGTTTACTTAGCCATCCTTCAAGGGAATGGTCTAAGTTTGTGAGCTTTATTTAAGGCTTTTGATAGTTATCCTTCAATGGAGCAGTCTACCTTATATTAAGTAATTTTGATATGTTTTGGTAGCTATCCTCTAAGGGAGTAGTCTATGAATGATTTTTTTATTACTATTTTAAGTTTTCTATTGATTTATACTTTTTATGACATAATTTTGCTCATATAGGTTTATAGTTTTAGCTTTATGAAGGCAAAACTAAAGCTCAATAATGTTGATGAGTGGGTAAAAGGAAGTTTAAGCAATAATGACCATGGGAATTTGTCCTATAAGTGGATGGAAAGTACCATGAGGATCATGCCATGGGTATAACCATGATAAACATGTTTAATATTAGGCTAAGGCTATAAATAATAATCACATGATTTAGCTTTAATTAGTTGTCCTTAAAATAAGGAGATGAATGTGGGTGAAAAAAGGGGTGAGATTAAGTTAGATAAAAATTGAGTATGATCCTATTTAAAAAAATAAAGGATGTAGATACAAATCATTTAGGGGATCAAGTTCTAGTTTCCCTTAAAAAAAAGACAACCGATAAGCTCCCAGTCCATACTTGTGCATTATGATATAAGGTCCAATCCAATTGAAAGCAAACTTGCCTCGGTTTCTTTTCTCTATATTGGTTACATTTTGAATTCCATTTAAGAGGAGGTATTTAGTATTAAATTTTGATAATTTAAGGTGTTTATTATAAACATGTTTTATTCTCTCTTGATAGACATGAAGGTGCATGAGTACACTTAAATGATGTTCATCAAGTAGCTTAATTTGGGTTAAATGTTCTTGATGATAATAATTCTCAAAAATGAGATCTTGTTAGGATATGCAAAGAGAGGTAATTAATATCTCAAGAGGAAAAACAACCTTGGATTCAAAGACAAGAGAGAAATGGGTAGGACCCATAAGGGTTAAAATGCTAGTATGATATGCCCATAAGGCAAAGGGGATGTGCAAATTATAATCTTCATTAGATACAATAACCATTTTAGTTAGCATGTTGTTGAGATTTTTGTTAAAGGCTTCTACCTATCTATTAGCTTGTGGATGGTAGGGTGATGATAAACTTAACTTGATATTGAAATCATCATAAAGACTTTGGACTTGCTTGTTTTTGAAATATTTACCATTATCGATGATAATTTTATCAAGATCACCAAAATGATAGATAATGTGATGGTTGATAAAATTGATAATATTTTTATATTTTGTTGAGATGAGAGGAATAGCCTCTACCCATTTGGTGAAATATTCTATTTCAGTGATGATAGAATGATGTACTATGAAGAATGGGGGTTAATTTATCTAATGAAATATAGACCCCATTACGATAAAGGCCAAAGAACCTTAGATACTTGAAGACTATGAATAGGCAAATGATGTAAATTGGTGTGTTTTTGATATTTGACACACTTTTTCACATAATAATAATAATAATCTTGGTTAAGGGTGGGCCAATAATAGCCAAGACAAAGGATGCATTTAGAAAAAACTAGGCCACTAAAGTTTCCCCCATAGATTCCATCATGCATTTCTTTGATAGCATGAGAAGATTCATGAATATGTATGAAATGTAAGAGGAGACCATAAAAGATACATTCATAAACAATTCCCCAAAGTATGGTATAACATGAGGTTCCCTTAATAAATTATCTTCAAGAATTCTTAAAAATATTGGAATGAAAGATGTCAAGGTTGATATAGTTGAAGGTCTACTGGTACCAAAGGGTGGATTGGGTTTCCTCCACATTAAAGATTTTAGGAAAGTTTGAATTGGCATAGGAGGACTGAGTAAGTTAATGGATAATGATAGAGAGTTTAGAGTTAGATGGTGCAGACAGGATATGGAAAGTGAGAGAAGCTATCATATCGGTAAACTTATTCATAGATTACAAAGTGTTTTAGATAACATAGTGTTTAAATGATGCTAAGAGTACATTAGCTAGTTGTTTATAATATTTCAAAACATCATTTTTGCATTGATAAGATCCACTAATTTGATTGAACACAAGTTGAGAGTCACCAAAAATGTTGATAATTTTGACTCCCAAAGCTAATATAGTTTAGAGGCCTATAATTAGGACTTTGTACTCATACATATTATTAGCACATTCAAAATATACCTTGAAGGATAAAGGGATAGGTTTATCATGAAAGGGGATAAGGATGATGATGGCTCTCCCACCATATTGACACTTTGATCTATCGAAGAACATGGTCACTTGATCGATGAAGTCTAATTGAGAGAGGGATTTAATGGACTCATATAGAAACTTGATAAGAATTCAATTATTTGTTAATGGTGCTTTGGAAAATTAGTCAGTAATAACTTGCATATACTTGATTGGGTTAGTATTGGTGATGACATAGGTCTTTTGGTTGAATAAGTAATGGAAAATTTTGGTGGCCACAAAGACCAAGGTGAGGCACAACTTTTTAGTATAGGTTTGTTGAGTCTTGTAGTCTACAAGCATGTGGTTAATGTAGTAGATAGCTTACTTTTTATGTTGTTAATCCTGATGAGCCATTATTTCCCCTAAAGAGTGTTTAGTGGTGGAAATATAAAGGTATATATTTTCATCTTCCTTAGGAGGAATGAGGATGGGTGGAGATAGAAGGTACTGTTTAAGTGAATCAAAGGCCTTTTGATATTTTTTATTCCATTTAAAAGATACATCCTTGTTAAGAAAGTGGTATAAAGGTTAGCATCGATCCAAGATCTAAGAGTAAAGTAACAAATGGATTGGAGCTTCCCCTATAAGATACAAAGTTAATTGAGTTGGGTAGAAGGAGGTATGTCAATAATTTCTTTGATTTTGGTAGGATCACCTTCAATTACATGTAGGGAGACATTAAATCCAAGGAGCTTTCCTGATAAGATCCCAAAAATACACTTCTTAGGATTTAGGTAGACATAGTAATGGATGAGCCACTCAAATATAATCTTAAGAATGGCCAAATGATATTTACAATAATTGAATTTCCAAAGAAGGTCATTGATATAGTCTTATATGATTTTGTGAATAAGGTCATGGAACATGTAGGTCATGGTGTGTTGGTAGGTTTCACCAGTGTTCTTCAGTTCAAAAGGCATGACCCTATAGCATAAAATCCCCCATGGGGTGATAAATGTGGTTGTGTGTTGATTTTTAAGGGAAATTAGGATCTAATTATAACCCAAGAATCCTTATATAAGAGATAACATCTCATGTCTAGATATAAGATTAACAATCCATTTAATGCTTGGCAAAGGAAATTAATCATATAGGAAAACAAGGTTAATGTCACAAAAGTACACACAAATATTGAGTCCCCCTATAAATTTTGTGATAGGTATGATGTTTAGGACACATTGGGAATAATCAATGGGTTAAAATAAATTAATGGCTATGAGATGTTGAAGCTCTTATTTGATAAGAAGGACTATGCAAGGGTGCATTCATCAAAGTACCTAAATAGCTTGGCATCATAGTTGGTGACTATATTATGGGTAGAGATGGAGGGGTTGATTCTTAGAATGTCTCTATAAGACCAATCAAATTTTATGATGTGTTATTTCAAGGAGGGAAAGTCAGGAAGCTCCTCAAGATTTAGTGATTGGCTGATTTTGATAATGCATGGGTTATCTGAAATACCCAAGTTGATATCCATAATGGATTAATTCAACATGGTTGAAGTATTAGGTGGAAGATGTTTTTAGATAGAGGAATATTCTAAACCAAGATAGGTGATAATGGAATCATCATCCTAACACCAAATGGTATTAATGGTAGGAGAGTCATCTGCTACCATCTCAAGATGGGTTAGAGGAATAGTCATTATTGCCCCATCCTTTAATAGGTTAAGGGTCTGAGGTTGATCATGTTGATGAAAAAAATGTTTGGGGGGATGATGTGGGAATCCTTAGTTATTGATGGTGGATTGGAAGGTGAGGATGGGATTTCCTCATCAATGATTTTAATGAGAGGTGGATTGGTTTACTTTGTAGGCTGTGTGTATCTGAGGCCATGATTTTCATGAGGTTTTTGGGTCTTGATTAGAAGAAACTCATGCACCCCATGTTCATATTATCCTAGACCAAATCCCTTACAAGGATACCTATAAATATATGTCATGAAAAACTCTAGATTATCTAAATAGGAGAAACTAAAGGTGAATGGTCAAGGTGAGAAAGAGGTGGTAAAATGTTAGGGGTTTTATCAAGTCCCCCCATAGATGAAATTGTTTTTATAAATTAAGGGCCCAAAAAGAAAAAATGGATCTAATATTGGGGTCATAACTAGGTTGTTCGTTAATATTCCCATACTCTTGAGGAATAGGAAGAGTGTATAGTGTCAAAAGGGAATACTCCTTCAATGAAAGATATTGAAAGGTTAATTTGAAAGGGTCTATTGTGGGAATTTGGGTGGAAAGGATAGATGAATTTTTGGATGATTCATTGGTATAATAAGAGGGGGATTCATATTTTAATAATGGGGGCTTGTTATATGGAGGAAGGATAATTCCATTGGGTTGGTACTTTATGTTTCATGATGTAAATGGATGCAGGTCAGTTGTAACAACTTGAACTTCATGTTCAAATTTGACACATCAGAGTAGGGTGGATGTCACACAACCAATAGAACCAATCCAAGGTTATCCCATCAAAACATTATATTATATCTCAACTTATACTTTGTATAAGATACCAAGAAGTGTGTAGAGTCCTAGGTGAATGTGAAGGACAATAGTTCCTATAGTTGTGGCTATGGTTTCATTGAATGATCAAAGAATCATTGAGGTTTTTGACATAATGTTCTCAGGTAATTTAATTTTGTTGTATGTGTGGGAGGAGATAATGTTGATGTTATCTGCCCCATTAATAATAACCCTCTTTAAATAGGTTTTGTCGATGTACATGATAATGAAGAGGGTAGGATCTAGGTCATTTGGATAGATGGAGGTTATTTTTAAATCCTTGAAGGTAATAAGATTGGAAAGTTGAAGAGTTATGACAAAGGTTGCTAGAGGTTATGGATATTCTAGTTGAAATTTGATGGATTACAAAGACTCTATCATGATTAGAGGTGGTGGGGCAAGGTATTGATGAGTTCATATAAACTCATCTTCACCAGTGTTTGGTGGAGCTATTTTAGAACTATTCATTGGATTTATTTGGATAGGTTGAATTGAGGGGGACCCAAAATGGACACCTTAGGTTTGGTTGGAGGTGAAGGTGCTTGGTATTGGTTTGGTGATTAGATGGTGGAAGATGGATATGTCCATATAATTTACACCTTTGATTTTCCATTATCCTTTAGTTGAGATGATGATCATGTGACCACATGGATGGTATATATTTAGAGAGTAGTTAGGATAGAGGATTGCTTAGGTTCCTTTTCATTCTAAGGTGAGAGTGAATGAGTAGGTAAATGTTGGTTAATAGTTATTGGTTCTTGGATAAATGGTGGGTTCATAAGAGGCTCATCTAAAAATAAGTCATCCTTGTGTTACAAGTGATGTATTAATAATTGGAGAGATTTATAGTTCTTAGTATCATGCCTAAGTATTTAATGGTATGAGCATACTAATTTGTCATTATACCAAGATGGTTTAGGACTATGTGGGTCAAATGGTTTGATAGGTGGCAAGGTTAATCAATATATTTGTAATAGCATCTATAGGATGGTTGAGTAAGTCTTGGGAAAAGGTGGTGAAGGCATGGAAGTCTTAGTGGATGGTTTTGGTCAATGGAGGTAAATGGTTTCCTTATCAATGTGTTTAATAAGAACTGTGTTAATGGTATGGAGTTTGTTCTTGTGAGAGGTTTCTAATCTATTGGTTTAATTGTTTGTGGTAGTGTAATGGTTAGGAAATGGTTGTCTAAAGATGTCAAATGATTGATTTTGAGGTGTGTTGGGGTTATCCAGCATAAGTTCCCCCTTGTCAATGAGATTTTGGATGATATTCTTAAAGGCATTACACCTACTAACATCATCCATAATGACATGGTGGAAGAATACAATTTGTTATCCTTATACCAAATAGGTATAAGATGAGAGGAATCAAATTACTATGGAGGTTTGATTAGTGGGAGTTGTATGATATTCGTTTTCAACAACTTCTCCATGACTGAAGCATATGAATCCCTTTACAGAGTAAATTACTTTTGGTTATGGTTTGGTTTTCTACTATTTTTATTAAATGAATTAGAGGATTTGGGTTGGTTAATAATGGGTAGAGGATTGGTTTTAAGAATAAATACATTCATGATTCCTTTGTTGTTGGTATTAGTGTTGGTTTGATTGTTAGCTTTGGAGGAGGGAGTCTCATTTGATTTGAAGTTGAATTCTTGTTTTTCAATTTCAAATTCCCCTCATCAATGGCAATATTCTCTAATTTCCTTGCCATGGTGAAATACTCATCAAAGGTCATAAAATTATAAACCCACAAAGTGGAATAAATGTGTTTGGTATAAGCTCTAGTAAAGAGTTTAATTAGCTTGGGTTGGGAAAAAGAGAAAGAGAGTTTATTTATTGAGCTTCTCCAAAGGGATATGAAATTAGCTATGGACTCATCATCAAATTACTAGATGGATTAGATATTGGTGATAGAAAATTTCTTAGAGATATTTATAGAAAAGTGATCTAAGAAAGTCTTAGCTAGTTAGGCTGAAGAAAAGATGGGGTGATTTGTAATAGCATTATACCAATCTAGTTCCAAACCTGATAGAGACATGGGGAAGGTGCAAAGAAGGAGACCATCATCATAGGAAATCAAATATAAATAATTCTGAAATTCTCTTAGATTTTGTTGAGGGTCTTCCTTACTTTAAGAGTTTGAATATTTTGAAATTTCCTATTGAGGAGGATAAGGTTGAATGGAAATAGATGGATGAGTTAGTTTGTTACATATTTGGTCATAATATAAGAGGTTATGGTCACTAGAGATAGATTACTCCATATTAATCATTTTGTCCATTAAAATTTTGACAAGATCTATTTATGGTTGTATACCCCCATAGTTGTAGGGTAGATTATATTGGGTTTGGGTAGGTGTAACATACAAATAGCTAATGGGGGGTTAAGAAGCTTCCACATATTGGTATGTGGACATGGGTGGTTGGGATGATGTCACATATGAATGCATGGAAATAGGTGGTTGGGTAGAAGGTAGAGTTACATACCTTGTGGGTTAGGGATGTATCTCAGGTTTTGTGCCCAGGGCACCTATTGGGGGACTGACATAAGTTGGGTTGGAGGTATGGTTGAGCTGGTAGATAGAGGATAGGTGGTAAATTTAGTACTGATGGGTGTAAGGGTAGAAGGAATGGGATCCACCAAGCTCTAGAATGGAGTGGAGGTAGGTGGATTGGAAACAAGAGGAATGGTAGTGACACTAATAAAGGGTACCACCATGGTAATCAGAGTAATGATGCCCAAAGGTAGGGTTTCTCCTATAATAAAAGGGTTTTTAATTGGGGTAGAAGGTGTTTGGGTGTTGGTTGGTTGGATGGGTCAGTTTTGGATGATGGTATTAGTGGGATTATTGTTAGAAGATGATGCCTAGGTGAGGAAACGTTGAGTGGAGATGGTGGAAATATAAGTGTTGATCATATGGTGGGATGGTATGCCATAGGGTGGGTTAGTAGGTGGAAATGAAGTATGGGTATGATGAGATATGATGTTAGGGTAATGTTAGAGGGATATGGAGTTGTTATCTAGAAAGGTGGAAAATTTTGTATCACCTATAGCAACCAAATAAGGGATGCTAGGACTTTCAGAAGGATGAAGACAAATCTTTGCATCTAAGATGTACTCTTTGGATGAGGGAGAAGAGGAGGATGGATGATTAGGAGGTGGATCTTGATTTGCTTGGTTTCTTAGTTATTTCTTAGTTAAAACCATGTAGGTAAGGAAAAGAGGAAGATATAAGCAATCTCACAACTCAAACAAAGAAAATACAAGAAAAAGTGAAGGAAATGAATCACACACTAAATCACATTAAATCTTAAGGTTATTTTTAGTCTCTCTTATGGATTATGCCTTAACCATTAAGAATTGTGTGATTCAACTTGGCTTGTAGAGTGGGTACTAAAAAGTAAGTCTATGATTGGTTTTAGGTTGTGTTTAGGTTCTCAATGGGATTTATGTTGGAAATCATTACATGGCTTGATATTTGGTTTTTACCCCCTCACCTCATACACCATAGTGATAAGGGTATTGGGTGCTAAGCCAAAATATAATGATTGTTAGAGATTATACTCAGCTAGTGAATTTAGTTGGTTCTCCCCTTGATGATGAAATCCACGTAAGATATTTAGGAAAGGTAACTGCTAGGTGATCAAATCCTAGTTGGGCCTTATATTAATGTTTTTATCCTTGATTAGGTGTAATTAGTTTAGTCTCATGTGTGTGGCAAGCATGAAGCTATGATTAATTCACTTGATTAATTAAGCTATGTGAGATAAAATAAGCAAGTAAATAGTGTATATAATCAATTTTAAGCTAAAAATGAAATTTTGATTTATTTCTATGTGAAGAGAACAAGAAGAAGCACCTAGATAAAACTATGAACCCAAGGAAAGACTCAAGTGTCCTAATAGGCATGCCAAAATGTTTCACTAAAATTTTAATTTATTTCTTATTAAAAATTTGTAAAACTTGAAAGAAGGGTGAAGTTAGTAAAACCTAGATTTGGTTTCACTCCATAATATAGATAGTTGTAGATACTCCTCTTTAGCTTGGGAATAATGATCTATAGATAATAAATAAATAAATTATTAATTTTTTATATTGATGGGTGGATTTCCTAGCAAGATAGATCCAAGAAGCACAAACTTCATTGGAGGTTGTCAATCCATGATTTTAAACAATCAAGAACTAAAAATGAAAGATAAGTTACTTGAATAAATAATAGAAGGTTCTAAAATAAAATACAAGAATTTATTGAAAAGAGATAAATTTGAATAATTTTAGCAATAAATGATTATATATTAATGCTAAATGAATTAGACATGGTCTAAAAAATAGGGTGATGTTCTATGATTAGGTAGAAAGTTACAAAATGGGATTTGGTTAGATTCTAATAAGAGAAATTAGCTTTTTATTGGAATTGTCACAGAATGACCATCAATGGTTAGGGTGAAACTATCATAGGTTGGGTGACCATCAGTGATTATGAACAAACCATCGATGGTTAGGGTGATGATGCATTTTGGTCTGAATAAGGGCATTTCTCATTTTGAAGGTTATTGAGTGACTCTAGGAGGTGGGTTTTGGTTGGGTGTTCATTAATAAAAATAGATACTTAACTCTTTTACCTAAAAAATGTTGAGGTGAGTGGCTAAAAACTCATTATGGAGGCTAGAGCAATTTTGACAAAGTGTCAGTGCGTTGGCTATGATTGATGAATTAAAATGATTTAGATCTCTAACTTGGTCATTAGTTAACTATAAAAATACCTACAAAATAATTTTTGATATGAGAAGATCTAATAATTGTTGATTCTCTTTGATGTTTTATTCATCCCTTTTTCACCTTCTCCTCTCTTTTTATAGAAGGAAAGGAGAGGTGAAATAATAAATTCAAATAAGGTGTCAAGGGGTCATCTAATTTTAGTCTTAACATGAATAATTATGTGAGTGGCTAAGAATAAAAAATCAAGGTGGAGTTGAGTTGGAGTTAACCTTTAAAGTGGTTAAATGCTAACCATCAGTGATTGGGTCTAACCATCAATGATTAGGGGTCGAGCATCAATGGTTATTAGGTTAAAGTTAAAATCATCAAATTTAGTCATTTTGACTTAGTTTTGGTGGTTTATGTTTTTCAAGTGGTCTTGAAGGGGTCCAAATGTGATCTAGGGGTTAGTTTGACATTTAGAACCATCATGTATAGGCTTTTAGTGTCTACAGACATGATTGAATTAGGGTTTCTAAACTTGTCAGGGATTTCTTGAAGGTTTTTACACTGATTTAATGGTGTTCTCTATTTGAAATTTCATGATGTTCATGAATTAAATCCTAATTAGATTGTGTAATTATACCCTTGAATTTCCTAGGTCTATAAAATCTTCAATTTGGCATATTATACTTATGTGGCTCTGATATGGAATCACTATGGCATCCCTATGACATTTTCGTATCACTTTGATCATTAATATTTAAAAATTGACCATTGCCTTTTGAAAATTTGACCTTGATATTGTACCATTAGTTCATACTTACACAAATCAATATAGACCATTGATCTCAATCTAAGAACTTGAACGCTATTGGTTATTAGTTATGTTCCTCATAGTTGTGACACTTGTGACTTCCACATTCTCTCTTAGCTTCATTGAAATTTCAACATTTATCTTTCGTCATTAATCTCATTTTCAAAAATCAATCATGCTCCATCAATCTTGATTTGATTAATTATACCTCCTATTATGTGGAATATTGATTAGAATGTGTACACTCATCTACATATCATCAATCTATATAAGATGCTAGATCTTTGGCTTTTGGCTTATGGTTATGCCATGTGTCATCTCCACATTATTCATTAAGGATTTAACTTTTCAACATTTGTTATACACCATTCGATCATCTTCATCTAAGCAAATGCACCCCATTAGATCTTGATCCACAAGGTTGAATACCTTTGGTTATCGAGTGTTCTTTGGTTGATATTGTGACACTTATCACCCTTTCAATTATATTAGGGCTCTATTAAAGTCTTGACTCAATATTCATAGTTAGATCACTCATGTTTGAATAAACATGTACTATTGATCTTTAGAAGATGTTCAAACTTTATCTTAGGGATGGGGATTTATCTTTGATCTTACACTATTGGATCTTGATCACTAGAGCAAATGCAAACCATTGATCTTGAAAATGAAAATGACATTTATGTTAGGCTCAAAAAATAAATAACTTATCATAAAGTTTTTCGACTATGGTTTTATTTCATGTTAATAAACATGGGTAAAACCTTAGGATAAACTTTTTAAGATTAGTTTTGAGACATAATATATGGGACCTTGTGAATAATAAAAGACACAACATATATTTCTAGCCTAATGTTTGTTGTATTTAATAAATACAACAAACTTTAAGGTAACACTTTTAGGCTAAGTCTATAGTGAAAGTGACCCTTCATTTAGTTAGACCATGCTAATGATAAAGTTTACCAAGTGATTATGGGATATGAAGGGACCAAGTATAAATTTTTAGACTAAGGCTTGGTTGTGTTGATAAACATGATTAAGTCTTAGTGTAAAATTAAAATTAAGTTTATGACTTAATTAATCATTCTAGTGTAAATTATTCCCACACAATTTTGAATTTTAATAAGGGTTTCAAGATGCTTAATCATGAATTTAATTTGATCCTTGATAGACCAAAGGCAACTAAAAGGATAAATTGATATAAAAATCATGAAACCCAAGCATTACCCATTCTAAATGGACTCCATTGGATCTATAACCTGAAACATGAAGATTCAATGTTAGCAACTTTAGGTAATATTAAAGTAGCATTATGAATAAACATGCCAACCAAATTAGGTGTGAATGATCTTCAAATGATATTAATGTGCAAACATGCCAAAGGTACTCTGATCAGGTGAATTTTCAATTTTAAGGTACAAATTTGCATAATTTTTAACAAGGGTCTTCATTTTTAAAAATGTGGGTATGTTGACCTCAATAGGGTGTTAATCCATAAAAAAAATCCTAACATAAATAAATTATCAACCAGAGACATCTACAATCTACTACAAAGATATTCCCATTGCACTAGGTGGTACCAAACTAAAAATGGTCTTATAGGAGTTCCCACTCCTATGATTTATGTAAATAAGACACTAAACTAATACATATATAATTAAGAATCATCTCACACTTATTAAACACTCACAACACAAAACATAAATGGTAAGGGTAACTTGATTACCAAGAAATATATAATCATACTCGAGGTGTTTAATCTAAGTGATCAAACTATGGTAGGAATATCTTGTTCACAACTCATGAACTATGTTATGTACTCACCCCACCAAAACCACATATACAACCATCACCATTGGGACACTCAATAAACCAATCCCTTAATAAATCAAAAGGGTATAAATTATCCTAAGGTTACACATTCACTATATCACTCACATTCATAATTATCCTTTTTAATAAACAAAATGATACAAAACTGCTAATGGACTCATTAGGTCTTAGAGTTCAAGTCACAAATTTGATACCATATATAACATCCCCACTAGGATCTACCTATTAATACATGATTTTTTTAATTAAACACATATATCAAAAATAGATTACACCATGAGAATATAACAAAGATCATATGAAATACTCAAAACATAATAGTATAAAACAAATCATATTACATCATATATCACTGATCTCTAATATCATGAAAACACATCATAATTTGAATATATAAAGTAATTATATTAAGTCAACCATAGCTAATAAAATTCTATAGTCACTATTATCAACATACAATAATAAGTAATTACAACTCTTCATAAAAATATTCAATAATAAGTACGATGTTATGCAATGTACATATGAGATGCATGGCTCCCTTAGAACATAGTTCCCAAACTCAAGTATCTATGGAAATCTCAAGTGTCTTCTTGATAAGTAGTACTACTATGGGAAGAGAGGACATCATACAAGTGCTTTTCCACAAGAACCACAAACCAATGATCCCATACACTAATTCCATTAGGAAATGGACCTCCCATCATGAATGAGTTTGTAGTGATGGTACGAGAATCCATAGAGACAAACAAGTACCTATGTGTTATATGAATTTAAAAACTAAACCTATAATGTATCATAAAAAATTTGATCTATTGTAAGATATCACACAAACATGTAAATCATACTCATGAAATTATAATATCTCACTAAACATACTTTAGCTAAAGTTATAAAAATAGTAAATAAAAGTGATATATAGATCAATTAAATTCATAAACACCATTTGATTAGACTGCCTTCATCTAGAATTATGATGCTATTAAGCTAGTTAAGTCCATCTGACTCCTTACTTAGCATCAACAATGTCGATTTGTCAAATAAAATTTAACCATGAGATTCATATAATTTTTATCCTACTAGAAAACACATCATATAACATGCTAAACATAGGAGTAACCAAAGCATACATTTAATCCATCAAACATATGAATGAATCTTAAATTATTTTCTATCTCATACTAGAAATAATGACTATAATTTATACCACCTAGATAAATACAAAATTAACTATAGTTTAAAATATCACAATTCATTTCCATACATACTATACCCTATGATAACCCATATTACCACAGTCTAGTTTTTTATGCATAACTACTAAAAATTATAATCAGTCAAATAATTTAGTCTCAAATACATCAAACCATAAGCTTCCATTCAAGAAACTTGATACAACACAAGCCTTAGTTCCATGAAACATATAACATTCCATTATAAAATTACTATATTCTCATGGGTTGTAGGCATGCATACATAATATTGATAGTTGTCATAAAACATGTTATTTATAGTAATAACTAACACACCATTTAAGTAGTGAAATGTAGATGTGAGTCTAGACATAATAATTATAGTATGTACCACTTGGGTATAACATATGTTTAGACTATAATTAATAAATGAAAACACACTATGACATCCCATAATATCATAGACCATTATACATAATTATATATAACTAACCTATGATTTCAAGAATCAAGTGACCACTCACATAATAATCAATTGAGTATGGGTTTATACCACCCAAGTATACTATCTATTTAAACTACATACTAATATAGCTTATAGTCACACATCATGATGCACTATTATATGTTATAAATGTATAAACACTTGTACATATTAACACTCTCATATAATGTATCATACATAATATTTGACACTAAATATATATAACTATCAATCAGTCATTTTACTTATAAATAAATAGAGAAATCATAAACCCATTATAATATTTCATTAAAACATTTCATTCCATTTTTAAGAGATTAATTTTTTATGGTTATAGTTTAGATCCCTCAGACACCTTATGAATTAATATAACCATCCATTTAGCTACAATTTTAGTTGTATCACCCAATACACCTATGTAATATTTTCATTTATTTGATAAATTCCATGAATAAATATGCATAACACATAGATGATATACATATACTATATCGATGGTCAATTATATTTCTAAGTCAAGAACTCAATCATTATACTTTATTGTTCACAAAATATATTGATGGTTTTTATAAGATAGAGGATTCTACATTGAAATCCTTATTCATAGTTTTTATTATATTTAAGGGAGTTAGTTGTACATGTGTATGGTGTCGTAATCCTCTAAATCACATGACTTAGTTATAATATTTAATAAAACTATGGACACATATAACTTTACACCAATACATATTATATGTACAAAAACTTATATATAATTTAATCTACCTATAACATGTATTGTACACATGTTTTTATCATAATAAAAAATACATAAGAACTTAAACCATCATTTAAAATAGTAACTAAGGATCTCAAATCACATAGCTTATCCCAATATAAAGAAGATTAATGCTGAGCTATGAATATATATCTATCTTTAATTTCTAGGTTAAGAGCCTAAAACTTTACTAACAAAGTTCTTCAAGTCTCACTTTCTGTGATAAAATGTTATATTCTCACAACTCTCATATATTCATATATTATTAATGTTGCCTATAAATATAGATGTATACTACTATGGTTCAAAGGTGTCATTTATCTCATAATCATAATTATACATTGAATGAATATGATTCCTATTAACAATATCTGTCAAATCATAGATCATAAATATATTCCACATAAACATTCTCAACTCTAGGTTTATACCACATTTATCCATACATTAAATCATAATTCTATAGCTATTATATACAAAATTTAATGTTAATATGCCTAGAGGGTTCTAGAAATTCAATTAAATCATGAGTTAGTGTACTATGGTAATATTACATATTATGAATGCTAATTATGATCATGTTTATATGAACTAGGAACTAACATAATAATATCCTTATTACTAAAAATTATAATTTACATACTCAACTAAAAGTTATGTGCATATCATTAATGCATTAAAATTTTATTAAAATACAGTCGTATATATAGTATGTCAATATCAATATGTCTTATGTATATGCATTATATGTTAATATTTAATATCTAATAGACTACAAATAAAATCATTTGAGTAATTAACATATAATGTCACATATCAAAAAATTATTACTTTCTTGTATGATATGTTTACATTATAATATAGGAACATTTATATTATTAATAGTGTTAAATAATTATTTAATATATACATTAGGGTTAATAATAATATAAAGAATAAAAGATTATGAATGGAACCCATAAATAATTATCTTAATGTTAATATACTTTAAATTATGTATAAACATCTAATTATTCCTTTTTTAGTTTGCTTTAGTTGAATAAGTTAACTGAAACACTACTCTTATCTATAATAGATTCAAATCATTGGGCAATGGCTATTTAAGTCATTTAAAATTACATTAAATCAAGTTGATGCAACTATCATAAGAGTATTGTTCTTTGTTTTTATAAAATAAAACAAATCACTACACTATAACAAGTTGCTAAAATTTGCATTAAATATCAGTGATTTTATTTTAAAGTTTAAAAACTATTAACTACATGATCACTTCTTGTTTTAAATTTTTTTTATTAACTTCATAAACTCATCTAATTCATTGTTGATGGAATTGAACTCTTTTTGTGATCATACATGTAGCTAAGGTGGAGACTGAATCATGCTCATCATATTTGTATCTAGGTAGTAGAGAATATTACCTAAAATAAGAAGAAGTAATATGACTAGGTTGAGCTTAGTTGTGTGGAAATTTTATATTAGGAAAGAAAATCAATGATCCCAATAATCTATAGATTGCACTTAGTTGTAAAAATCACACTAGCTATGGGAATAGTAAAATGCCAATAATTCTATAGG
>JARHVA010009030.1:372500-380460 GCA_037957365.1 Torreya grandis
TATGGCCTCAGACACTTGTTCAGATCTGTATTATTATGTTGATGTAAGTGTCTACCTTTGATTGGGTTTTCCTATAAAAAATACTAAATATACATGGATTCAAATAATTGGATACTTATAGGTTTTATCTCACCCTTTTTCTAATGTATACAAATCACACACATAGGCTATCACTCTTTGTCAAATGATCAAACCCTAGCTCTTCACCCATGAAGTGACTATGGAAAAAATGGGTTAATGGGATCATAATGTCAATCTACCCCATAGGCCCATTTATAAATGGTCACTTCTTACATATCCAATTATTATAATAAGGCCTCATACTTATGTAGTTATTCCCTACATGTTGGCTTATGTGCACACAAGGATGTAATGTGTGATAATCAAATACATGCAGTGACCTAGTTTGTAAATTAGAAAATATGGTTATTGAATTTATCTTATAATTACTCATACCTATACAAATGATTATATGATTTATATATAAATAGGGACAAATAGGGTAGGTTTTATCTTTTGAATACTTGATTTAGTGCTTCTTGGTATGTGTCTTTGTGAGTTCCAATGTTTTCTAGGTGAGGAATGAATGAGGGTTGATCTTGTGTATATACTAATCTATTTTATAAATATATCACACTAAAGAACTTAGGATAACATTTAGGATCTATTTTTTTCAAATTTATGAATTTTGGTCACTATAAATTTTTTTAATAAAGGTGGACACTTGGGTCATTGTAGGTGTCTATTTAGGATGCAAGTGTCCAAGAAGCTATAAAATAGGTACAAGTACAAAATTAAAAGTGAAGGATAATAATCAGGTTTAGATATTTTTAAATAGTATATAAGGCCTATTAATTATGATAAAATTAATTTGATTAAGAGATAATCATTTTTACACAAGGAGATAGTGAATGTGAGCCTTTTGGTAGCAGACAGGTTTATAACTTTAAGGTACAATCATGATAGGTATTTTAAATTATAAAATATTTATGTAATAAATAAACTATATATATATATATATACATATTTATATATATATATATACATATATATATATATATGTATATATATATATACATATATACATACATATATATATATATATATACATATATATACATACATACATACATACATACATACATATATATATATATATATATATATATATATATATACTATATATATATATATATATATATATATATATATATATATACACACACACACACCCCATTTAAGCAATTAATTAAATTGTTAGTTTAAAGGAAATAAATACATCCATGGTTGTGTGTAACATAAGTTGTCTTTGTGTGAGCCCAATTTTGATGCTTTGTTGGTGACTAAAACAAAACCAAGAGATTTATTAAACATATAATAAATGTATGAAATATTAAATTTAAATAATTTTAAATGATTTAAATTAATAAGAGCAATGTTAGGAGTACACATGTGTGTCAATAACCATCTTTCCTTTTGGTAATTTGATTTGAAAGGATGCCTCATTATGAATAATTGAAGATGATTTTTGGATAATTATGAAATTTAAGTGTGTGTGTGTGTGGAGGACACATACCACCAAACTTTATTTAAATATGAATAAGATCATGTCCATCAATCTTGTTTCATCTCGATCGTACAACCCAAATATGGGCATGATATGGTGAGCGTGATAAAATTAAAACAACTTAAAATATATATATATAATGAGGGTAGATTATTTGATTAAATCCAACATATAATTATAATAAATTTATATCATTTAATCAATCTAAATTATAATTTTGTTAAGAGAGCAATTTAATCAACTCAACCTTACAAAGGTGAACCAACTACTATAGTATATTGGCTTAATAACAATCCATAATAGTTTATCCTAGGTATGATAGTATTCCATAAAATTATTTTAAATCTTTAAATTTATTTTATTTTGTAATTTTATATTCCATTTTAATGACACATCACCTTGTATATGGGTTAAACTAAAATCTAGGTATAATAATAGTATCAATGTATAGAATTTTACCACAAATATATATTTAAACCATATAACTAAGAATTTTGGTGAATTTTAAACCTATGAAAGTGTGTGAAACATGTTTATATGGCATTATCCCATTGAATATGGAGAATTTTATAATTTATTCAAATGTGGAGAACATGTTTTTCATAACATTCCCTAAATATAATATGGAGATGTTGAATATTGAATAAGTGTAGTTTTTTTGCCTTTTTGACATGTTCCTAATGTAATCTAAAATTATAAAATATTTTGAAGTCATTATTTTATGAAATTTTACCAATGATATTCCCCCTTTTTGATGTGAGTGGAAGTAGAATCTAATAGTTACCTTA
This sequence comes from Torreya grandis, assembly GCA_037957365.1. NCBI lineage: Eukaryota > Viridiplantae > Streptophyta > Pinopsida > Cupressales > Taxaceae > Torreya > Torreya grandis. The sequence continues at coordinate 374,856 of JARHVA010009030.1, forward strand.
CCTTAAAAGGATAAGATAATTGTATAAGTTGTGTATGGATCATGTAGCATATATAATTAGTATGTCAAGGTAGATATAAAAATGAGGTACATATTATGTGATCACATAAAGTCACAATAAACAAGGTATATATCATTTTGACATATAGATAGTGATATTAAAATATTAGAAAGAAATTAATCACACACACAAGAGCACTCAAATGTAATGCAAATAATACAATGGTCTAAGAAGATGCCATACAATGGGCATGTTAAAATTTTGAACAATTTAAAGGACATGGCATATTAAAATGTTCATAAAGCATATAATGACATATTAAAATGTCCATAAAATAAATAATTACATATTCAAATGTCAAAATAGGTGAGTAAAAGCATAGGGGTCATAATCAATACAACATATTCAAATTCTCAAATGAGGAATGAAATGTAAGATAATAAAAATTAATGAACACACTTAAATAATTTGATAAGATGGAAAATTGGGACAAAAATAATCCACCAACATGAACCTATCATAATAGTTCCTGAGTGTGTTTTTAATCAATATTAAGTACATAGAGTATGAATTACATTGTGAAAACAATAATCATACATAAAGGCATTGCATAATAATATATAATATAAAACATGATAATATAAGGTGATCATAGAATAATATAACCTAGGTATATCATGATCAAAGAGGTATATTCCCCCAATAAACTTAGGATGTGAGTGGAATAAATAACCAACATTTGTATGTGTATATGTCATGTATATGGTTATGTATGCATCACACTCAAATTAAGCATGAAACATGTGTGTATATAGGAAAGGATTTATATTCTATCTACTAACATGAGTAAACAAAGTATGTATAATAAATAGTACAACTAGGAACATGCTAATTTTTTTGGGTATTTTTGAATTATTTGAATTATTTTTATATTTTGGAATTTTTTAATTTTTTGGAAAAGGCAAAGTATATCTAGTTATACCATGTAAAGGATGCTTATATGAGATCACATTCAACACTACATATGGTATAGAAAACTAGTGGTATTATTTAAGATAATTTTATAAGTGTAATGTCTTATGTTGTAAGATCTATATTGTTTCTATGTCTGTGTCATAAGACTCTATTATCCTGAAGAGGTAATAGTAGTAGGGGTTTGTGAAACCCATCATTTTTTTATTTCTATTATATATGAAGTACCAATAATAGTAAACATGTTTAGTTTCTCTAGATAACTAAGTATGTTGCATATAAGTATAGAGGATTCTATAGAATACATTGTGTATCTCTTATGTAATAGTCTCTCAAGTATGATATGCCTAAGAGAGGGGATTTTTTTTTTCTTACCCTTTCACAAAAAAGTGACCTTATTAGGTGTTATAATTATATGTATTAGAATACAATTCTTTGGTTCAGCTGAATGTTCATATAGAATTGTAACAAATGTGACTACTTTATTGGTATGAATGTATTTAATACACCAAAGCAATGTGGAATGACTGCATATAATTTATGTATCCAAGGCCATCTTAATAAACATATCAAAGACTCTTGTGTATGGATATAATTATATGGTAGTGAATACATGTGCCTAGGCCAACCTATAAAGCTAAGGAAATCTCAATAAGAACATGTTGTGAAGGTCCCATCAAATACTCTAAACATTCTTGTTGAAGGGTATAAATCATCATGTGTATATCCAAAATGTCCAATTAATGACATGGTGAAAACATTTTTAGATGTCACCATTATAGATCATAACATTATGATTGGGTTGGTTTTTAAGGTATGTTTGAATAAATAATGAATGGATCTGCTGATTCATCATCCACAATCTAATTGTCACCAAAAGTAATATATGGTATTTGAACCATATAAGGTATATGCCATGTATAAATACCAATAATCCCATGTAATGGGTGCCCATAATGTTGAAAATTATTTGAAGAATGTGAATTATGTGGAGGATATGAATTATGATCTTGTAATGAATCATTAAACATATTTTTATTCTTATGGTCACTAGGTTGTGACCCTAAATCTTTAGGATGATTATCAAATGTAAGTTGTTGGATATTGAGAATGTCTTGGAATTTATGTTTCAAGGTATAACATTAGTTAGTAGAAATTCCTAAGGCCCTAGTAATAGTCAAAATAAACCATTGGCATAATATACATGAGGTAGAGGTCTACTCATATCAACCTCTATGGGAGGAGGGAGATATATGAGATGATAATATAAAAATCTTCTTAAGTAGTGAATCTAGAAACTCATGTAATCATGTAAATTATATCCTTGGTGTATTTGATTAGATAATTTGATTAGGTTATAATATTTTCCTTAATAGTGGTAGTTGTTTCCCTTTTAGGTTTTGTAATTTTTACATTATAAATTGGTTTGATATGATAATTGGTATTATATTTAATTGGTGTGTTTAATACATACTTCAAATTATTTGATGAAATAACTCTCATTTCATGACCTCACATACTATGGCATATGTCATTACAAGATCTTAACTTTTTAAAAATAGTGGACTCATGTAATGGGTCAATGAATTTTTTTTGTAAGATGCCTTAAAGCTATTTATCTACAATTTGGTTGGTCAATTTATATAACATTGTTTTCTACCTTAGGATATATCTATTGACAGGTTCATTGGTTCATTGTTTGAATTTTGTAATTTAAGTAAAGGATACATTTTTAAGTAAATGTTGATAGATGGAGTGTGCTAAAAGTTTATTCACAAGAGGTTTTAATGATTTTACTAATTAAAATGGTAAATAATAGAACCATCTTAGAGTATAGTCCTTGAGTCTCCTTGGAAATAATTTAATCAAATGTTTATCATTGGAGGAATAATAAAGGCATGCCACATAGAAATATTGAATATTTTATTTGGGATCACCCTTTCCATCATAATATGTTAATTTAGGTGCAATAAAACGAGTTGGAAAGAGGTGTCAATATATCTCAAGTGCAAGAGGCGTTATGCAACACCTCTTATGAATAAATATCATAAGGTGACTTCATAGAATATTATTCAATATTAGTAACCTTTTCTTGAAATTTTTTAATAGTATGTAAAATATATTACACAATTTTATCACTAAGGTTTGAATTTTGATAATTCACAAAAGTATTTTTATCCATTGTTTAAGTTGATATATGCATTGAAAACTAGTAACTAGGTGGAAAGTGTCAATGTTTCCCATGGAGGATGTAGAAATAATATGATTTATTTTAGGGTAAAATGGTGTAAACACATAAATCATGCCCTCATTATATGTATGAAGAAATTATGTTCTCAAGGGGAGAGGGTTACAAAAATATGGGTAGTGCCCTATATCCCTAATATCATGATCAATAGATGCACCTAGTCCTTCCTCTATGTTTTTTGATTTTTTATTTTCTAATATAATTTTTTAGGATCTCAGCATGATATTGAGGGTTTTTATGCATTCTATTTCAAAAACATATCAAGATATTGTATTTGATTTTGATTCTATTTTTTTAATGTTAATTATTTTCATTAGATTCATTGTTGTCATGATTAGAATCATCTTCTACGATAACCTCTTTAGTATCATGTTCATTTTTTGTTATTGGCTCTTTAATTTTGAATATGATTTAAAATGTCATTTTGATTGAGTCATCTTAGGTGTAAAATGAGAAAACTCCAAGTTTTTCAATAGAAACACTAGATAATATAGTGATATGCCTAGCTTACATGTAAATAATAGAATAAATTAAAAAATAAACAATAAAAAACCTCAGAAGGTCGAATCTATAAGTAAATCTAGGGTTTGCATAAATATATATAAAGGTCAAGTTCACCAAATAATTAACCATAAATTTAAATATGCATGGTTATCTAGGGTTAAGGGGTATTAAACTATATTTTACAATAATATTATGAACTAACATAATGAGTGGGATATAGAAAATTTTAAATAAATAGTGTTCTAAATTTATTAAAACTAATATTTCTAAAATAGTAATGTAAAACTATTGATAGATATTTTACTGAATTATAAATAAATGATACATAGATAATTTTACTATGCACATGTGTGTTTGATCTATAATAGGTTAGAAGTGGACTAGAAGATGATCTTGAAATAATCATCATATTTTTAAATGTTATTTTTTTGGCCTCAAATGATTGCATTGGATCTAGACTCTTACATTAACACGTGTCTATCTTTAACATAGGTGTGTTTTAAAAATAATGATTAGATATATATGCAACCTAGTAAATACTTATAGGTTTTTTTTTATCAAATTTATTTAGATGTATACAGACCATGTACATAGGTTGTAAATTTTTTTAAATGGTCAAATCTTATATCTTCACCCTTAAAGTGACTATTGAGAAAATGGGTTAGTGGGATCAAGGTGTCAAGCTTCCCCAAGGACCCCTCTATAAATAGGCACTAACTACATATCCAATAATTTGAATATGTCCTCATACTTATGCATTTATTCCATACATGTTGGTTTGCATGTGAAAAAAGATGTAATGTGTGATAAATTAAAGACATGTAGTGACATATCTTGTAATCTTATAAATTATGGATCATGAAATCCTCTTGGAATGAATTAGACCTGTGAAAATAATTTTCCTATGATTGATATAAAAATAATGGAAATGAGGTATATTTTATCCCTTGAATGCTTGATTTAGTGATTCTTGGTATGTGGCCTTATGAGTTCTATGTGTTTTCTAGGTGAGGAATGAATGAACGTTGATATTACATATATATACCAATAAATTTTATACATATATTTCAGTAGAGCACTTAGGCTAACCTTTAAGAACTATTTTTTTCTAAATTGATTAGTTTTGGGCATGAAACACTTTGTAATAAAAATGGAAACTTACATTGTCTTAGGTGTCTATCTAGGATACAAGTGTCTAGGAACCTAAAAAAAAGTACAATTCTTAAACTAGTAGTGAAGGAGAATAATCAAGTTTAGATATTTTTATATAATATACAAGGCCTAATTATTAGGATAAAAATAATTGGAATAATATATAATCAATTTAACATAAGGATATACTAAACATGAGGATTTTTATAATAGGTTGGTATATAAATAAAAGGTATGATCATGATAGGTATTTTATAAGTGTAAAAGACTAAGGTACTACCTAAATAAAATTATATTGTGTATGGGCCTATATTTTTCTTGTTATTCTCCTCATAGACACATTGCTTCCAATTTTTAATACATTAACATATATGTTAGGGTTGATGTGTATTGAATCATTTGAGTGGATATCATGATGATAATTGATGTTTATCCTAGCCTAATTTAGTTCTACATGATCCTTTACCTTGCCCTAATAATTTGATTATTTATCATCATCTTTGGGGATATTGAAGGAGACTTTGTGTATGGACATGACCTATAGGGTAAGAATGGTATTATAATAATGGCACCCTATGATGATGGGGAGTGGATGATAAGACTTCTATCTTTTTTTGAAGCATAAACTAGGTATGTCATTGATGAGTTGAAAGGAGATCTCCTACTCTACCAACTAGTCTAAAACATGATAGGACATCTTGAAAGGATGTACCTATACACTTTATACTT
>JARHVA010009031.1:0-2500 GCA_037957365.1 Torreya grandis
TTCATCATGGAACCATACACCCCATTCAACCATTACTAAGTCATCTTAGGACATTCTTTCATACGAATCATTAGTCACTCATCATGAGAGAAATGTGGGTTCTAGGATAAAGCCTCATATGAGATCTCCTATTCCACCTATTCAAAAGGTTTGGAAACTAGTATAGCGATAGTAACCTACATATAGTAGTGTAATTAAAGGATTATATAGTGTAATTTCATACACAAATCTAATAGAGTCACAAGGACCACAATAGAGTACTACGCATGAGAAGTTTTCTCTATGACCATATTTTTAGGTCCTATCTCACATAGAAATCCACTTTGGTTAATATTAAATGAACCCACATCATAGCATACTATTCATGAGAAATATTTATTATGTCTAGATTTTATGGGTCCGATCTCACATAGCAATCCACTATGGTTGTGATTAAATGAGCCTTCCTCACAAGTTTCATCTCAATCTCAATCTATTACTCAATCATACATATCATAATATAGGTGAAAATGTATATGATTATGGATAGATGACCCTTATTCATAGCATAGTTTCTATGGCATGTCCAATAAAGTTACATTTTGTAGAATCTACACATCTAGATATAGTTAGTGAACAATAGATAGTATCAGATACAAAGCATATTCCTACATAGCATGAGCAGTAAGGGCCCTTGTTCAATTGGCCATCAAGGTTTAGATAGTGATATAGCATAGAGTGAATTGATGCACATTCATATCAGCATCATTTCATAGCTTCACTTAGTAGGGCAATGATGAAGTCAAAAGTCTAACTAGCCTTTGTATTCTTGAGCCACTCTCGGGAAACTAATATGCATAGCATGTTATCTTACATCCCCACATACTAGCAACTAACATTCCTAATTCATAATAACTATCCATAGCCAAAACTAGCCTATCAAAATCTAGATCTTACCAAATCCTATATTACCAACAATAAACCAACTCAACTTGTCCAAAACAATTTATCAATCTCAAGCCTATTCAATTTATCCCAATAATTTCCTAATTATGAAACCAAAAAATTTATTGCTCATATATAATTACAAAAAAAATAAAGTTCTTTACTTACATCTAATTTGAAATCAAAACAGCCATCACACTTATCAACATATCATGAAGAGTCAAATAACATATCTTAAGTACCATTTTACTAAGCATAAACAACCTTCAAAATCAAATACCAAATCAAATTCTTCTAAAACTAACATATACAATGAATATAAAAATATATTTCAAATCCCATAATATAGTATGCATGAATTTAAATTAAAAACAATATCCATATATATAGCAATGTTTTCAGAACATATACATCATATCAATATACAATCGATCATGAATGGGTGTCATGCCCTCATTCTCAGTCTCACTATCTCCACCAGTACTAGTCCCATAATCCACTCTACCACATGATGTCCTTGTACCTCCTCAAGCTCTTCAATGCCTCTTACAATGTCTCTCACTCCATTAACCACTCATGCTCCTCACGTAAGCCCCACATACCATGATTAAATATCTATGTTCTCACTGATCCATAAGTAGGTGGAGGGATCCTATGCCTATCTACCTCACTCTCTCTCCCACAACCCTAACATACATAGCCATAGATATATAATCCTTATCAAACAAATGCACATTAACACTAGTTGTAACCGTCACTCATTATATCTAACCCCTCCTCCACTACATCATCAGGAACATGTTTTGTGATCTCTCAGAGTGTCATTTCAATGATGGTCACCCATAACCCATCATATCCACCTCCTCCCCTATTATGTGTTTCATCCTAAGCACCTCCCACTCTACTTATGCACAAAATTACTCACACTACATTAGAGATACATTTTCCAAGCAAGTTGAAACAATAAAAACATTGTACATAATTCAGATATAATCAATGTTTATCTCCTATCATCTAGATTGGAGTGTGATCCTCATAATTAAGAGCATCCCATCCATAAATAGCATAAAATAGATCCCAATGATGCCTCCTCTAGCATGTGGTATATTCCTATATGCATCCAACATCATCTACATCAGGAATATCTATAGCCACATCTAGTACATCCAAAGGTAATAGTGATAACTCAACCTTGATAGGCTTCCCATGAGAACCTACCCTCATTGGTGCCCATGCACTCCTTACCCACACCTATGATAATGGGGGCACATCCTATGGTACCCAAAAATATCTAGTCATGTGTTGATACTAAAATCATTCATACATTCCAACCTAGTGGTCATGTAACCAACAACTAACCCTCATATACTGGCAACTAGACTCAATCCTTAGGCCACCAAAAAAATCCTTTATAGGGACTCCATATGACATCTTGAGCTACTAGTATATCTAAAAATCATATATATTGATCTATCTGAGGAGACATAATAGCCAACATACTAATCTTATACTCCCAAAATGGATGTGGAGGTTCTCACCTCTCCTTTGATAATCCTATTGGCTGCACAACCACTAT
>JARHVA010009031.1:7500-17500 GCA_037957365.1 Torreya grandis
AATTTATCATTCACATTCCCTATAAGAGAACTATATTTGATATGAGGCCCTGTCTTGATGGTTAGTTTAGGTAGTAATCAAGATAGCAGAGGTTCTATATCATGCGATCATTCTTCCCTTAACCTAGTTTTTACCCCTTTTAATTTTAATGCCTTCACTGTTTACATGTGTGTAGATATATACTAGGTTTGGAGATTGAAATAGACCTATGATGAGCTCTATTAAATTTCTACCTCTAAAATTTTCTACACCAACTCACACTAAGATATCAGATAGAACCTAGAAAGCTCAGATCTCCTACGTAACATAGGCAGAGGTGGAAAAAAACATTGATTCCACTCCTATCCAATTTTAGTGATCCTATCCAATCATAAAATGAAGTTCAATTTTGGATTCATGACAGTGTCCTCATCTTACACCTCAATTTTGAGCTCTAAAACCATTCATTTTAATCCATTTTTAGATAAGTTTTATTTTCTTCATCATCTAAATCATTTGATAAAAATCTTATTTTGCCATATTAAACAAGATTTTTCCCCTTATCCTAGACCCTTTATTATTTAGGAACTAAATACTAGTTTCCCAAAAATAATAAAACAACTACTATCTTACTTTTCTATGTAGAATATTCAACCATCTTTCTTTTGGCTTCCTCCTTCCATCTTTTTTTATTCTTCATCCCTCTTCTTTTTTTCATCCTCTTCATCTTGATTCGTTTTCTCTTCCACTTTATATTGATTCATTTTATCTTCCTCTTGTTTCTCATTCTTTCCTTCTTCTTCCTCTTCCTCTTTTTTATTTTTCTCTTCTTATTCCTTCTTTTCTTTCTCTTCTTATGTATTCTTTGTAGCGTCAGCCACTTTCTATGCCTGTTTGACCATCTCTTTATAATTTTAAATTTTTTCCTCTACGTCCTCAACCTTTTGTGTGGCCTTTGCTTCTTCATCTTACTACATTGCATGCTATTATTTTCCTTCTTTCTTTCTCATGTTTTCTTCCTTCCTCAATCAATGTTCAGCTATGTGAGTGGTTTTATCCATAGGAGCCTTTTGCTCTTATATTGTTGTCTTCACTGACACAAGTTCTTAATATTCTTGAGCTTGTGATGATGGTGGTAAATATAATGGTCACACCTCCAAGATTGAAACCTACCTTTTTTTCCTCCCAATCATGACTAGTTTACATTTGGGTAGTGGTGTAGTAGGTGCATGTGTAAGTTGTGCTTCTTACACAATGGTTGATCATCTAAAAAATTTCTCTTCCAAGGTATGGGTGACCATGGCCTCTCATCTTCTTCATGACCTATGCACAAGCTATTTAGGTGGGCTCTCTAGGAGAGGTGTAAATATTTCTTTATCTATGAATATTGGTGTAAGTCATGACTAGAATAAGTCCATTCTATATTGGAATTATTACACTTATTCTCAAACTATATCAATGATGATGAAAGGTGGGTAGGATGGTAGGTCTACCCATGACTTTGACGGAACATACTTTCACAATTGAACCATACACACCACCTTCTAGAAAAAGAACTCTTTTTCTTCCTTCTCATATTAATCTCCAGCCATGTATGCCATCATGACTTGGTAGACTTCTTGATCACATGTAACCATCTAAATGAGGTCATAGGATCTCAATATCTATGGCACCCTGGTATCATCCTTCCATGTTATGTTGAATTATGTTATTCACTTCAAGGGAGGGGATGTTGAATGAGGGTATACTTTTCACTTTCTATTCTACTATTATGAGTTAGTTATTGGCTATGGTTATTGTGCAATGGAAAACCTATGCTAGGTGGTATGGCTTGCAAGGGGGTTACACACCTAGTTGCTAACATTTTTTATTGGTCCACTTCAACCTATGACATATCCATTATCAAAAATAAGGGGAGTGCTTGGAAGAGTGACTATGACAACTCATGAATGGTGATGTATAAAACCTTTGGTAGTAAATTAATGGATGCATGTTGACCTAGATAGTGCATGACATTAGGTGTTACATAGGGATGTTTTGTAATGAGGTCAAGACATTCCTCCCACCAAACTTTGAATTTTCCCTCATATTTAAGGGCTCTAGTTTCCTACATCTATATGATATTTTATAACTATTATGTTGGCCAATAGACTATTTATAGATACACTACTCCTTCTGGTGATTTCAAATATGTGAAGTAGAGTAAGAATACCAAGAACTGATATTAGAACATCTACTTAGAATCATTGCAACACTTCTTTATGTTTATCAGTAACTCCTAGATGAAGTAATCTGTCTAGTTGAGTAGTTCATTCTAGTGGATCATCCCATGAGTGATGTCTATAATACCTTTAGGTATTTGTTTGGTAGACTTGGTCATCTTCCAATATTATCTAGTGATATATTTCATGAAGATGTGCACAATCTCATCTGAAATTTCATCAATGGGGACCTTTTAGTTTCCATACACATATAGATCTTAGACTTCTTGTATAATTAGAAGAATTTCAATCTTGTATTGGAGAAAATAATCTCCCCATGTAGGCATGCCTAATGTTCAGGCTATGGCTTGTGTGTTGATTACCATAGTCTAATCTTGACCCAAATAGATTGTACCTTGATTGTATTTCCTGTGAAATTCTTTAATTATCTCTTCTAAGTTGCCAAATGTAGGTAATATCAACAAGTGATCAACATACATGTTCTAGAATTAGTGGGGAGATATGAGGGTGAGTGGTTGCACAACATCAATAGGATTAGTTTGGAAGATTTTTTGTTTAACATGGCAAAGGTAGTCAAACAACTCTTGGTCACTGTACTTGGCTTGTTTGAGCACCATATCGACACATATGGCTTATTTTTGTGCATTAGTCAGAGCCTTAATTATATATGAGGTATCCATATCTATGTTAAGGATGAAATTAAAATTTTCTCTATTCTTTATGTAAAAAAATAGTTCATTTTTTTATAATTGTAGCTCATGAAAAAATTGCTCAGTGATTAAATACATACTTGGTATTCGAACATGGTTTTTATAGAATTTGTACTTATTGAGGTACATATAAAAATCATGATTAGTTATCTACTCAACTTGAATAAAATGGTGGATGTGGGAAATTGATATCATATTTAACCATTTAAGCAATTAGTCATTGGCACATGTGTGGAGTTACACCATTCTACTATTTGGTTTCAGTATAGGGGTATGAGTAGTTAATGTTGATAAGGCACTGATTCATTGATGATTGCATCCATTGACCATTTTATTTATCATTTACTTCTATAATATGGTCATTATCCAATGGATATGTTGTGGATGTGATATTTCTATACCTTTCCTAGAATTTATATTTTTTAGTCGCTCTTCTTTGACTTTGTTGATAGCGCTCATGGATCCTCATACACATGTCTAGTGTACGTGATGATTGGTATTTATAATTCACAATTATTGTTGGTGAAATCAATAAAAACAAAAATAATATTAAATAATAAAAAACACAAAACATGAAAAATAGAGAAATTCTAATTTACATGGTGCTACTCAGTACTTGCTCAGTTTGTAGAATGAGATCAATCGACTATTGGCGATAAGGCTTAAGCCTACAACAATTTACCCACCCTAGTAACATGGTTACTTGAATATATCATAAAACCATAGTTACTTTCTATGTTAGGTCATGTATAATGTAGGGCCCTTTCCATCATATTTATAGATTTCACATGAATGCTCTAAAGTGACTATCATACAATAAGACTAGCTGATCTTTGTGAAATTATTTTTGGTGCAAGTTATTATCATGCCATGATTTTTGGCTCTACTTCTGCACTTTCTAAAAGTATGCTAATTTGAATATAAATAACTTCATCTTATTTATTTCAAGGATATGGTTATTAAGAAACTCATGATCTATGGGTTGCATGACAATGACAATGTCCACGATAGGTACTAAGTATTCCATTGGCATGACTACTTCTAGCCCACACACCAACTATAACGGTACAAATCCTAAATACCTTTTGTAATATGTATGATATGCACATAAGATCATATGAATATTATCTTCCCAATCATCCTGTTTGACATCACCAATTTTTGTCAGCATTTTACCTAGTACTTTATTAGATGCTTTAACTTAGCCATTGGTCTCTAGATGATATGCAATGCTTTTATGATGATAGATTATAAATTATTTAGTTAGAGACTTGATAGTAATATTTATTGATTCATTAATTCCATCAAGGCTTTCAATTAAATAATTTATGATATCTAATCATAAAATCATTGCATATCATCTTCAGGGCAATGGTCAAGCTAAAACATCTAATAAAGACTAGGTAGATTGTTGACAAAAATCTACAATGTCAAGTAGGATTAATGGGAAGATTTCATTCCTATGATCTTATGGGCATATGACATAGATTAAAAAATTTCTATAGGATTTATTATATTCTAGTTGGTGTATGGGATTGAATCAATCATGATAATGAAGTACATAGTACCTAGCCTGTGCATTATCATGGTCATATGACTCAAAGATCATGAGTCTCTTACTAACTGACTCCTAAAATTAAATCAGATGGACAAGTTTATATGTAGATAAGCTTAGACATATGAATTTCATAAGTAGAGATAGAAAGCATGGCATGATAAGAACATGCACCAAAAATAATTTCAAAAAGATTAGTGAGTCTTATTGTATGATAGTCATTTCAGTGCATTCTTGGGCATGTTACAAATGCAATGGAAATGGCCCTACATTATAAATGACCTAAAAAAGAAAGTAACTATGATTTTAAGATATCTTTATGGAACCTTGTTATTAGGGTAGGTAAATGGCTATAGAATTAAGCCCTACCAATAATAGTTGATTGATCCAATTCTGAAAATTGAGCGAGAGATGAGTAACAACATGTGAATTAGGATTTTCCTATTTTGCATGTTTTGTGTATGATTTTATTTGATGTTTTGTTTGTTTGTAGATGATCTCAACAAAAATAATTATGAATTAAATATTCCAAGCATCTTGAGTGCTAGACATGTGCAGGAGGATCCATAGGTGCCATTAGAAAAGTCACAAATGAGTGACTAAAAAATACTAAGTCCAAGAATGGTATGAAAACATCACATTGGAAAGATATCAATTAGATAACGACCATATAATAAAATTAAATGCTAGATCCAAGTTTTAATGGATGAAATCTTTAATAAATTGATGACTTATCAATATCAGTTGTTATTTCCCCTATAGAGACACCACAAGGAATAATGATGTAACTCCACACATGTGCTAATGACTAACTACATTAATGGATATATTGGATATAAATCTGCCAACCTTGTAATGATGTTTTCATATAGAAAATCTATTAATTCCATTGCACCATGGCTAAGTGTTCTAGTAGCTTCAACCCACTTAGTAAAATAGTCCATAACAGTGATGATATATCTTGATTTTTGTGCTTGCTCAATGGGTTGATAGGTCTAACAAAACTAATTACCAATTATTTAAAGGGTTTTTCATGTAATAGAGGCTATAAAAGTATCTCATATTTGTACTATAGTTTACCTATATGTTGGTAGACATCACAATGCTTGTAATTTTGTGTGTATACTAGAATAGATTTAGCCACCATAATCTACTCTGCAGTAGCTTTCTCATTGTAGCTTGTTCAAAAAATGTCCTCTTTCAACTCCTTTATGAGATTCCTCCAAGATTTAAGGTTATTAATGTTTTATAATAACCCTAAATAGAACTTCATCCTTCTCCTAGTGATAGAAAAGTCCATTAATGATGGTATATGGTAGTGATCTAGTCATAAACTACTTTTAATCATGTTCCTAATAATGCACAACGAAGATTCCTTATTTGAGGAAGCTGGGAATGGCTGTAAAATTTTAAATAATCATAGAGACATGGAAAATATGGTCTTCTTGTAATTCTTTTAGCTTTTCACCATCTGGTATGTGGTTGAGATGGTCTAGTCTTACATTCTCTCTTTTTGGCTTTATATTTATATAGAATTGAAACTCCTAAAACAACATCAACCATCAAGAGATGCATCCTCATATAATAATCTTGTTGAAAATGTATAAAAGTGATTGATGATCAATGAATACTTCTAATGGTTTTGCAAGTAGATAATTCTAGAATTTTTGGAGTGTGAACACAAGGCCAATGCTTCTCACTCAATAGTTGTGTAGTTTTTCTCTTCATCAGACAGTTTCCAACTAGAAAAATTAATAAGATGGTCAAGTCCACCATCCCTTCAATATGAAATTATACCACTAAATGTAATGCCCGAATCATCTACATGTACATGAAAAATCTTGCTCTAGTCTAGAAAAACTATGGGCATAGTATCCAATATTTATTTCAACTCAATGAAGGATACTTGAAATTTTGAAGTCTAAACAAACTTCACATTATTGTGTAGTAATAAATTTAATGGAGATGAAATAGATGCATAGCCTTTGGTAAAATTGTGATAGTAGCATGTATTCCCTAAGAAATAGTGAAATTTGGTGGATTTAATAGGTGGAAGCATACTCAATATTACTATGATTTTTGCCTGATCTATTAGAATACCTTTACTGTATATGACATCTCCAAGAAAAATTCCAAACAGTGTAAAAAAAAATCATTTTTTTTAGATTCAAAGCAATGAATAGAGTTCAACATCATTCCAACATTATGCACAACTTAGAAAAATGTTCTTTGAGCAAGGATAAGATTTCCTAATCATCAAGGTAAACTTCTAGGAAGTCATGAATGAAATCCTTTAATGTCATAACCATTACATGAGAAAACACCATAGGTGCATTCTTAAGGCAAAACAACATGATATTATATTTAAAAGAACCCCATTCCATTGTAAATGTTATTTTATTTATCTTCTTTTTAAATTCGTATCTGATGATATCCACTAAAACCATTCATAATAGAATAAACTTTATGCCCTACAATAGACTCCAAAACATTGTCTGTAAAAGGAATTGGGAATGGATCATTGACATAGGCATCATTCAAAACGTGGTAATCCACACATACTTAGATATATCCTATTTTATTGGGCTAGACTACAATAGGACTAACCTAGTCTACCTTTTTTACCAAATAAATGATTCCTACATCCTACATTGTATCTAATTTAACCTTTACTTTTAGCTTCATATTCATATTAAGCTTGTATGGATGCTTATTTGTAGACCATGCACACTCCTTTAGTTTAATATGAATCTCACTAAGATATGATTCATCACCTCAGACCTCTAAAAATTTTGTGGGAAAAACATCTTGATAGTTTCTAAGAAGTTGCAACACTTCAAAGACTAGAGCTTTCATCCAATAGTCACTAATGTTTTCCAAATTTTAGACCTCCTCTATCACGATGCTTGTGAAATGATTTTTGAGGAGCTTTTGATAAATATTGCTTTTTTATTTATCAATGGATTTATGTATCCTACATTACCCTTATTTTTTGAAAATTTGCATACTGCATAGCTTATCTTCTTTAGCGGGTTTTGCATTTGTGTTCTTGATAGGCTATATATGTCACTCAAGCTCAAATAAATCATTCAAATATAGGTCATCATAAGAATATGAATCCTAAATATCTTCTACCTCATGTTGTATGTAGTTACATGGCTATGTAAAATCTTGTTCTTCATTCTTAGCAACCTTTTACCTTTTTAATGCATCATTAAGATCAGAGATTGTGTTCTTCTATGTAGTGGATTTGGTTGTGGTGCTCAAGTCTTATACTTACCAATGGTATAAAAATTACTATAGTTTATATAGTGAATTATGAACTAGAGAATTTTCATCTTCAAATAGAAAAGTTTTTATAAAATCACTTTTCACTTGTGTCCACTTCTTGGTTTCCCTTCTTCACTCTTAGTGCATATACCATGTTATTGGCAATGGAGCAAGTGTATGGTGGAAAATTTGAACATAATATTTTTATCGCCACATTTTCCTCATTATATACTTGAAAACATTTATGCTTATGAATTTGGAGCACTCGCCTTCTTGAAATAATGGCCAATTAGTGCAGATAAACTACACCAACTCAAATCTATTGATCATTATATCGTAGGCATCATCCCACTCAAGCTGGTTATTTCAATGAATTTCCCTCCATGTAATATTAAATCCTTCTAGGGAATTATTTGGAGGGTTAACCCATAACTGATGGTTAGTATATAAAATTTCAATTGTATAATGAAGTCATTGATGTCCTCTATTACATAGTATACAAGAAGTTGTCTCTCATGTGCAAAGACCATTCAAATCAATTAGAGTTTATGGTCACCTTGATCCCAATTGAGGAGTTGGGTATTTTAATCACCAATCATAGACAAAGTTATTTCCCATGGAAAAGTGCCTTCCTTTTTCAACTCTATGTATTCCTACATGTGATCATCATCTTGATAAAGGAAATCAACTTCTGACTAAGTAAGATATTTTGCAGACATAGATGAACACTCTTTGATGACAAACTAGTTTAGGACTTCATTGTTTGGATGTCTTTAGTTGTTGAGTAAACAATGATTATATATAAGGGTTGGTATGATGGTATAAAAAATTACATTTAGTTACATGTAAAGCTTTTGGATTTTCCTTAGAATTCACATTCATCCAACTAGTTTCTTGTGCAGCATATGGAGAGTCTAGTTAAGTTGGAATTATGTAAAGCTTATGTGATCTATTGAGAGGAATAGAAAAAAATTTATCACCTTGACATATTTTGAGCTGGTTTTGTATTATATTGATAGTCATTTTAATATCATATTCCCACTTCTTACCTATCAATGTAGGGTAATGTGTTGTTGTGGTATTCATGACGATGAATTCAAAATCACCTCACAAAGACAAGTATGCAACTTTGATCTTGACATCTTATAGTATACTAATAGTGCCAACCTTCTTCTAATCAACCAATCTTAGAGTTTTTGGGTTGTAGCTTAAAGCTGGTAATCTGATAGCTTCCCATGTTGATCTAAGAATCATATTAACTATGATGCGAAAATAAAAGACAACTTTTGGGATATTGTAACCAACAAAACCAATATGAATTCATGTATCAACATCCCAGGGCTTCTTTTTCTTGACATACCAAACCAATTTTTCTATCTTTTGTTAGCCATGTTGTGCACATTTCAATCAGTTATGTAATAGATTCATTGTATATTGTACTTAATAATTTTAAAATATGTGTGAGTGTAATGACAACTCCATATTGATGCATAATACATATATTTTAGCCATACATTTGCACATTGATTACTATAGCATCACCATTAGTAATCTCCTCATGCTGAATGTTTTTAAACATATATGCAACATCATATATGAGGATCTTTTTTATAGTTAGATCTAGGTATTTATCCTATTTAGCTTTCCTAATCCCTTAATCTGAAGGAATTTATAGTTAAATTAAACCTTTATCTATGTGTTTTTGTCATGGTACAACATTGAAAAATGCATTTTATTTATGGTATGTACTTAAGATATTCACATTCTAAACAACCTTATCCTACCTTTACTTATCTATAATAGGATAATCTTTGATCTGATGTTGGTCAAAGACTCTGCATTATGTGTAATATGATTGTCATCGAGGACTCATTAGAAAATTACATTGAAGATGATTATATTTTTTACATAGGTAGCATTGCAGAGGAGGCCATTGAGAGTTATTGCCTCTACCACCCTAGTATCCTCTTCTATATCCACCTTGATATCTTCCTCTATTGGACTAATGTCCAAATCAATACCCTCATTATTGTTATGCAGTGTTCTAATATTGGTACAACTAATTGTTATATACAATTTCAAATTGTTGTTACATGGTTGGTGGGGCCTAAATTGTTTATTGTTGCTATGGTATGGGTGAACTCCACGTTACTACATATTGGTACAGAGGAGATGGAGGTGCCCAACTTGGTAAGGAAGTGGTCCATCCAATAAGACCTTAAGGCTCATAATATGGTGATTTTATATTCCATTGTGGACCTATG
>JARHVA010009031.1:25000-42500 GCA_037957365.1 Torreya grandis
ATTCTAGGATAGTTTTTGTCGATACATAGCTTCATTTTTAGAGAGATACAATTCATATTTTAACCCCTAAACACATTCTAAAAATTCATCCTTGAGCCTCAAATCTCTTCTTTTCTCTCTATTCATACTTGTAGGACAAGAACCATTGATTAGTAGATGAATAATTGCATCATACCAATCATTTGGTTGGAATTATTGTTGATCAACCCACATGATATTCAATTTAGGATTAGTATTGGAAATCATTTAAATCAATCCTTGACACCTTACCAATTTGGAAATTTTTATTTCAATATCATACTCTTGGAGAATAGACATCCATTTACCTCTTATCTCTCCTAGTTCACATTGACTAAGCATAATTTTAGTGGCAAGTTCTAGAAATATTGCATGCACTCTATTCCTAAAAATGTAATGTCTAAAATTTTTAACAACCGTAACTAGAACACATGCTTATTTGTCAATCAAGGAATAATTTAATTCAGCATTATTAAAATTAGTGCTCATAAATGCAATTGGATGATTACATTTATCTATTTTCTAAGTTAAAACAATAGTTATATTGCATTTTGATGTAAAATAATAGAGATAAAAATATTTTGTGAAATCAGGACTTATCAACACTGATGCTTTTCCTATTAATTCTTTAACGTCCTTAAAGTATTTTTGTCTCTTCATTCCATATGACCTTGGCATCCTCCTTCATCATGTCATTAAATGGCTTCACAATTTGTACAAAACCAAAAATGAACTTTCTTACAAAATTGATTTTCCCAAAGAAAGATTTTAATTCTTTTATACTATTATGGGGTTCTATTTTGGATATGCCTTTAACTCTATTTGGATCTATATAAATCCCATCTTTGGTTATAACACGTCCTAATAATTTCTCTTCTGTAACACAAAAAATACTTTTCTTAGGATTGAGGGAAATTCCATACCTTCTATAATATTTAAATACCTATTGTAAATGCATGGTATGATCTTCCCTATTTTTAGAAAACATAATTAGATCATCCATATAAATGATAAATCATTTACCTATGAGACCTTGAAAGGCATGGTCCATAGTTCTTTGAAAATTTACAATTGCATTTATTAGTCCAAAAGGCATTCTTTGTAATCAAAATTTCCCCACTTAGTTATGAATGTAGTCTTAGTTATGTCATCCTTGTTGACAATTACTTGATTATAACTTAAAAACCCATCTAAGAAAGACATCATAGTAGAACCACTAACAATTTGAATAACCTAGTAAGGTAAGGTAAAGGATATTTATCCTTTTCATAAGATATGTTCAAATTTATAAATTCTATGCACAATCTAAATTATCCATTCTTCTTTATAATTAGTACTAAGTTAGCTACCCAAGTAGAATGTCTAATGGAAAAAACTATTTTTGCATAAAATATCTTCTTGAACTCTTTATAGATTAATGGTTCCAAAATAGGGTTGATAGGTCTTTGATTTTTTATGAAAATTTTACAAGCTTCATCTAATGGAATGGTATAGGTAATGACTCAAGGATCAAATATATTTAAATCTTCATAGGACCATGCTATAACATCTTTGTATTTAGTTAACAACTCTCTAGCCTTTCTAGACTCTTTATGTGTGTATGTTGTATCAATATTTACTATATGGGGTTGACCTTGATTTCCTAGGTCAACTAAATTATAATCTTTCACATTTAATTTGGGAACTTTAATATTTTCATCTAGCTTGTCTTCATCAAATAGTCTTTCTAGGCAATCATGCCATTGGGAATTTTGTTGTCCTTCAATTGAATAATATTGTTATCAACTTTATCTTCATCAAGAGATATTTCATTGACCTCATCAATGATATAAGACTAAAATAATCTTGAGTTTTTCCTGATGTATAAAATATATTGATCATCATTAAATACTTGCAAATGATTGAAACTATCAAGAATTGAAGGACATGGGACTAATTGAATGTTAAGGTTTTCTAGTTTCGAATCTTGATTTGTCATGAGGTTGGCTGCAATTGAAGCTAATTCATCAGTAAGTTTGTTTTCTTCTCTTAGGATTGAAATAATGTTGAAATCATCAAAATTATCTATCAAGTCCCACACTCTAAACATGTACTAAGATAAGACAATTTGTATTGGTAATTACTCCTAACCTGATTGACTACTACATTAGAATCACCACATGCTAGTAGTTCTTTGGCCTTATCTTTAATGGAAAATTATAATCCTAGAATTAATTTTTCATACTTGATCAAATTATTAGTGAAAATAACCTAAATTTTATAAGAAGCATTAAATTCCTTCCTAATGGGATTAATCAGAGCAATTCCTACTCTAGATCTAGATTTACATCTAGCACTATCAAAATATAATTTCTATAAATCAGGCATAGTATGAGAGTCTTTATATTTACATAACTAAAAAGCATCAAGAGTGTAGAATCTTAAATAAGAACTGACCATGTTGACCCTATTCAGTGATCATGCATTTTTATTTTTGGTTCCCTTTCAATTTGAATTTGATTAGGAACTCCCTTCATGGCTGCGACATGTGAGAATAATCAGTTGGCATCTATCCATTTAAAGATTTAGTCTAATCTCTACTTACCAGCATTCCATATGCATCTAAAATTTCCATAAATTGAATGTCTCTAAATTGTTGTATCCTTGGATCTAAAGCAATCTACATATGAACATTCAATAATTCACCAATTACTTTAACTCTATATTTGTCCAATTGAGTAACTACTCTATCAAACTTAATTAGAGTTAAACCAAGTTTTTCACAAATACCTTTTAGCATGATATTTGTAGAGGAACCTAAGTATAACAAAAAACTATACAAGTTTTCACCAAAAAATCTAATTTTTATTAAGAATGGTGGAACCTCTACTTTTTTCTTATAAATTACTACATTAGCATTTCCAACCATTTGTGACTTACTAGGTTTTTCGCTCAAAGATTCTAACAAGAAATATATTTATTTAGTAATTTGAGTCAATTTATGTAAAGTGATATTAGCTTTAATATTTTTCATATCCTCAACTATGTTTTATCCATTCCTAGTATAATAACTAGATGAATCAATGTTATTTCTATAGTTACTTCCCTTTGGAGGCTCAGGATTATTATCTACTATAGGATCAAGAGTATCAAAGTTCTTTGGTAGATTTAAAATTTTCAAAGGTTACTTATACTCTTTATTCCTCAAGGGATAAGTCTTCTTCATATACTATTGAATAACATGACTCTACATAGGAGTATCCTTATGCTTCATCTCATCTTGGAATGGAAAGTCAAATGTCTCCACCATAAGAGTTTTGTCAACAAATTTAGATGACTTTGAAGAACTATATGTACCTACAACATTATATATTTTTTAGGTCCACCTTAAAATATATCTAACCCATCTTGAAATAATTCAAAAGCATTAAAATTTTCTATACAATCCAATTCGCCATGCTTTGAAGTGTGATGAAATCTATAATATTTAGTTAAATTTACATCACATATGTTTATTTTAGGACTATTTTTATTTACAAATAACTCATTTTTGTTGTTGTTACTATTGTAAAACCTATTTGTAGGTCTATTGAATTTTGATAATAATGAATCATTTTGGAACTTTCCCCAATATTACCTACTTGTCTTTGCAATTAAAGAAAACTAGTACTCATTTTTTGAACCATTTTAAAGATGGAGTCATTTTCATTCTTAGGTGCCTCTGAATTGTGAACTTGAGTAGTACTACTATCTATTGGCACCATAGCTCATTGATTGTATGGATGAGATCCACTTGTAGTATTATTTAAAAATCCTAGGTTTTGACCAAGACAAACATGACTCAAAGGTAAATGGTTTAAAATTAGTGTTTCATTTAAAGCATGAATGTTTTGATTAGCATTTGGAATGACATTCAATTTAGTTGTGTTAAAATTGACATTAGGAATGGCATATGCTAGTTGACCTTAGGGTTGCATTTGATCACTTATTTTCATAGCTTCAGCCTAGGCTAAAGCTAATGTATTTATGACTCTGATAGATCTTTTCAAAACTACAGAATTCATGGGATCCAAAGCATCCTTATAAATATCTAAAGCTAAAGATTCATTAGGTATATAGATAATTATGGTTTTGATAAACATCTTTTGGAATCTAGCATTAAAATCTCTAATCATTTCATTTGAATCTCTTTTCATAGTAGTTAATTGATGATAAAGGACATATGGACTAATTATCTTTCAAAATTGATCAACTAAAATACTATTAAAATCATCCTAACTAGTAATGTAATTCTTAGGAAGGTTGAGAAACCAATCATATGCATCATCTTGGAATGTGAAAGGAAATAATCAATAAGCAACATATTCATGAACAAAATTTAATAATCTCAAAGCATCCTTAAAATACTTGATATGTTATTCAATAGTAACCATACTTCTAATATTGAAAGAAGGTAAATACTTCTCAAGATTTCTAAGTAAATCATGTACCTAACCAGGCACATTGATGGAAGATCCACCCAACCAATCCATACCTTGATAAGGGTTGAACATAGGAGCACCAAGAATAGGTGAAGTATGTTGAAATTTAGAAACCCTAGTCTTACCTTTATCTACTCTTTCTTTCCTTTTAAATTCCAAAGAAAGAGGAGGTAGACTTGTCTCAGACCTTGACCGGGTCCTTATTTTTGGTAGTTTGAGCTTGTAAACTTTGAATCATGTTCAAAATATGATGTATAAACCTTCTCTTTTTAAATAACACTAATTAAATTTATAAGTTTAGAAATTTTTACACAAATTCATATAATTATTTCCAAAAGATGACTATATTTAACTAAATTAGCTCAAAGATAAATGCAAACTTGTAAATATGAGCGATCTTTACACTTCTAAGTTCAAATAAATCTAAATTTGCAAAGAATTAACCAATATTCGAGAGAAATTTCTATCACTAACCTCAAACACATCATATTTATGAATATTAAACTAATTTATAAAAATTTATCATAAATCTTCGAAGAATAGCTATTTTTAGGTAAATAAGCTTAAAGATTGGTCTAAAACCATGAATATTTATGATATTTACACAATTGAGCTAATAAAAAACAAATATGCAAATGATCCACTAGTATTTTAGATAAATTCTCTAAAATTATCTAAGATACTTAAAATTAAAAAAATTATAGCTTAAGGGCCTCCTTTTAGTGCCAATTTTCATCCCTATTGATGACTAAAAGTGCATCAAAGGATTTCAATAGTGTTTAAGAAGCACTTATCATTTATGTATTCAAAGAATCCATTGCATGATTTGTTGGTTTTTATATTATTGATATATTTGGAGTAGTGGAAAAGCTAATGACTATTTCATAAATGAAAAAGTAAATGGTTATTGGGAGCAATCATGGTGTTAAAGCTTGCTTGTGAACATGAAAGTAATCTAAACTAATCTTAGTGAATTATGATCAAAACCCAAATTCTAAATTCTAATATATCATGTATATTTACAATGAAAACTAAGCTATAGTGAATTGATAAAAAAATTAGCAAAAGCAAGGATAGGGTAGAAAAGAGAGATTTTTGATCTTCAGTCTAGACATTATGCCAAAGCTTAGATTTCATCAAGACATACATTCAAACCAATATATAACATGAAATATATAAAATCACAAATCTTATCATATACTAGGAAAATATATAAAGATTCTTGAAATAATGCAAACAAGAAACTAGATTCAATTTAAGGATTTACTTCCATAAGCAAATTGCATAAGCACATCTATAAGAAAATCAAGAAAGTGAAGTGATTCTAAGATCTTTCAATCAACCTAGCATAACCAAAAATTGAAAAATATACATTAATGTGCATATCTAGAATTTATAAAAATAATTCAAGTCTAAATATCAAACTAGATGGTTAAGGAAGCAGCCATAATAACAATCACATAAATAAATATTGGAAAATCTTTGTAGAATTCCTTACTTGTATTACTTGCTCAAAATTTACAATATAGTTTTTGCTCTAAAACCTCCTACTTTTTAAAAATGATAATACCCATTTTATAGAAGACTAAGTAGGTATGTTGATCTTTCATATCAAACTCCAAGTACATAAGTTTCAAAGATAGTTGTCCTTCTACAACATTCTAGAAATAGACACTCTACCAATAGACTGACCTATAAGCAATGCACTTTACAAGTTGCACATACTTTAACAAAAAGAACATTCGTTTTTAAAATGATATACATGTTTATAAACAAGAGAATATTATAAGTTAATAAATTTTACTTTGGGAATCTCATTATTATTTTTTTGTTTCATCTTCATTTCTTTATCATGGTATTCATTAATAAGCTTGAAGTTGATGATAGGCTCCATAAAAAGCTCTTCTTCTTAGTCAGCTAGTTTATCAAGAATTTGGACTAGTAGTTTAATAGGATAATGTTGAGTTACCTTAATACTTGTGATATTACAATCAAGCTAAAGCCATATATCTCCCATTTCTTTAATATATTTATTGATTAGGGGGATTACACTCTCCATAGGAATACCAGTTATAAATTCACTTAATCCATGATGCAATCACAAATAAATTGGGTGTGGTATTTATGCTTATAGATTTAAAAATTGGAATAATATTGGGAGATAGTTGGAGTACCATTTAGACACCATTACCTCTAGTTGGGAATCTTTATAGTTTCACACAGGGCATATACAAGATAAGAAATCATGTAAAAGTTAGTCCTTTTCATATGCCTGATTGCATATATTTATCTACTTAGGGAGATGTTCATTATCTCACCCGATGGAGGTACTATCACCTTTTTTAATTATGAAGTACACCATAGGCACCCACATTGGTTCTACATATGTTATATTTGCACGCCCATATAACTTTTTTAGCATTGTCAGCACCATCTTAACTCTACGTCTAAGCTGAGTTATTGGGATATTCTTTACAAGGCCTTTAACAACCTAGTTACCAAATTATAACCACATGGATAGGTTATGAAACATGTTATGCTCTTTATTCCATGATTTGATAGATTTTAAGTCAATTTGGGGCTTGGGCAACTTGTAGTAAGACTCAAAGGCAATTTGGGAAATGTAGGAAACTTTCTTCTGATTATGTTCATTAATTAACAGCCTTTATCTATCTTAGATTCCTTAAAAATGGGACCAAAAATATAAATGCAATGAAATAAAAAAAAATTATATCTACATAGTGAATTATGATCATCTAGGTGGCTATAATGTCATCATATAGTCTCTTTACTGATATAATCTTCTCTTCTTCCTTAGTGATCACTAGTTGGTTTTCAGTTGTCTAAAACAATTTAGAATAATTATTATCACCTATGTTAAAAGTAGTATCCAAAAACTTAGTGTCCTTTAGCACACATTCATCATCATATGATGTCAAATATAGCTCAACTTCTTGCTTTGTAACATTTTTATGGACTATCATTACTATATTCCTGATCAAATTATCCAATTGCAGATAACAATCTAACTTTATCGACTCAATTTTAGTGAATCCAAAGATAATTATGGAAATCCATACACTTTAGGGATTTTAGAGGTTCACACAGGGATTTAATGGAGATGATCTAGTTTGAAATGTGAGATTATATAACTTAGATTGCATATTTATAACTTTTGCATGCTCAAGTCTATAATATCTCCAATTTGACATGTTATGCTTATTTGGAACTTCCATGTCACATTGCTCATGTATTTAAAATATGACCCTTTATCACTTATATGTTCATGTTATTACCTCATGAAATCTTGATGTTCGATCTATTTTCACCATTGATCTCTTAAGAAGTCTTCCTAGTGTTGAATTCATCATGGGCCATTGATATTCCTTTTGAGATTATAAGATCTTACCACTTGGCATCTCTATGGTCTCTCTATGTACTTGAAAATAGTTTTCATCACTTGAATGCTCTTGTGCTGCATAGAAGCATTTTGTTTGATATGGGCTCTTTAAATCATTAACTCCACTCGCATCATTGATCTTGAATATATGATCAAATGTGGACCATTGGTCTATCTTTTACGGGATTAAACTTGCATCATTGATTTGTTGACTACATGACCAAGTACAAGCCATTAATATTAATCTTTATGAATAATCTTGCATGTGATCCATCAATCTACTTAATCACTTATTGATATTATGACACTTGTCACTCTCACACTCCACTTCAACATCCTTGACTTTTTGACCTTCAGTCACTATTATATCTATTACTACTTTGCCAAGATCATGACACTTATCCTTCTTGAATTTGATTTTAGAATCCTTTGATTCTTTAATTCCTTTCTCACCATTGAATCTACATTATACTATTAACATGCACCATCACTCAATTCTTTTGACTTATTAACTCTAGCTTTGCTCGTAGATCATTTATCTTTGTTTCATGCTCCTGAGTTCTTTTCATTTGGCATATTTGGATTTAATTAGTACCTTCTAATGATAAAATAGGTAAGTTAAGGGCTTGGGAGTATAAATAACTTAGGATAAAGTTTTAAACTAATTTTTAATTCATATTAATAAACATGATTAAATCTTATACTATAAATTTAAACAAGGTTTAAAACATAATAAAATGTTCCCATGTAGATTTGAATTTATTTCAAAAAATAAACCTACATAAATATGAACCCATTTCAAAAGGAACTTAGACTAAAACATTTAGAATAAATTTGTTAACACTTATTTAAACATGGATCCAATTAATTAATTAAAGGCCAAGAGCTAAAAGGGTTAAATTATCATTAAAGCATAACACCCTAAACATTATTTATTCAAATGAAACTCCATAAACCTGTAACATGAAAACATAAGAATAAAATGTCAAAAATATTGGATGAAGTCAAATAAAGTCTATACTAGCATGGCAATGAAATCTAAAATAGAACATGGTATTCAATTTTGCATTTTGATCAATTTGAATGTCAACCTACAACACAATTTGCATAATTTAACAAGGGTCCTCATTTTTCAAAAATGGGGGTATGTTGACCTCAATAGGCACCAATTAGGCCTCCCTACCTAGAGACTAAAATTTGATTCTAAAAGATACCCACACATGTAAACCCTAAAAAAAATGTGTGATTAAATTATATGACCTTTTGAAGATCATCCATGTCAAATTTAGACTTTAACACCTTGTATGAACCTCCTAAATAGTTTAAAACAACCCTATTTAGCATATTATATATAGTTTCATACCTAAAAGTAAAAAATAGTGGCATGGGGTGATGCTCAAGGGGGTTTAAAATACTATTCAAGTCACTTTTAATTTTATTCAATCCATCTTAGGTGTTCATAAACACCATCTCTTCAATCAGGTTATTTTGGCTCTCTTAGGTAACCTAAAAGTGCCTCAAGATATTAACAATGGTTCACAAATATTAAGGAATTAATCAACCAACAAATTACACAAATTTAAAGTATAGTAGGGTGGATAATAGTCCCTAGGATCTAAAGTTCCCATGCAACATATGTGTACCATACCAAGAAGGGAAAGGTAACCTCTCATGCTAGTAGACTACATTTGTAAGGGATGAGATAGAAATGAGGTTTGTGTATGGATATTTTCAATTAGTATTGATTTTATAATGACCTAAAAAGGTTAATTACATCCACATTTACTCTCTCCCATGATTTTATTGTTACACTTCTTATCCAACCCTACTACATCCTCATTGATATGTGGTTAGGGTTTGTATGCCAATAATATAAATGACCCTGGTTGATTATTTTCTCTCTTTTATCCCAATGTCAGGGATATATAGATTCATATGATGCCTATTCATTCTTATCACCATATCCTTAGGGTTTTAAAGTTCATCAATCCAATTGTAACTGACTACTTTTCATTTGGCTGCCCAGATAGGCCTGCAATGCAACTAGGACTATTAGGTCTAAATAGGGTCTGTTAACCTTTATTTCATTTATTTCTTGAATTTAAAGGCTATGTTGTAATTATGTTATCACCATTTATTAATATTCAACTATATCTCTCTCCTTCAATCCTCTTATACATCCTTAAACCTATCAAATAATATATACTTTTCATGAGTAGGCAGAGGTTTCCATTATTCTCTTATTAGGTCTCCAAATGAGATCTTATTATATTAATGAAACTATACTCAAGTGCTTTCATTTTATGAACCTCTACAAGTGTTCAAATCCTTTATTATTTCAAGTAAAGTATATTATGAGACAAACAACCATATTGGCCCATGATTGTGTATGTAGGGTTTGATTGGCTTATCTTTTGATTATTTCATCATGTTCCCTTGACTTATCATGGATTCATATCTTTCACCATCTACCTAAAATAATGTCCTTTACTTCTTTTCCCTCTTTTTAGTCTTGAAATTAGCCCATATCACCTATAAGACCTATAGGTCTCTATTAGGAGAAGTTTGAGTATGTTTAAGGCTTTAGAACTCCATTCCATTCTTTGACATCTTAATGAGTCAATTTCACTGTGGAAAGCTTGGGACCCTTTTAATATTTTCCTTCATACAATATTTTCACCATATTGGTCAAAAGGATGCATTTATAGGTCTTTACTTACTTTGATTAGATCATGGATGAAAATATTATGAGTCTCCCATACTCAATGGTCCTTTATCATACCTATTAGGTTTGTTGATGAATTTAATGACATTCATGTCACATCAAAATGCCTTCAAACATTTACACATTTTTCAATGATCTTGATTCCTTCAATATGTTTGAGTGATTGAGCTCAAACATGATGTATGTGAAATAAGACTCATATCTTACCTAAGATTTATAGGCTTTCCTTATGAACTATCACCTTGTGAATCCATTTCACCCTTAAGATAAGTTAAGGAAAATTTTCACTTTACCATATTACCTTTATCAAATATCTTTCTTACCCATGACTTTAAGCCAAGCAAACAATCTCCATTTGGTTAGGAAGATAGCCTTCTTCTTTTAGTAAATTTTAGGTGTTGATGTTTTTGAGAGAGTTAACTATGTTTTAGGATCAAGACTTAATTTAAAGGCATTGAATAAGACTACCACCTTACCAAGGTTTTCTAACTATTTAAAATTATCTAAAATTTGATTCTTTTTCAAGAACAATTTTGTTTTCTTACCGCCACCTTTAGACCTTTACCTAAGTGTTTAAGGCTATGGGCTCAGTCACACTAACTATATATTACTTGAAAAGGGTTTGGTATATTCACTTAATTTGTATGCTCTCCTATGACAAGGTCTTATTTCCAACTTATGTTGACCCTAATTTTGTTAATTGATTTGAATCTAAAATAAGGACCTATAGGTCTCTATTTGTTTACATAGGCTACAAAGGGAACTTATTTGTTTTTTAGACAAATTTTTTATTGTATCCACTATTTCCCCATTATCTAACACTTTTCAATAACCATGTGGACATTTTTCCAAACAATATATCATGTCAAGATGTCTCTTTAGTCTGTACAGACCTGTAAATGTAGTTAGCATATGTGAAATGTTTATGAATTGATAACTACGATATCTCATAGGTTTCATGCTCTTTTTATGTCACAATTATGTCTTGTAACCTTATCTTATGATATACCATTGCTATTTGAGCTAGATTTTGTAATCAAACATGTACAGGACTATTCTAACATAGATAATGTTTCCAAAGACTAGGATATTGGAAGACTGTGAAAAATAATGACATATCATAAAAAAAGTATATGTAATTTATGTATTTTAGGTATTCCATAAATTATGAAGCATTTTTAATGTCTGAACATGATAAATATCTCAGACAAACCAAAACATATAGTAGGATTGACTGAAACACTCTATACATCAAGACATTTTCCCTCCTATTGAAGACACTTCATGGAGTTTATTTATCTAATGAAACAATCATTAAAATTATATATTTTACCTCTAAAAATAACCCTCTTACTCATTCTTATCCATAAAATACTTAAGTGAAGAAATAGATGCAAAATTAGACAATTCTTGGATGGATAAAGCATAGTGACCTATTTTCACTCTTAGCAATTTTTCATAAAAGAAGGGAAATTAATATACAACACAATGAAACTAATTTAAAGATTAATAGGACCCCTAATAATGGCCAAATTTTCATCTTCTAACTCTCTATCTCTTAGCTATACCATCCACTTTAATTTTGCATTTCTGACCTTGTGAAGGCAATGATGGAGGAGAGAGAATGACTGAAACATATATTCAACTCAAAACATGGTCCAAATATATAAAATGATCTAAAATATCCCAAAGGACACTATGAAACTATTTCCAACTAACATATGATCTTACAAGTCTGTACAAGTGCCCAAAAGTTTTTGTAAAGTGTCATTTTGCTTAGTTTAGGTGTTTAACTATAGATGTTGTCAGTATCTAACCATAAATAAACATTATAAAATCTATTTATGATATCAAGTATATTATGAGTCTTCTTGAAATGTTTTAATTTAAATATGGTATGTCCAATTCCTCTAAATAGGCCATAAGGTGGCCAAATTGTCATTTTAGCACAATAGAACATAATAAAAGGTTAATACACGATAGTAATGATTTAATGACATATAATAGCCTTTTATAATGGGTTTAAATTTTACCAAAACTTTGACCATGTTTTACAACATAAATGCCTTTTAATTTACCCCTAGGATGAGACAAGTACACATGAGATCAAACTTTGGACAATCCCAGACAAGGATAAATATGACTATATGGAACTATTTAAGATCATTTAAGACTATGACAAGACCATATAAAATTCATTTTACAACCCTATGAATTTTCAACCTAGAGGGGGCAACCTCAATAATCTGGTCAATAAAACCCAAGATAGATCATTTTCTTTAGTGTTTGGTATACCAAGTCCTACTTGAGGAGCTTATTTCTCACCTTATAATTACTCAACCCAAGTCTCTAACATGATCCGAATATGATTCATTTAAGCACACATTTTTGAGATGTTCTAAATCCTAGTCTGATTGGTATTGGATGTAATTATAACCCTACCATCCTAAACATTTCTCATGGTACTTAGCCTTCCTTGTAGATACTACTAATTTTCCAACATCTACAACTTTAAGTAAATGTTTGATAAAAAATTTCATTCACCATTGCATGTTGAAAAAGATAGGTGACATTCTGTCCAAAATTTAATGTGCATCTAAAAATAATATTTTGTATATTAAATATTTAAAAAAAATAAAATTATTTAAAATTATTGATTTTACAAATTCATAATAAGTAAAAGTGTTTACCAAATTTAAATTGAAATATAAAATTATAAAATTAAATACATAACTCTAATTTTAAAAACAAAATTATTTACTCTGAGTTTTATATCTTTTACTAAATTTTAAATATGTAACACTTTATATGTAAGATAAAATTAGAGAATATCCCCTTTTTATATCATATTATTTCATATCCTATTTTATAAATATTCCAATAAATTAAAGCTGGTTAATTCATATATGCATTAATATAGGAAAATTTATAGTTGATTCATATGTAAGTGTGTGTATATAAATTAGGAGAGTGATGTTGTACCCACATAAATCCTATTATTTTGTATTTTATTTCCATTATCTAAGCTCAATTAATATAATATAGAAAACATATTACACAAGGTTTAGGTTAGCATTGAGATTTGTGTGAAAAAGGAGAATATAGAAAAAATATTACACAAGGTCTATGTTGGTATATAAAATGGTGGAAAAATTATTGGCCAGATTGTAAAATAACTAATTACTAAATGTCTATTGAATTTTTTATTATTTTATACATGAAAAATTATGGAAATACAATCCATTAAAAGGAATGTTATTAATCTATAAAGGACGTTATACCTTTTAGTTTTTTAAATTTTTTATTAAATTATATTTTTTAATTTAATTTTTTTAATATTTGATAGGTTAAACTTAGGTTTTAAAATTAAATAAAAATCAGAATTAAAAATGAAATAATTATATATACAATGTAACAAGGCCAACCCAGTCTATCAGATGCAAAAATTTAGCAAAGTTTTAGCAAAACAAAAACCAAATAACTAGACTAAAACACAATGCTACATGTTATATTTCCTCAGAGTGGGTATCTTTCTTATTTCCACATATATTATTCTTATCACTACTACTTATAATTACTATTTTCTATGTTTCATGGCATTCCACCATGTTTTTTCCATGTTCTACCAAGACTTTATCCTTATCTATTATTTCTTTTTATTTCTTAGTGTTGTAGCTCCTCAAGGTGATGGTGATAATTTCTTTCCCTTTTAGGGTCACCTTTGGATTTATTTTAGTTCCTTCCACATTTTTTGGGTTCCTCATACCTTCCCTTATCCCATCCCTATCTTACTTAAAATTGTTTCATTGTTCCATAAGTGACACTAGTTGCATGCCCATTTTATGTAGATTGTTGTGCAACTCTTCCAACTTCCACTTGTATCCCTTTAGAAGTTGAGATAAATTACCATGCCTATTCCATAACTCTTCCAATTTTTATTCATGGATTTCAATGTTAGGGGTTTAATGCCTTGAGTGAGCTTGAGACTTCTATTGACCTTCTTTCCTAAGCTCTTCTCTGGGGGAGAAGAATCATGATATTTATTTTTGTCATTCATCTCACCTTCCTACATGTGAATTAGGTAGGGGGAAGGAGAAGCCTCACCCTTTAATACCTCAGGTAAGTTATCTTTATTAAGGTTCTTCTCTTTAATAATCTACATAATATGGATTTCTTGGCTCTTCATAAGGGTCACTCTTTTAATGAGCAAGAGAATTAGTCCTTGGTGGATTATGTTTGTAGTGGGTTTTTATTGGAAGCATGGGACTGCAGATTCTAGTGACATGAAGAGATAATATGGAAAACTAATCTTATGCCATTTAAAATTATTCAACAATAAGAAATGGTGAGAAAATACATGATTAAACTTTCCTTCCAAAGTCAATTAGTACAATTCTTATTTTACATTTGGAAGATGATATCCATCTCGAAGAAGGAATGCATGAGCTCTTTTTCTTGACTCTTATCTTTGAAGGCATTAGTGCCTTACCAAGACATGTTGGTGATATCCCTGATGAGCTCTTCCATGATTTTCATAGTGATTCCCTTAAATATAACATCTCATTATTTTCATCTCATAGTGAAATACTTAGCCAATATTTAGTCATTCCCTTAAATCTTGAGCATAAACTCCATGACTTCACCCTTTCTCAACTTTCTCCACACTTTATAGTCTTCTTGAAATTCTACACAATAAATTGGTTCATATCAGTCTTGATCTCCCTCCATGTTTTTAATCTTAATTCTAATTAGACTATAAAATTTGTAATGGACCAAGTAGTAGCTTAAAATTATAATATTTTATTTAATATTGCAGCCATTGTTAGGAGTATTTTTGACATGATGTGTTTCACCATTGGATTTAAATTTGGTGTCATTATTATGACACAAAGTGTGTTTTAACCTTTACTTAATCATGATTATGTGTATCCATACCATATGATTGAGGTGCTTGAAAGTTTAAATAATTATTTATCAAGGGGTAGATATGGGATAGTATGTTGAGGGGTTTAATCTATGTTGAGAGTTTTGAGTTGAGTACTCCCATATTTAGAAGATCATTAGCCACCATCCCTCTTGAAAAATGTGTGATATCGTACACTCAATTAAGAAAAGGAGACATCTAGTGTATGATATCACACATTTTTCAAGAGGGATGGTGGCTAATGATCTTATAATTTGGATGGTTGTGTGTGATGGTTTAATATTTTATGTTAAGGAATTTAAGGTATTGAGAGAATCCCTTATATAGCCAGTATAGGAATGGTTAGGGGTAAGGTGTTTAATTCAGAGGTTTTCCCAGTAAGTCTAGTACTTTAATTGATTGGGGTTGGGAAGGAATATCAATTTAATCATGTATTCTCAGTTGCCTTTTATAGGTTATAGGAGTACATCCTCCTTTGAAAATACATCTATATGAATTTTCTTAATTTGGGAATATAGGTTGGTAATTTCCTAGTTAATTTCCATGTTGTTGGTGACAATAGGTAGCGTTATCTATTTTGTTCTTCCATCAAAGAGGGACCAATAATCCTTCACCTTAAGGCCTGTAGAGGTTTTCTAGGTGTTATTAATTATTTTATAGGGGGGAGATTAAGCTAGGGTAGAGGGATAGAGTCACAGGTCCTCCCAAAACTCTAATTTTCTCCATTTATGACTTGCCGTCTAATTCCCTTATTCAGTAGGGCCTTAGAGCTTGAGATGGATTTACAAAAGGTAGAACCATACATGGGGCCTTCTTCCTAGAGAAAACCACTTCCTCACAATCCTCAAGATATTTAGATTGGATGATCCTAGTTTAGTTATTTTATTCTTTCATAACTTTCCACCCAAATTTAGTAGTCATGGCTTGATTCATGCTTTTGATTATTCTAATCTCAAGACCTCTAAGGTAATTTATAAGAAATATTTTGTCCCATGAAAATAATGGGAATCAAAATCCATATTTCATGCCTCTCCATACGAAATAATTTTATAACTACTAAATTCTATCTATAATCTTGATGGGAATTCAAAGCCTGGTCATGAAGTAGATGGGGATACTTTGTAATGAATTTTTAAGGATTTTAAGCTTGCCTACATATGAAAGTAAGGTTGCTTTCCATCATACCAATTTTTTCTAGATTATTTTTACTAGTGGATTCCACAAATCCATTTTCATTTTACCCTCAAATAGTGACATACGAAGTTATATTGAAGGAAGTATGTTGATTTTGCATCCTATGATTCCCAAAAAAATTTATTGAAGGGATGACAAAGTATTTAGGAATAAGGTAGATATTTTGTTGAAATTGATGCATTGGCCTAAATCTCTTTCATAGTTCACTAGGATACCTTTGAAATTTGAAGAATCCAAAATAGAGGCCTCTCCTAGAAGAAAGGTGTCATCTCCAAACTATTCATGGGTATCTAAGACTGTCTTCTATACCACCCTTAGTCTATGAATTAAATTTTGTTCTCAAGTATCTACAAGACTTTTTCCTAGCATTTTAGTCATCAGGATAAATAAATAAGGGAAAGGGGGTCTCTTTTCCTATATATTCTTTTTAATTTTATTAAAGTGTGTACTATTTAGCAATTAAAATTGTAATATTTTATGTGGATAAAAGTATTAATACCTTTTTAAAAGTTTAAATGTTCCTTTTTTAACAAAAATTTAAAAAATAAATAATTATGTAAATTATCATTACTATGAAATTTTCATATATTATTCTAGGTTTCATGTTTACTGAGGAGAAAATGTCACCATATTTACCTATGAAATTTTTGCAAACATAGGAACTAAAACTAACTTAGGTCAATTTTTTAATATAGATGTTTTGATACAAAATCCAAAATTATAACAAAAGAGGAGATAGGTCTACCCAATAAATGTGTAACATGAAGAACAAATGTGTA
>JARHVA010009031.1:50000-55000 GCA_037957365.1 Torreya grandis
TTGTGTGTGGCTCTTGGCCTTATGTGTCATTTGATTTTCCATTCTATGCAACCATTGTTCTTATGTTGCATTGATTACTATTGTTTGTTATTTTATTATGTTTGACATAGACACAAAATTTAATTCTTATAATTAGACAAATTTAAGATTTTATACCAAGTTTATTGAGTTTGTCAAGTTTATGGGGCCATGACCCATATTATGTACTTTTATTTTTTATTTTAAATGTCATGATTCATATCATCTACCCTTTTATGTCGTTAATTATTTTTTAATTATATTAGTAATGGGTTAGAACTATGGGCTTAGTTTTTATATCTATATTAACATTGAACTTTTATGCATTAAACTACATGTTTCATAAATGGTTTCATGACATGTGCATTACTATTATGACATATTATCCAAATTTTTTCACATGATTCTAAATGATTGATGTATATTTCTAAATAAATTGTGTTTATCCCTAAAACCAATGATACAAGGGTACACTAGGTTTAATAATATAGAAATGAATAATCATAATGGAAAATAGATATATAGAAAATTAATTAATTTGTAAACTTAGATAAATGACATTGTGAATTTATAATATTGAGATATGCGAAAAATATATAAATTATAAATATTTGTTGATATTGAAATGAAATTAAAAAAAGAGCACTTAAATGCTTTATTATATATTTATATCTAGCTAAAAATAGGATGAAAGTAGACTAGATAAGAATTCTAGAACAGTTGTCTTATTTTGAAATTTTACATTATGTGATCGTGGATGCTTGCATTAGATATGGATGGTTGTGTTGACATTGGTGTCTGACTTGGATATAGGTTTCTAGTGTGGAATAGTGATTGGATCTAGATACAAACACCTTGATCCTTCTATATTTTATGTTGCCTTTATTATCATGTGTCAATATTACATGCATAAGTTATTTCTTTCTATCAAATGGTCAAACCCTTGATTACTCACCCTTAGAGTGATTTTGGAAAAATGGCTTATTGTGCAAATAGTGCTGATTTTCCCCAAAGACCTCTATATCAATGGGTTTTGCCTACATATCCATTGATTTGAATAGGGCCTCAAATTTATGTAATTTTAAATTATGTGTTTGATTGTGGGTGCATGAGGATGCAATGTGTGATAATCAATTACGCACATTGACCTAACTTGTAACTTGGAAAATATGATTCATGCAATGCTCCTTCGGTAATTTAGACCTATAGGGATACTAATTTTAATAATGATATGTAAATTAGGATGTATAGGGTGTGTTTTCTCTCTTGAATGCTTGGTTGAGTGCTCCTTATAAGATGCCTTGTGAGCACCTAGTTTTAGTTATTTATTTTATAGGTGTGGAATAAATGATTATATGTAAACCAATGTCTTATGGAAATATCTCAAACTAAATCACATAGGATCACCTTTATGTTACATTTTATTTGTATTTTAGACAAATTTTTGGAACTTAATACTTATTTTGAAAATTGATACTAGCATTAACGTATGTGTGTAATTAGGATGTAAAGGCCTAAGAAGTTACAAAATAATAATATAATGCCCCACCTTATGATACAAGGATTATTTGGGATATCATCGTTGTCCTCACCTTGTTTGGATTCATTTGTGTGTGCGTGTTGAAGAATTTGCTCTATAAACCTAAGTATGGCATACTAGAAGGACTAGTGTGATATATTGTTTAATAAATATATTGTGTTTAACACCTTCTGGTTTGTGTGGTGTTTTTATAATAGGGTCAATGACATGAGTTTCAAACTTCAAATTCAATAAATGAAAAATATTTTATATTTTATCCCACCCTTCAAAAAATCCATGGTTATGAGAGATTATATGCTAAATAATAAAGGCCTATTATTTGAAAGACATAAAAACATTAGTTCATGATAGTCTAACCTTGCCCAACTTTGTCATCTCCAACTTAAACTTTAATGCACGGGCTAATGTATGTATTGAAATATAATAGTGTTCTCATTATTTAACAATAATATTAATTAGTAAATAATAATAATAATTAATAATTAAAGCCACACCCATGGAAACATCTCATCCACCATCCATAATGAAAGTACATCAAGATAGAAAGATTGAGCAGCCACACACATGAACATTTTTCATTAAGATATGGATTTAAAATTTCATTATCTATCATTATGAAAATTTAAGGTGAATGTATTACACAAGGTAGGAGGAAGCATGTCTTTAAAACATTTTTACCAAAGTTAAACAAAGCATTTATAGAACCTACCAAATTGTAAATTGAGTTCAATAGGAACTATGAAAATGGGGGTTGATAGGGATTGTTTGGAACAAACATTCTTTTATAAATTATAAGGAAGAAAGAAAGTTTGGAAGAAGCTCTAGTGGGGTGGGACTATTAAATTGATGTTGAGGATAACCGAGCATGATGCAAGCTTAGCTAGGGATTTTATTGTCAATTAGAATAAGAGAGTTGTAAAGATGAGAGTAGCCAAAATCTTGATCACTTGGAGGACATATGGGTATGCCATGTGATGGAGTGAAGGCATATAAGGACCAATAAAAAAAGTAAGAGCTACTTCAGAGGTTATTTCTCACTAATGACTTTGTTAAAACATACAAGAAGGGATTCCTCTCTATTGACCTCCACTGTTAATGAATAGAGGTGTACCTAAAAGTTATTATATACTTTAAACTTGAAGGTAAGCACACATTAATTTTCTTTCATCTCTTTTTACTATTAAATCACTTTCAAATGTTTAAAATTACTCTCCCCTTCTATCTTCTCAAGTTGTTGGATAACATTTATCTCACCCATCATGTTAATGATGCCAACACTATACTACATCATGGTCTCACCTTGCTTCTGGTGAAGCATGTCCAAACCCTATAGGGTAGGGACATTCCTTTATTGGGGTTCCATGCTAAGGAGGAATCCCTTAATAAGGACCTTACCCAAGGATAATACCATCCATCATCTAGTACCCCCCAAGATAACATTTTATCCACAATATTTATTGAATACCTATCTCTTAAATAAATTATACCCAAACCCAAACTGACCCTTCTAGATGAGAGTATGTTAAGGGAGGTTCCTAAGAAAGGAAAATTTCCCCTGATAGAGGACATGATGTAGAGATTATTGAACTTATCTCTAACACTCTACATTTATCCTTCTTCACTATAGCTTTATGATCCTCTATAAATCTTAACAGCAATCAAAAACTTCCTGAAAATCAATTCACTCTTTTTCCCCAACTCTATCTCTCTTAACAATCAAAGCTAATATCCTTTTAAAAAAAATCTAACCTCTATGATTATGGATGATGGTGTACTTAGAATCTAACTATTGATCTTAATACCCTTTATTCTAATCTTACTCTTCCCCTTGTTTAGGGTCTCAACTCTAAGGTTTAATCACTTTTCAAACTCCAATTAGGTCGTTGCTTAGGCCTATTATCCATTTCACAACCCTGTCAGCATACAAAGCCCTCTAGATATATGTAAACAAACATAAAAATCCTTGAAACCTAAAAATCCATTTACATTTATTGAGACTAAACTTTTCACAATATTTTGGCACATTTTGATGGTCCTAATTACCTCTGTGCACCAAAACCTAATTTAGGGATTTTTGATCTCTACAACCAACTGAGAGGATACAAAAACCAACTATGAAATTATATTACATTTCAAAGAGCCAAATATATGTTAGTTAGGTTTGTATTCATAGTTTTCACCTATTGCCATGGTTTTTTATCCTTGTTACACCCATTACATATTAAAAATCATGAAAAATCAATCAATTGGGTTCTTTACTGGGCTGTGTAAGGGTTTGTTATAACTACCCTTTATCTTTCTATACTTAGACTTTCTTGTGGGTCCATATATTTTACCTCATACTATAACTTTCTCTTTTACTCATTCATCCACTTTCCATCATTCATTCACAACCTTTTACCTATTGACTATATAAATAAATGAATCAAATACAAATAAGGGATTTTATGACTATTGATCAAACACCTTATTGTTTTGATCTATGTAATATTTAAGGCAAGTAGTATTCACCCAAACATGTATCAAGTCAATATAAAGACCAACTAATGATTTTATACACAACTTCATTTCTAGGACTGCACACATAGTCATAAACCAAAATACTTGTATAGAAAATAGGGTTCTATTTAGAGATTATTTTCAACTAGATTTCTCTTCACTAGTTTGATTAAAATTATAAAAACATATAACATGGGTCAAATAGGAGACTATATGACTATTGATAAAATACCATATTGTTTTTAACTAAGTAATATTGAAGGAAACTTAAAAATGCTCTGATGTATTCACCCAAAGATGTATCAGGGCCATACAAAGGTCAAATAATGATTGTATACATAACTTCCTTTTGAGGACCACACACATAGTCATAACCCACAATTTCTATATAGAAAATAGGGTTATATATAGAGACTATTTTCAACAAAATTTCGCTTGACTAGTTCCATTCAAATATTTCAATCTTTATTCTATGACTATTCTAAACCTTCCTCAATCTCTTTTGTATTGATAACAAGATATGATGCACAGTACACAAAATTCTTATTTAGTGTGGGCTTTATGTTTCAATGAACAAAGACTATGATCAAATGAGAACTTGTCATCTATTGATCAATTGTAATCATAACAAGATTAATCTCAACCATTCTTACATCCTCCCTTTCTAATATTACATAGAACTCTATGACAAAAATATCAAATACTTAAACTTTTGTTTAGTATAAACTTTATGATTGCATACCCTATTGACAGACTTGATAGTCGCCACAAAAATGACTTCCTTAACCACAAAAATATCATTCCCTGTATCAAATTAGATAACATAATTTAATCACAACAATATCATTAATAATTAAACTAAATCTACTTACCACTCTAAGTTTTCCAGCACCCATATACTTTATCCACCATGTAAATTAATGCAAACTAAAACATGATATCA
>JARHVA010009031.1:60000-65000 GCA_037957365.1 Torreya grandis
AACTTAGTTATTTAATTACCATCTTGGAATATTTGGTAGGTGAACTATAATTTTGTTGTGGTAATTTTATTTACCTCTAAATAAAATAATATAGCTATTTTGTTGTTGGTGAATAATATTTCTCGTTCTGTTAATTTAATTCACTTACTTATTAAGTTAATTTTTAATTTTTTTAAAAGTGAAAATTAATTAATTATTATATTGGGTGTATAATTTAATTAAATTAAACCTTCTTATAATAAGTTTAAAATTTATGAGTTTACAATGCAAATATAAATTAGAATTTTTGAATAATTGGAGGTATATAAATATTGACAAGTTTATCCTTTGAAATTAGTTGAACTTGTAATCAACCTTAATTTTGCTTAAAAAATATTATTAATAGTTAGCTTCATGGTAAATTGAACAAGCTTGACAATCTACACATTTGTCTACATGTGTAATTATTTGAATATTAGGAGGTTGTTTATGATAGGTATAACATGCCAGCTACATGGTGACCCTAGTTTTGTTGGCATTTTAATGTAGGGTTCATCATGATGTTTGATCATTTGGTAAATAAAATTAGTTTTTTACCAATGTTTTTATTGAAAAATTATTTATACTTTTTTGTATTGTTTATACAATTAAATTAAAATTTATTGAGAAATACAAATGATGTATGTTACCCTAGAATACCATGTAGTCATTACTTTTGATTTAGATCATGATGCTGGATAGCAAGTAGGTTCTTTTGACCTTTTAAATATGAATAATATAAAATAAGTGTAAATTATATTGTTATGTTCACCTTGATTTTTATTTAAACGGATGCTTTAATAGGAAGTATCAACAGTAAAGAATATGGAGAAAAATAATATGTGAGAATAAATATCAATTCTTAGTGTATTATTAGGATTGGTGAGAGAAAGGATCATAATGTTTATAACATTATATGATTATAATATAGTGTAAAATGGATGCAATAAATAGATTTGGT
Source organism: Torreya grandis (assembly GCA_037957365.1). NCBI lineage: Eukaryota > Viridiplantae > Streptophyta > Pinopsida > Cupressales > Taxaceae > Torreya > Torreya grandis. Next base: position 60,980 of record JARHVA010009031.1, read on the forward strand.
GAAAATCTAGATAATATGGGCATATGCTAAATATATATACAGTTTACATATATATTTTATTTTACATGTAAATGAAGTGAAGTTGGTATTATGAAATAGCAGTAGAAGAGTAAAGTTATTTATTGAACAATTATATGTGTTAAATTCAAGAGAGTTTTACTTATACTATTTTACCAAAAACATAAGGGGTTTTAGGAGGACTTCATTAACTTAATAAGTTTGATATGGAACAAAACCTATGTTGTCCCATCTCATTTAGAAAACTTGTATTATATATTGACCAAGAGTTTTAACTAAATGATCAATGCCTTTATTCTTTATTATCTATAATTATGATTAGATAGAAGCCCTCGAAAGGGAATTAAAATTATAAAATTCTCTCAAAGTGTCAAACATATTATTATATTTATAACCTTGGACCACTTAAATTTCATTATAAAGATATATTCAATGCCTTATTATATGGAATAATATAACCCTAATTGATGTCTATAAGCATGATTTGGACTAGTGGATAAGTTGTGCTAGAAGAATAATCCTTTAAAAGAACCATAATATTATGGATTTTATCTTATTAAATATGTAAGAATTATATTAGTTGAATGAGATACTTTGTTCATTGTAAAGTAATTAGTGGCCTTATAACTAAAGGTGCAAGCTTCATCTCTATGATTAGACTTATCCTTCATAATTATCTTGGATTAAATATGAGCATGCTTATTAAATATTATCAATTGTTCATTCTAGCCTCGATTAAATTATCTTATAAAGGATGGGAAAATATCATACTACATGAGAGAATCTAAAATAACCATGACATTTTTATTGTTAATACGTGAATTGTAATTTTTGTTAAGGGGATTCATTTCTTTGTTGTCATATTATTTTTAGATGTATGTGGATATTGTTAGAAAATAAATATTGGTCATGTTTTGTTATTTTTATGTGGTTAGGAGTCTCTTGTACTTAGTATTAGATCCTTCTTTCAAAATCGAGAGCTATGGGATGAATTATTGCCTTGGTTATTTTGCTTCTACTGTGAACAAAATCCTTATGCATGTGGTACTTTAATGATAAATAAAATAATTTTACTACAAACATATATGTTAATAAATGGTAATTGATATTAACTTTATTTCTAGCTTGTACGTTTGTGCCTTGTTGTAATAAGGATCCAAGTAGACAAATATTATTCTCATTGAATGTTAGTCGAATAGCTTTGACATAAGAGGATTGATATGTTTATGATGCGTTTGGTTGTCATAGAGTTTGGATGAGTTATTTTGTAACGATCATTTTGATCATGTAAGATTGACACTCTGCTTGCTTATTAATCTATGAAAAATGATGGAAATAAGAGAGGTACTTATTATTCTTATTTGAGAGAATTAGTTATAATCATAAAAAATTGTTAAAATGGTTCATTACATTATGATAAAATTCAATCTAGACTTTTTTTTTATTATGATGGATCATATTGTGTGTGACATAACTAGTATTAAATAATGAGGTATATATTGATTTGGCTTGATGATTTATGCAAGACTACCATTGCAAGTGACACCACCAAATCCACTTGCATTATTTGTATCTAATCTAATGAGATGTATATGCATGATAGGAAAAAAGGTCCATTACCATGAGACTTGGAAGTGAAACTTGGGGCCATGGATCATTGATTTTGAGTTCCCTTTTTAGCATAATTTTTATACATGCACATTATTATGAGCTCATGAAGGAGAATCTTGGAGCCTAATGGTCTACATGTTGGTTTCCCTTATTTTATATACTCAAGGAGGAACTTGGGGCCATGATTAGTTGCTTATTGGTTCCCATCATATTATTGATATGATATATGCACATTGTTAATGGACTTGGACAAGGAACTTTAGGCCATTATTGGCTTATATTGGTTCCCATCATCTTATTACTATGTTATAAACATAATGTTTATGGATTTGTAAGAGAAAATTAAGGCCATGATTGGTTCCTTAATTTTTCCCCTCAACTTATATATTTATATAAATTATATTCATGAATGTCGTTTGTAATATAGAGGCATTGATCTTATATGGCATGGCCATGATGAGGGTCATGTGTAGCTAAGACCTTATTTAGTGCATAAATTTTTATTATTTATGTTATATACTAAAAAATGCATTAAAATATACCTTGAAATGTAGGTGGCAATAGTCAAGGTGGAAGGTTAACAAGGGAAGTTAATGGTATATTTCCTTTAGAAGAAAATTGTGATTATAATATGAATTGGGTGAAAGCATAGATGAATATCTACATTATAATTAGTAGAATCATCATATGGGTATGAATTTATGTTATTGAATGCCTATAATTGAAATTATGTTTATATATGTCTTATTTGTTTGACATAATTTAAGAAAAGCCTCCTAATATTCAATAGTGGCGTGTTGTGAATCACTTTTTCCTAGTTCGTACCCTATTATTTGTACTTATATTGTTAGGGAGATATTATGATTGACATCTTATGTACATTTCAAACTATTAATTTTGATAAAAGTATATTCTCCACCTAGCTAATAACTCCTTTTAACTTGAAAAAAATGAACTGATTTCACACAACTAGGTGTTAATATTTTATCCTAAGCGGATCTCTTTTAGCCCACGATATTTCATGGAAAATACTACCACAAAAATATAGTTTGAGTAACCTTATTATGAGCATTTGTGCTAGGGTTTTGCTGAAAAGAGTAAACCTATTGTTAAACAAGAAGTGCTTATCATGAGAGAACCTATTGTAAGAGATACCTTTATTCTTAAATCATTGAGTTAGATGGAAAAAGATAACTAAAACTAAGACAAAATTAGGTGGAGTTACCTTGTAATGGAAAAATTACCATTTTATACATGAATTTTCATCCCTATTTGAATAATTTGATGTTATTTTGTCAATTAATTATATTATTATTTTTTTAATAAAATAAACAAATTGTATTACTACCTTGAAGTCTTATGACTATGTTGTTCATATCTAGGATGATGCTTTTATAAAGGAAGGGGGGTGTAATGCCCCACTTATGTCCAAAACTAAAAAATAAGGATAATTATTAGGTTTATATATTTTTTCATAGAATATAAGAATTGGTCATTAGAATAATAGTTTCTAGACAATGAGATAAGCAATTTAGGAACAAGAGATAGTGCATGTGAGCCTTCCGGTATTGAGAGGGTATTATTACTGAAGGGTAAAATCATGATAGAAATTTTCAAGTGTATAATAATAATGTGATATATAATTTAGAGTTAGTTTATAAATTTCCCCCCTTTAACACACCTTTTTTTGGTGTGAGTCCCACTTTAGTGATTTTGTAGCTACTTACCTACAACTAAGAGCATGTTACTGCATATAGTCAGTACAAATAATCTATAATTGAAATAATTTTAAATTATTGAAGTAAATAGACAAAGGTTAGGATTACACCTGTGTACCAATGTAACCATATTTCCTTTAGGAAATTTTATTTGAGGAGATGAGATTAGGAAAATTTAAAAACTTGTAAATAAATACAAATATATAGACATTGGAAGACACCATGCCCACAATTTTGGAGAAAATGTGAGTTGCCACATGTGGATGGTGCTCATATCAATCACCAAACTTGACCATGGATTTAAAATTTCATGTGTGAGTGGTCCAATAAAATCACACTATATACCTGATGTTGGATTATATAATCACTCGATCATATAAATATGGTGAAGTTATATCATTCAATCAAGTCTAACTTTTAAACTTGGTAAGCATTTAAACCTAATTTAGATAAGAGGTTATCGTACTTGGGTAAAAGAGTTAATAATATATAAATGATAGGTCACAATGGTGAATATAACATCTACAACATGCCAATTAATCTGTTAAACTTAAATGTACCATATGCTTAATTTATTATGTTGAGATATGTTATTAATTAAAAGTAAAACTATGATAGTTATATAAAGGACATACAATAAAATACTTAGCTATTTATAATGATAATAAAGTGTT
>JARHVA010009031.1:70000-265000 GCA_037957365.1 Torreya grandis
TGAAAGACACAAAACTATGATACCAAAGACCAAAGCTCTGATACCACTGTGATATCCCCTTCAAACAGGGAATATATAAACTCATAAAGCTCTGATCACAGATACAAACTTGCAGAATAGATTCAAAATAAGCATACACAAATCACAGTATAATCTCTCAATAGCAAATAAAGATCTCATTACTTGTTCTTCTGGACGATTACACAATTGAGTCTTTGTTATACAAAATAAAGAATATTAAAATCCTAGTCTTAAAACCTTGGCTTTTGCTAATCTGGCAATGGAAACTGGATCTGGAAGTGTCTCGGCCTTTCTGTGTCGACACACAGACGCCGTCGTCGGTCGATATATCGCCGACGTCGGTCACTGTCGGTCGGCTTTTTGTCGACATCGGTCTTCAGTCGACCGATGTCGGTCACTGTAGCCCTTTCTCTACCAAGGTCGGTGCCTGATGCGATCTGTATGGACCTGTACGGACTTGGTACGGCCGCCAACCTGTCTCTTCTTAACCCCTGATAGCTGAACAGCCTGATCTCGCGAATATAGATTCTAACACAAGATCTATCTCTGTATAACTTATTAGATCAAAACTAAATAAAGAAAATACCTAGGATGCTCTGTGATAAACTTCTGTGTGAAGTTATCTCTCAACCCTGGAATTCTGTGATAACTTCTGGGTGAAGCTATCTCTCAGATCTGTATCTCTGTGATAACTTCTGGATGAAGCTATCTCTCAATTTGGCAATAAATCAGCTAATATCTCACAGCCTCTAAATCACACACAATGAAGAGGGAACGTTCTTCACTGTAATGGAATCCTGGAACCCTTGGCTTAGTCTTCACAGAAGAATTTCTCAAAATCAATATCAATAATCCATAGCATACATAATCAATAATAATGGCCTCCATGTGAAACCCTTATACCCTCAAAAGATATGCTTGCCCTAATTAGGGTTTTCTTAAATTAGCATTAGGGTTTCTAATTTAAAATTAGAGCAAATAATTAATAATTAATTATTAATTATTAATGAGACCAAATAATTAATATTTGATTAAATCAATCAAATATTAATATCTCCCTCAATATACGTCGGATCCTCAAACCGATCGAAGCAGGTGAATCAGGGAGCGATTCTGCATATGACCATAACAAAATAAAGGTGCTCCGCTGCATGTCAAATATCCCTAAATAATAGGAGCATCAATCAAACATGTCTGAAAGACCCTGAATGAAAACCAAATGTAGAAATTTTGCAAATCAAAGTCAAGCCAAGCTCCATTATGACCCTCGATCCATCATATTAGCCTACGAAGGTCGCATAATAAGCTAATCATCAAGCCTGTCAATGTCCACGAAAAAGGGGACATGACAGTATGTATGTATGTATGTATGTATATATATGTATGTATGTATATATACATATATATATACATATGTATATATACATACATACATATATATACATACATACATACATACATACATATATATATATATATATATATATATATATATATATATATATATATATATATATATATATATATATATCCCACCATGTACCCCCTATTGAATATAGTAATGAAACTTGTAATCTAAATGAATGGAATAAGTATCTACGTGTGTACACATAACTTGTCTTTACATGGGTTTCAGTTATTTCATGGTACCTGACCTATAATGAAGAACATGTTATAGTGTATAATTAGTGCATATAATCTAGGTTAAAATTACTTGAAATTCAAAGAGCAAGGTTTGGGAGTAAACCTATGTGTCGATGTAACTACCTTACCTATTAACATGTTATTTTTAGAAAATATTTATAACTATAGGGACACAAAACTAAGAATAGGATAGAGAGAGAGAGAGAGAGAGAGAGAGAGAGAGAGGAACATGCCCTAAACAACGAAGCAAAAATGAGTTGCCACATGGTAATTAAGATTACATCAAACATTCAACCTAATTATAGTCATAACCTAGTGCCTCCACTATATCTGAAGGATATAAAAGTTAAAATAAGTGATAATGTGGAGAACACACTTAAAAATCTATGCCCTGACTAAATATAAAAATTGTGAATGTGTGGAAACCATGACCATATGACATGCCCCTACCAAATCTAAAAACTATGAAAATACAAAATGCATGTCACTATGAAATGCCCCCTCCAAAATCGCCACACCTCCCACACCCCCTACCCTCATTGTTGTGAAATAAAAATAATACCTAGTACTTTGCGTACCTCAAAGGAATAAATAACCATATAAGTATATATTTTATGATTGAACCATGTAGTATGTAGAAGAATATGCATAGTTAAATGATCATTAAAGCTGATGTAGATATGACAAAATTAGGTCATAAAATTTCAACTATAATAGGATCCTAAGTGTAATCAGTATTATAGGATAGTTTGAATGCCTTTTTCTTGTCTTGAACAAATGGATTCTTAATAAAAAAATTGACAATTCGACTATATGTGTATGAAAAACCAACTTCACCATAAGTTGGATCATATTTCTTGAAAAGGTAATTTTCATGTTTGTTTTCATCATTTGAAACCTATGAGATATAAACTAGAGAAACATTTCATATATTCTCTTGCATATTATACAAACATGTATTTTGGTCATTATGTAACATTACCATTTGGTATTGTTCTTGCTTTGGATCATCTTTTCGAACATTTGGTATATCTTTTTGATAAGTTAGATAATTGGAAACTTGCATATCATGTGAAGGCTCATCCACCTCTAATGATGTATTATTTTAGTCTTGATGTGGATTTGGTAAAGGTTTTTATTTTTGTTTAGGAGGGTTTTTTGTACCCATTTCTATTCAATTGACCTCTTTGATTTTGGAGAATATAAGTTTTGTATGTTTAATTTCAATGCACAACTATAATCAGTATGATGACCATGCTTTCTATGATACACACTATAGTATTTGGATTTTTGTATGTGATGAATAGTAGGTAATTAGGTCAAATTATTTGTAAGAATTTATCTTAGAATCTCAATTTTCCTCTTCATAGGATTTTGTTCACTTATAGGATCATTTTCATTAGGTGACTTTGGTTTTGGTTAGCCAGATTGAGTCATATTAGACACATAATTTGTGTGCAAAGATGCACACACATGATTCATAGTAACATATTGTGGGTTATTTGTGTATGAAATATGATTATCCAATAAAATGATCTTTGAATTTAGGGATTACTTTTTCTATTTTAACTCTTTTATTAACTTGCTCATACTCCCAATTTGATCTTGTAGGGTTTTTATGGTTACCCTCTTTTAGCATAATAGGATGATCCACATTTTAATTTGAAGGGTTGATAGTATGAAACTAGTTATAGGGATGATGGCTATCACCATCGTAAAGGTTAGGATAAGTAATCTAGATTTTATCCATTAAAATGTTTTGAAAAATGATAGGACATGATAAGAAATGCTTACAAATGCTTAGGATGAATCAACCATGATAGTAAGAATATATGAAATTTAGGCTATTAACTGAGTTTCTTGAAAAAATATTTTTTTTTATCTATGAAAATAGAAAATAAGATTAACAAAAAAAAGTAGAGAAGCAAAAGTACATGTATGTCCTATATGCCTACAGTTATTAAAAATAGAAAATTTATAAATTTGTAAAAATTATATAAAATTTTGGAAAACTAAAATAGGTTTTTGTCTAGATAAACATATATATGAAAAACATATGGTAATTTGGAAGTTTGATCTAATAGGAATCATAAATATTCCAAATAATTTTGAATGTTTCATAGGCAAACCTTAAAATATTAGAAATAAAGAATCAACAATTACTAGAAATCAAGTATAATTTTTAACAATCTAAGAGTGGGTTTTGAATAACAATTATTTTTTTATGAAAACAAGAAATTAAATTCAACATAAATAAACAATTCATCTTGTGTGACAATATTTAATAAAAATGGTATTTTAAAAAAATTGAAAAATCCCTAATAAATTTTGGCAAACAAAAATAGTTTTTCTCATATGACAAAATGCATAGAAAATACCTCATAAGAATTTTAAAATGAACCTATTTGGAGGCTAAAATTTCTTGATCAATTAAGTATCAAATTGTAAGAATTTTCACATTAAGTCCTTATGACTAGAGGAGGTAATCCCTTGTGTAAAGATTCATATCTAAAAATTGATAACATAAATTTGAAACCATAAGAGGTTTGGAAGCCTTACATCATAAAATTTTGTAGTTTCAAATGGGTTGGGTTCATGAAATATTTTACCTTAATTTGGATATGAGGCTATCCTACTCAGGTAAAAATGTTAAGGATATAGAAATGATATGGTAAAGTCATGAATATCGTATCTAAAATAATTTAATTGATGTGTTGAACTCAGTTGTACCATATGTTGAATTTATTAATAGGCTATTAATAGAATGTATAACTATTCTAAATATAAAAAATGGCATAAAATAAAGTACTTAAATTTATTTTATGATAATATAATGTCGGGTTTGGTACAAGTGAAAAGTAGTTAGGAAGACAATTTTAGATCAATTATCAAACTCTAGATCTAGTGCCTCTAGCTCTTTGGATACTTATGTCATCTTAAGATAGTTACATCGATTAGTGTTTTATATTGATGGTACTATCTTGTATATAATATATACTTAAACAAGATGTGACCACTTAAATACTTCTAGGTTTGGCTTTGACTTCAATCTGGTACTTTCATATCATGGTCATGGAATATTGTTCCTAATGAATTGGTAAAATCCTATATTTTCATCTTCAATGTAATGTTGGGGGAAATGGGTCAGTAGATACATAATGTCAAGATAACCTATAATGGAAATATTTTTAAAGGGTGTTGACTACATAGACAATACTTGAGTGGAGGGACATAGACTCAAGTAGTTATCCCCAAAATTTTGGCTTGTGTGTGAATCATATAATGCATGTAATGCAATTACCAAAGTTACCTAGCTTTTAAATTATCAAATATGACCTTATGACTACTCCTTTATTACTTTAGACATGCATCTAGGTCATTCCTTTGACTGATATTAGTATAGGAAAATTTTTGGTAGCTTTAGTTCCTTTTAAGTGGTCTTTTAGTGTAATTGCTAGGTGAGGAATGAATGAGGGTTGATATTATATTTATACCAATCCTATTGTGAGATAATTCATATTAAATCACTTAGGAAAACCATTTTAATACATTTTAATTTAAAATTAGATGACTTTAGGGCACTATATACTTGTGTAAAGCTAGGATGGTTATGTTGATGCTACTATCTAACCTAGACATTAGTGTCTAGGGATAAGGAGAGCATGCATAGGCTTAGAACTAATAAAAACATAATATAAGTACATTTTAAGTATTTTTGACAAGATGGGATGTCTATGTCATCAATATAAGGCCAATCAGACTAAGGGATAGGTAAAGGACTACAAGATAGAGAAAATGTCAAGCTTGAGAATGTATGGCATGTGTAGAAATAACAAGAACATCTAGTGTCATCAGTTTTCCAAGTATAAACAATTGAAGTGCTACATAATCATATAATATCACCTATGGTAATATTGAGTGATTTAATCACCTCAACATTGTCAAAATGTGAACCAAATACTATATTATATTGACTCAATAAAGCTCATAAGGGTCTATCATATATATAATACAAGTCCATAGTAGTATGTTAATTTTGGAAGTTGATTTGATTTTGAAATTTAAAGTTCTCATTGCACGGCATATGAAACTTATATATGTATCTAATGGAAAATTAGGTATTGAAATGGTTCCAATGTATATAATTCTACCATAAATGTGGATTTGAATCATCTTAATATGAAGTTAATACAATTTGATATTTTGAAATTATGGAGGACATGTTCCCATGGCATGCCCCCACTGAATTTGAAGAATATGAGAACTAGTGTAATTTTGGAAAACATGTTTCTATAAATTTCGGCCATTATAATTTGAAACTATGAAACAACTAGAAGACATGACTTTTTGAGATGCCCCCAGTGATATTGCCCCCTTTTTGAGGTGAGGGGAATAAAAAACTAGTAGTTGCCTTACTTTAAAAGGATAGGATAATTTTATAATTTGTGTATGTATCATGTATTATATAGGAGTAGCATAACTAGGTATATATATAAATGAGATAAATAATAGGATATCACATCAAGTCATTAAGATTCATGATGTAAATCATGGAACCATATGAAAAGTAACAATACAATCTCAACAATATGTTAAGCAGACACATAGGAGTAATCAAAATAAAAACAAAAGATAATGGTATGAGGAGACCTAAAATAAGGGGCATATTTAAATTATATGGAATCAAAGGGTCTTAACCTACTAATATTTACATAAAACATAGAATGACATGTTTAAATATCCACATATAACAAACTATGGCATGGTCAATTGACACAATAATAAAATAAAGAAACAAGAGCCCTAGTGAATGTAACATGTTCAAATACTCAAATAATCAATATAATGTGAGATAATAGCAATCAAAGAACAAATTCAAGGAAGTACAAAGAAAGAAACCATGATATCAAAAGCATCCACCATAAACATATGTTACTAGTCCTTAGATATATGTGTTGGTAAAAAATATTAAGTACCTATCATATCAAGTAAATTATAAAATAAATAAGAATGGATAAAGGCATGTGTAAGTAAATAAACCCAAACATGTTAATGGAAATGATGATATAATAACGTTACATGTATCATGATCAAAGAAGTGGATGGATCTAATGTATTGATGATGTGAGTAGAGGGAAGGACCAAAATTCATATGTGCATATATCATGTATGTGGGTATGATTGTATAGCACTCAAAATATCTGTGAAACATATATGTGTCTATAAAAATAAATTATATTCTATCTACCAACATGGGCCCAACAACATAGATGCCAATGAGATAATAAAACTTGTAAATGTTGAATATTTTTTTATTTTTGGATTATTTTAAAGGACAAAGATATCATGTGATCTCATCTAAGGGATTGGCATAGGTTTATCCAAAGTTAGAGCCTAGTACAATAAACTAATGACATTGTTAAGGAGACTCTATAGGTGTAATATATGAAACTATAGTATCTTTAATTCTATGCATATGTATAATAGGACTTTATGGTCATGAAGAAATGATAGAAATAATGGGAGTTCATTGAACCCACAAGTGAGTCATTTTTCATTTTGTTATAGTCTTATAAATGGGAACATGTTTGGTTTCTAAAGGTAATGAAATATGTAGTGTAGTAGTAGATGAGGATTCCATAGAATCCACTATGTATCTATGATGTAGTGATATCTCATGTTTAGGCAACATAAGAAATGGGATTGCATGTTGCTTACCTTTTTGTGGAGGATTATACTTAGTATGTTTGATAATTGAATACCTAGCATAAAATTCTCTTTTTCAAATATATGTTCATATGGAATTCAATAAATTATAATTAACATATTGGAATGAATTTATTAAATACACTCATGCAATATATAAGGTATTTGACATAGTGTATGTATCTCGGGTAATAACAATAACATATAAAAGATTCTCATGTATGGTATAACAAGAAATGTGTTAACCACATATGTTTATCCATCCTTTAAAGGTATGTCAATCTCACCAAGCACTTGATATGAGGTTCTATCAAATGCATTAAACATTTTAGTCATAGTTTGTAAGTCATTATGTATACCCCAAATGTGTAAGTAATGTCATGGTAAAAACATTATCATTGGAACCATTATAAGTAGTGACATTGTGTATATTTTGGTGGTCAAGGTATGATTTAATGAATAATGAATGAAGATATGACAAATCATCCCCAATATCACTATCATCAAAAATAATAGAAGGTGTCTGAATCATGGAAGGTGCATATCATGTATAAATACCAATAATCCAATCTCATAGTTTCCCATAATTTGGGGGATGCGGATGTGAATTATATGTAATTCACACTTTTTATTCCTTCATAAAATGGTTTTTAAAATGGTTTTAAAGTAAATTTCTAATTTTTTTGATCATTAGGTTGTGAAATTGATTCCATTTAAGGATCATCAAAATTAATTTTATGGAAATCAGTAAGTTCATGGATCTTATGCTTCAAGATAAAAAATCTATTCGTATAATTCTTAGGGCCTCGCTAATAGTCATAAAAAATTGTTTCCATCATAAAATAAGGGTATATGTCAACTCATATCAACCTCTATATGATGACAAAGTGATTTTATATGAAAATCCACAATATTCAAAAGTTAAGAAGCTGGAGGCTCAAGTAAGCATGTAAATTATCTCTTTATTATATTGGATAAAACAAAATAATTATGTTTTTATGACACTACATTAACTATAGTGGTTGTTTACTTTTTAGGTTATGTAGGTTTTACCTTATAACTTTGTTTAATAATGAACTTGGTACTGGATGGATTTGGTGTTTTTGATGTATAGTTATGTTTTTTCAATGGGCTAAGTTTCATTTCATGATAACAAACAATATGGAATACATAATAAAAGGATTTGCATTTTTTTAAAATAATGAACTCATCTAATGTGGAAAACAAACATTATTTGAAGATTCTTTATCTATAATTTTATTGATCACTTCAAAATTTATTAATTTTACCTTAACACATATTCATTAATAAGTTGATTGGTTCCTAGTGTTTTTTTTGTAATTTGGGCATAAGAAACCTTTTTGGTAATGTTTACAAAGAAGTGTGTCAAAATTTGATTTGTAATAGGATTCTATGCTTTGTCTAATTTGATTAGTAAGTCATAAAAAAATTTAGAGCATAGTTCTTAAGGATCAATGGAAATATTTTAGTCAACATTTTATCATTGGAGGCATAATTAATGCATGTCACATACAAATATCAAAGATTATGCTCAATATCACCCTTGTCTTCACAACATTTGAACTTAGTTGAAAAAAACATAGTTGGAAAGGGTACCAATAAATTTTAGGTTCAAGAGGGTTATGCCAAAACTTTTTTAAATAAATATCATAACGTGAATTCATATAATTTTTTTCAACATTGGTAACCTTAGATTTCAAAAGTCATATAATTTGGATAACTCCTGGCACATTTTGATCAAAAGGTTTAAAATTTAATATGTCACCAATGGAGGTGTACCCATAGTTTTAGTTGACATATGAATTAAGATTAGTAATTGGGTTTAAGTGTTAATGTTTACCATAAATGATGTATCAATATTAGGATTTTTTTTTTGAAAAAAGGTGTAAACACATAAACCATGCACCTATTATATGTGTGAAGTAGTGGTATGCTTAAGGGGAGTGTTATTGGTATATGGGGATGGCCCATAGCTCTAATAACATCGTTAATAGATGGACCTAGTTGTTAATCTAAGGATTTTGATTTTTTAGTTTCCAATATATTTCCTAGAATCTCATCAAGATCTTTAGGGTTTTGATATATATGGTCTTGAAACATAACTAAAACATGTACTTTGTATTGATCTATTTTCTCATTTCATTGCATTTATTAGATGCATAATTTTCATAATTTTAATCATTTTATATAATAACTTATTTAGTATGTGGTTAATTTTCCTTATTAGCATCTACATTGTGTATATAATTTTCTACTTCATTATTTTGAGCCATCTTAGGTGGATAATGAGTAAGCTCTAGGTGTTTGACATAAACACTAGATAATCTAGCACTACATATAGGTTGCATTCAAATGATAGAATAAATCTATAAAAACATAGTAATGAAAGACCTCAAAAGGCTAACTACCCTAAGGAAAACTAGGGTTTGTAGAAGGAGATGGTTTCATGATACGTTTAACCCTAAAATTGATATTTGGTACTAAGGTATGCTAGGGTCAAGAATATAGAAACAAATAAGCACAAAGGTGATAAGTAATTTCATATTAGGCCAATTAATTTTAAGACTCAAATAAAATAACATTATAAATTTATAATACTAAAATATGCTAAAAATAGGAGGTATAGTTATTGGTTGATATTGAAATGAATTGAAAATAAGGGTACTTGGTTTATTGTGTGTATGCAGATCTAGACAAAAACATGATGCAATTGGATTGGATCAATATCCTTGATAAAACATTAGATTTTATATTTTTTCTTTCTATGACCTTAAATGCTTGCCTCAGATATGGATGGTTATGTTACTGATGGTGTCTAAGTTGGAAATAGGTGTCTTTTATAGAATAGTGATTGGATTTAGATACAACCACATGGATCCTTCTATATATTCTTTCACCTTTCTTTTGTGTCTTCTTATTTCACAAATAAGTTATTTTAATCTATCAAATGTTCAAACCCTATCTCTCACACCCTTAAAGTGACTGTGGAAAAAGGGGGTTATTTGGCACATACTGTCTAATTTCCCCAAATCCCTATGTCAATATCTTCTACCCAAAAATATAATGATCTAAAGAGGACCTTAAAATTATGTAGTTACCCACATATATGTTAGATCACATGTGCATTAGGATGAAATGTGTGACAATCAAGTAAATACAATGGCCTAGATTTTAATGTGGAAAATATTGCTCATGAGATGATCTTTTAGTACATCAGACCTATGGTGATACTGATCTTATGAATGATATAGAAATAAATATTAATGGTGCATGTTTGATCACTTGAATGCTTGATTGAGTTTTCTTGCTAAGTTGCCTTGTGATTTCCCAGTATTTTCTAGGTGTGTAATGAATGAGGGTTTATTTTTATATATATACAAATCCATTTTGGAAAAATATTGCACTAAATTAGTTGGGCTAACATTTAAGATATGTTTCACTTGCATTTTTATGACTTTTGGACATTGTATAATTAATTTGAAATGGGACACTAGAGTTGACACATGGGTCTTAATAGGACACAAGTTTCTAAGAATATAGAAAATAACTACATGTCCAAAACCAAAAAAGAAGAATATTATTAGGATTACAACATTTTACATAGTATAGAAGGCATGGTCATTAGAATAATAGTGGTTGGATTAAGAAATAAGAAATTTAGGAAAAATATATAGCGAACATGAACTATTCAAAAATTAAAAGGTCTTAGACTAGAAGGGTACAAATATGATAGGTATTTTACAAGTGTACAAAACTAAGGTGATATATAATTTAAATTTAGTGTGTACAAAATGATATGGTTAAATATTATTTTTAGATGAGTAATTCATAGGCTAAATCCCTAACCTAAAATAAAGGTATATTTATGTTCATATGATATATAATAAAGTCTCCATTTATAGATAACCTATAATTTGGAATGTATTAAATTACTCAATTAGTTTAAAATAGTTCAGATTATCATTTTGGTTTAGAATATGGTATAAATTAGAGCATAGTCAAACACATTTGGAGGTATATGAAATTCATATAGACATATTTGATAATAATACAAGTTACATCTTTTTTTAATACAATTAGATATTGAGATAGATTTTTTAGGGTTATACACACATTGTATAGGAACATGAGTTAAAGGTTTTTATATGCCTACATATTAAGATATATTTTGAGAGCACATGCAATATGTGTTCACACATTCTATAGGAACATAAGTTGGATGTTTTTATATTTTAAAACAAATAAAATATATATGTTTAAAAAACTATATCATGTTGACATTGATTGGATCAAATTATGAGGTATAATCATTGATAATGTGCACGTTAACACTATTATATATTTCTATTATGGAATCACTGCCACCTATAATTAAGAACTTGAAATCTATAAGTCTATCTGAAATTATTTAATCTCTTAAATGAGTATTATATTTGAGTTCAAATAAAACTCAACAATATAATCACTACATTGTGATCTCAATATGTGGCTTCTACCTTTCATCCTAAGGTTCAATATTCACTAAATGAATAGTGTGGTTTTAGGCTTTATGATTCCAAATTGCCTAGTCACTACTCCATCTTCATGATATTTTGGTAACTTATCTTTCCAACATTGTCATTACCTTAGTACATAAATTTATACTTGATCACCCATAGTTATCCAAATTCTTCAACAAGAAATAAAACTATGTAATGATTCAGCAATAGAAAATCATCTCCAACACATCATAGGTTAACATAGTTCTCATATTAATAGGTGTATTCCTTCCATACTCTTCGAGTTCAAAAGTTACATATTTATATTTAGTTTTTATATATGGAAATATATAGTTGCATACTCATCGAAGGTTTACTTTTATTATGCTTCACATTTACAACTTCCTCCAAAAGACAAATTGTGTTGTGCATACTCAAGTAAATCTCTTTATCATTTTTCCTAACATTATATTTCATTTCAATACTAATATAAAAGTGAGGAATTTTTAGACATTAAATTATAGTATTATATAGATTTAAATATGAGTATGGTCTTCACTTTACAACTTATGTGTACATAGATGGCTTTTACACACCCTTATATCAAATTTACATGATTTCCATGGGTTTGACCTACCTAATTTTATATCATATATCTATATTAATTATATAGTCTATGCTTAACCTCTACATTATCCTAAGTAAACTATATCCAAATCATTATATTGATACTCTAACCTTTTAGATGAATATGTTAGACTTATATGCCTACAAAGCTTATAGACATCAAAATCTAACGTTCTCATCCCATGCCAAAAAAAATCATTTTTAAAATTTCAATTATATTAATAGGTTGATGAATACATCTAGCATGTCAGTCGAATTATAAATTACCTAAAGAGACTTATATAAACAAAAATAGATAGTCATATTCCCCATATAGCATTATCAAGAAAAAATATTCTATCACTTGTATAGTCAAAGAGATTTCCCTAAACATCCCAATTTAGAAATCAATCACAAGGAATAAGTCCAAGGAAAATTATGAAGAACTCAATCAATGAAATTGTTTTCATTTCAATTTTTATAAAACTAACTCACATCCTTCGTTCATTATAGGACTAAAAATTCACACATACACCTAAAGAGGATAGATACATCAAATTTAGATTCCATATTAGGAATATTGGATATGTAGGAATCACTCAACCATTCATTAGGGATTGATTAAAGTAATCAAAAGCTACCATTTATCTTATTTCTCAAGCTTTAACCTAGTGTTGAAAGTGGATCTAGGGTTTCAAATTGAAGGAGAGAGGTTTCACGATATTGTTCACACTACTAGGATGCAATATCACACAATAGATAGATTAAAAAAAAAGCATGGAAACCAATGTAAAAATAAATATGCATATTCTACACTATCAAATATAATGAAATATAGATGATAATGTCTCATTTATGCATCCACATAGTGATATATTAATTCAGGTACATCCAAAGACCTAGTTCTTAGTTTGAATGACTCTTGATCTAATTTTCATCCCTTCTGTTTCCTACATTAAATCTCAGATCTATACATAATAGTAAACATTATAACCATATAAATCTCTTAGGTTATTTCTATTTATGGAAAGTAAAAATTTTCAAATCATATTCCCCCACTTACATTCAAATCAATGCTTATTTCTATAATTCATATGATTAGAATAGTCCTAATTTTAATAATTGATTATTTTCACATAATCAATATAAATTAAAATAGCATCTAACACTTAAAATCAACTTTTAAAAAAAAAATAAATAAATAAAGACACAATAATCAAAATATGAAATCATCTTAGGGATAAGACAATATGAATTTCCAAAAGATAAACCCTAGGCATCACTGAAATTTTATGTTCACTAAAACTTATATATTTAACATAATCATACCTATAATTAAATGTTATAACACATAAAATATTAAAAAAAAATTAATCTTCATGTTTATTAATACTAAGAAATATAGAAAACTAAGAGTGTCTTACTATTTTATGAATTATATCTCAACTTAATAAATATATTTAAGAGGATTTTGATTTTATTTTTAGTTAAACCTATCCATGTGCATCTTCCACCTATCACACCTTTTAGGATCTTAGTTCTTCATAGAAATTGAAAATGATCTTATAAAAAAATCTCTAGAATACCTAATTGTGTGTGAGATGTCCTGTAATTTCAATTGTCTCATGTTTTGTTTTTCCCTAATAATATGTTACAAATATTTTATTCTCAAAATGGATATATCATAAGAATTGAAATTCATATAAGTTGGTTTTAGGGATAGGAATAATGTGATTAGTTTTTAATATATGTTAATTATATATTTTAGCATTTTAAATCCAACAAACTGAAAAAATATGTGTAGTAGGTGTTAGGGTGTGCAGCTAAAAGCTTCACTTTACTGTAAACATGGAGGTTTCTGAGCATGATAATCACTGGCATCGACAGGATCACTGACGTCAGTCAGTAGATAGTGCAGAAGGAAATCAACCTTGGCAGCAGTCAGCTGGCATTGATCACCTCTAGGTAGACTGGGACCAACGTCGGTCGCCTATGGCGGTTCCAAAATTGCTGTTGACGAATAGTTAGTTAAGTGAACGGGTTGTTTGCATGATGAAGACTAGTTCGTGTCTTGAGCTGGAAGTCTAATCATTGTATGCATGAGATCTATATAATAGACTCATGGGCTGTATTGTTAAGTGAAGAACTTAAGCATAGAACTCAAGTGTAGAACTTAGAGAGTTCTTCCCATGGTAAAATCAAGTAGGATTCTTCATGTATGTAAGATCAGGGTTGATCTACAGGGTGTTGCAAGATCATGGTGGAGATCTACATGTGGTAAGTAAGATCAGGTTGGTCTACAGGGATGTGTGTATGCGAGGGTCAAAAGGAGATCGGTGGGGGAGCAAGATCCAAGGTGACAACAATACATCAAGGAGCAAGATCATGGTGAGATCTACTTGGAGTACCGGGTCGTACTCGATTGTACCACACATACAATGAGGTGAACAACAGCTTGTGTTAGCTGTGTGTTGTGACCTATTGAGAGAAGATTATTGTAAGCCCACGAAGTGGAAGAAAGAGTGTGATC
This sequence comes from Torreya grandis, assembly GCA_037957365.1. Taxonomy (NCBI): domain Eukaryota; kingdom Viridiplantae; phylum Streptophyta; class Pinopsida; order Cupressales; family Taxaceae; genus Torreya; species Torreya grandis. Next base: position 85,007 of record JARHVA010009031.1, read on the forward strand.
TCTTTGTTGTAATTTCCTTCTAACTGAGTTAAATCCAATTGTGTATTGCCTCTCACATTCTGTATGTTTTCTCATTGATAGTTACTTTTGTGTAATTCTGCATGTTTAATTGCTTATACATTAGTAATCATATGTGCTCTTAAATATGACAAGTTGTGTCAGAGCTTTGGAGAACTTCAGTCCGGTCAATTGGTATCAGAGCAAGGTTGGATGTTCTCAGAGTGAGTTTGACTAACAGAAGGCCCAGATTTGGTTAGTGGTTTTTTGATTACAGGTTACTCACAGGTGTTTCTATTTGAGTGGGAGTATAGCAATGGCAGAAGAAGGTAAGCTGAGAATGAAGAAATTTAGGCATAGGATTTACACCACAAGGAGTGTGGTGGGTAGTTTTCAAGATTCATCTTGAAGAGGAATACATGCTAGGATGCAAATTAGACAAAGTATTGGTATAGGTACAAGTGTAGCTATTTATCTCTGAGTGAGAGATTGTTAGGCTGTGGAGCTAAAAGCTTCACCTTACTGTAAACATGGAGGGTTTTGAGCATGACAGTCATCGGCGTCGGTAGGATCACCGACATCGGTCAGAGGATAGTGTAGAAGGAAATCGACCTCAGTAGCAGTCGGTCAGCATCGGTCACCTCCAGTTAGATAGGGACCAACGTCGGTTGCTTGTGGCGGTTCCAGAACTACTATTGATAAACAATCAATTAAGTGAATGGGTTGTTTTGATGATGAAGACTAGTTTGAGTCTTGAGCTGCAAGTCTAATCATTGTATGCACGAGATCTATATAATAGACTCATGTGCTGTATTGTTAAGTGAAGAACTTAAGTGTAGAACTCAAGTGTAGAACTTGGAGAGTTCTTCCCATGGTAGAATCAAGTAGGATTCTTCATGTATGTAAGATCAGGGTTGATCTGCAGAGTGTTGCAAGATCATGGTGGAGATTTACCATGTGGTAAGTAAGATCAGGTTGGTCTACAGGGATGTGTGTATGCAAGGGTCAAAAAGAGATCGACGGGGGAGCAAGATCCAAGGTGACAGCAATACATCAAGGAGCAAGATCATGGTGAGATCTACTTGGAGTACCGGTTCATACTCAATTGTACCAGACGTACAATGAGGTGAACAACAGCCTGTGTTAGCTGTGTGTTGTGACCTATTGAGAGAAGATTAATCTTGAGGGAAGATTACTGTAAGCCCACGAAGTGGAAGAAAGAGTGTGATCTCTTTGTTGTAATTTCCTTCTAACTGAGTTGAATACAATTGTGTATTGCCTCTCACATTTTGTGTGTTTTCTCATTGATAGTTACTTCTATGTAATTTTGCATGTTTAATTGCTTATACATTGGTAATCATATGTGATCTTAAATCTGACAAGTTGTGTCAGAGATTTGGAGAACTTCGGTCCTGTCAATTGGTATCAGAGCAAGTTCGACTAATAGATGGCCCAGATCTGGTTAGTGGTTTTTTGATTACAGGTTACTAAGGATTTTATTTGAGTGGGAGTATAGCAATGGCAAAAGAAGGTAAGCTGAGAATGAAGAAATTTAGGCACAAGATTAACACCAAAAGGAGTGTGGTGGGTAGTCTTCAAGATTCATCTTGAAGAGGAATACAAGCCAGGATGTAGATTAGACAAAGTACTAGTATATGTACAGGTGCAGCTATTTATCTCCAAGTGGGAGATTGTTAGGGTGTGGAGCTAAAAGCTTCACCTTACTGCAAACATGGAGGTTTCGTAGCATGATAGTCACCAGCATTGGCAGGATCACTGACGTCGGTCAGAGGATAGTGCAGAAGGAAACTGACCTTGATAGCAGTCGGCCAGCATTGATCACCTCCAGTTAGATAGGGACCAACATCGATCGCCTGTGGCAATTCCAAAATTGCTGTTGACGAATAGTCGGTTAAGTGAATGGGTTGTTTGCATGATGAAGACTAGTTTGAGTCTTGAGCCGCAAGTCTAATCATTGTATGCATGAGATCTATATAATAGACTCATGGGCTGTATTGTTAAGTGAGGAACTTAAGCGTAGAACTCAAGTGTAGAACTTGGAGAGTTCTTCCCATGCTAGAATCAAATAGGATTCTTCATGTTTGTAAGATCAGGGTTGATCTACAGGGTGTTGCAAGATCATGGTGGAGATCTACATGTGGTAAGTAAGATTACGTTGGTCTATAAGGATGTGTGTATGCGAGGGTCAAAAGGAGATCTATGAGGGAGCAAGATCCAAGGTGGTAGTAATACATCAAGGAGCAGGATCATGGTGAGATCTACTTGGAGTACCTATTCGTACTCAATTGTAGAGGCGTACAATGAGGTGAACAATAGCCTGTGTTAGCTGTGTGTTGTGACCTATTGAGAGAAGATTAATCTTGAGGGAAGATTACTGTAAGCCCATGAAGTGGAAGAAAGAGTGTGATCTCTTTGTTGTAATTTCCTTCTAACTGAGTTGAATACAATTGTGTATTGCCTCTCACATTGTGTGTTTTCTCATTGATAGTTACTTTTATGTAATTTTGCATGTTTAATTGCTTATACATTGGTAATCATATGTGATCTTAAATCTGACAAGTTGTGTCAGAGATTTGGAGAACTTTGGTCCTGTCAATTGGTATCAAAGCGAGTTTGGACGTTCTCAGAGCGAGTTCGACTAACAGATGGCCCAAATTTGGTTAGTGGTTTTTTTATTACAGGTTACTCACTGAGGATTCTATTTGAGTGGGAGTATAGCAATGGAAAAAGAAGGTAAGCTGAGAATGAAGAAATTTAGGCACAAGATTAACACCAAAAGGAGTGTGGTGGGTAGTCTTCAAGATTCATCTTGAAGAGGAATACAAGCTAGGATGTAGATTAGACAAAGTACTAGTATATGTACAAGTGCAGCTATTTATCTCCAAGTGGGAGATTGTTAGGGTGTGGAGCTAAAAGCTTCACCTTACTGCAAACATGGAGGTTTCTGAGCATGACAATCACCAGCGTTGCAGGATCACCGACGTCGGTCAGAGGACAGTGCAGAAGGAAACTGACCTCGATAACAGTCGGCCATCATCAATCACCTCCAGTTAGATAGGGGCCAACATCGATCGCCTGTGGCAGTTCCAAAATTTCTGTTGACGAATAGTCAGTTAAGTGAACGGGTTGTTTGCATGATGAAGACTAGTTTGAGTCTTGAGCTGCAAGTCTAATCATTGTATGCATGAGATCTATATAATAGACTAATAGGCTGTATTGTTAAGTGAGGAACTTAAGCGTAGAACTCAAGTGTAGAACTTGGAGAGTTCTTCCCATGCTAGAATCAAGTAGGATTCTTCATGTTTGTAAGATCAGGGTTGATCTACAAGGTGTTGCAAGATCATGGTGGAGATCTACATGTGGTAAGTAAGATTAGGTTGGTCTGCAGGGATGTGTGTATGCGAGGGTCAAAAGGAGATCTACGGGGGAGCAAGATCTAAGGTGGCAGTAATACATCAAGGAGCAGGATCATGGTGAGATCTACTTGGAGTACCTGTTCGTACTCGATTGTAGAGGTGTACAATGAGGTGAACAACAGCTTGTGTTAGCTACATGTTGTGACCTATTGAGAGAAGATTACTCTTGAGGGAAGATTACTGTAAGCCCACAAAGTGGAAGAAAGAGTGTGATCTCTTTGTTGTAATTTCCTTCTATAATGAGTTGAATACAATTATGTATTGCCTCTCACATTTTGTGTTTTCTCATTGATAGTTACTTGTACTTCTATGTAATTCTGCATGTTTAATTGCTTATACATTGGTAATCATATGTGCTCTTAAATATAACAAGTTGTGTCAGAGCTTTGGAGAACTTTGATCCTTTAAATTGGTATCAGAGCAAGGTTGGACGTTCTCAGAGTGAGTTTGACTAATAGATGGCCCAGATCTGGTTAGTGGTTTTTTGATTACAGGTTACTCACAGGGGATTCTATTTGAGTGGGAGTATAGCAATGGCAGAAGAAGGTAAGCTAAGAATGAAGAAATTCAGGCACAGGATTAACACCACAAGGAGTGTGGTGGGTAGTCTTCAAGATTCATCTTGAAGAGGAATACAAGCTAGGATGTAGATTAGACAAAGTACTAGTATATGTACAGGTGCAGCTATTTATCTTTAAGTGGGAGATTGTTAGGGTGTGGAGCTGAAAGCATCACCTTACTGCAAACATGGATTTTTTTTAGCATGACAGGCGTCGGCATTGGCAGGATCATCGACGTCAATCAATAGACAGTGCAGAAGGCAACCAACCTCAGCAGTAGTTGGCCAGCATCAGTCCCCTCCAGGTAGACAGGGACCGATGTTGGTCCCCTGTGGCAGTTCCAAAACTGTTGTTGATGAACAGTCAGTTAAGTGAATGGGTTGTTCGCATGATGAAGACTAGTTCGAGTCTTGAGCCACAAGTCTAACTAGTGTATGCATGAGATCTATATAATAGACTCATGGTCTATATTATTAAGTGAAGAACTTAAGCATAGAACTCAAGTGTAGAACTTGGAGAGTTCTTCCCATGGTAGAATCAAGTAGGATTCTTCATGTATGTAAGATCAGGGTTGATCTGTAGGGTGCTGCAAGATCATGGTGGAGATCTGCATGTAGTAAGTAAGATTAGGTTGGTCTGCAGGGATGTGTGTATGCGAGGGTCAAAAGGAGATTAGTGGGGGAGCAAGATCCAAGGTGACAGCAATACATCAAGGAAAAAGATCATGGTGAGATCTACTTGGAGTACTAGTTCATACTTGATTGTACCAGATGTACAATGAGGTGAACAATAGCTTGTGTTAGCTATGTGTTGTGACCTATTGAGAGAAGATTACTCATGAGGGAAGATTACTGTAAGCCCACGAAGTGGAAGAAAGAGTGTGATCTCTTTCTTGTAGTTTCCTTCTAACTGAGTTGAATAGAATTGTGTATTGCCTCTCACATTTTGTTTTTTTTCTCATTGATAGTTACTTCTGTGTAATTCGACATGTTTAATTGCTTACACATTGGTAATCATATGTGCTCTTAAATATGACAAGTTGTGTCAGAGCTTTGGAGAACTTTGGTCCTGTCAATTGGTATCAAAGCGAGGTTGGTCAAGTTTGACTAACAGATGGCCCAGATCTGGTTAGTGGTTTTTTGATTACATGTTATTCACAGGGGTTTCTGTTTGAGTGGGAGTATAGCAATGGCAGAAGAAGGTAAGCTGAGAATGAAGAAATTCACTCAGAGGATTAACACCGCAAGGAGTGTGGTGGGTAGTCTTCAAGATTCATCTTGAAGAGGAATACAAGCCAAGATGCAGATTAGACAATGTACTAGTATAGGTACAGGTGTAGCTATTTATCCCCAAGTGAGAGATTGTTAGGGTGTGGAGCTAAAAGCTTCAACTTACTACAAACATGGAGGTTTCTGAGCATGATAGTCACCGACATCAGCAGGATCATCGACATCGGTCAGAGGATAGTACAGAAGGAAACTGACCTAAGCAACAGTCGATCAGCATTGGTCACCTCCAGTCAGACAAGGATCGACATCGGTCGCTTTTGGCGGTTCCATAATTGCTATTGACGAATAGTCAGTTAAGTGAATGGGTTATCTGCATGATGAAGACTAGTTCGAGTCTTAAGCCACAAGTCTAATCATTGTATGCATGAGATCTATATAATAGACTCATGGGCTGTATTGTTAAGTGAATAACTTAAGCGTAGAACTTGGAGAGTTCTTCCCATGGTAGAATCACGTAGGATTCTTCATGTATCTAAGATCAAGGTTGATCTATAGAGTGTTGCAAGATCATGGTGGAGATCTACATGTGGTAAGTAAGATCAAGTTGGTCTATAGAGATGTGTGTATGCGAGGGTCAAAAGGAGATCGGTGGGGGAGCAAGATCCAAGGTGACAGGAATACATTAAGGAGCAAGATCATGGTGAGATCTACTTGGAGTACCGGTTCATACTTGATTATACCAGACATATAATGAGGTGAACAATAGCTTATGTTAGCTGTGTGTTGTGACCTATTGAGAGAAGATAACTCTTGAGGGAAGATTACTGTAAGCCCACGAAGTGGAAGAAAGAGTGTGATCTCTTTGTGGTAATTTCCTTCTAACTGAGTTGAATACAATTGTGTATTGCCTCTCACATTCTGTGTGTTTTCTCATTGATAGTTACTTCTATGTAATTCCACATGTTTAAGTGCTTATACATTGGTAATCATATGTGCTCTTAAATTTGACATGTTGTGTCAAAGCTTTGGAGAACTCCGATCCTGTCAATTGGTGTTAGAGTGAGGTTAGACGTTCTCAGAGTGAGTTTGACTAACAGATGGCCTAGATCTGGTTAGTGGTTTTTTGATTACAGGTTGCTCATAGGGGTTTTTGATTGAGTGGGAGTATAGCAATGGCAAAAGAAGGTAAGCTGAGAATGAAGAAATTCAGGCATAGGATTAACACCACAACGAGTGTGGTGTGTAGTCTACAAGATTCATCTTGAAGAGGAATACAAGCCAGGATGTAAATTAGACAAAGTACTAGTATAGGTACAGGTGCAGCTATTTATCTCCAAGTGGGAGATTGTTAGGGTGTGGAGCTAAAAGTTTCACCTTACTACAAACATGGTGGTTTTTGAGGATGACAGTCACTGGCATCGATAGGATCACCGACGTCGGTCAGAGGACAGTGCAGAAGGAAACCAACCTCAGCAGTAGTCAGTCAGCGTCGGTCACCTCCAGTCAGACAAGGACCGACGTCGGTCACCTGTGGCAGTTCCAGAATTGATGTTGATGAACAGTCAATTAAGTGAATGGGTTATTTGCATGATGAAGACTAGTTCGAGTCTTGAGCCGCAAGTCTAATCATTGTATGCATGAGATCTATATAATAGACTCATGGGTTGTATTGTTAAGTGAAAAACTTAAGCATAGAATTCAAGTGTAGAACTTGGAGAGTTCTTCCCATGGTAGAATCAAGTAGGATTCTTCATGTATGTAAGATCAGGGTTGATCTCTAGGGTGTTGCAAGATCATGGTGGAGATCTACATGTGGTAAGTAAGATTAGGTTAGTCTGTAGGGATGTGTGTATGCGAGGGTCAAAAGGAGATATGTGGGGGAGCAAGATCCAAGGTGACAGCAATACATCAAGGAGCAGGATCATGGTGAGATCTACTTGGAGTATCGATTCGTACTCAATTATACAGGTGAACAATAGCTTGTGTTAGTTGTGTGTTGTGACCTATTGAGAGAAGATTACTCTTGAGGGAAGATTACTGTAAGCCCACGAAGTGGAAGAAAGAGTGTGATCTCTTTATTGTAATTTTCTTCTATAATGAGTTGAATACAATTGTGTATTGCCTCTCACATTCTATGTGTTTTCTCATTGATAGTTACTTGTACTTCTGTGTAATTCTGCATGTTTAATTGCTTATACATTGGTAATCATATGTGCTCTTAAATCCTGACAAGTTGTGTCAGAGCTTTGGAGAACTTTGGTCCTGTCAATTGGTATTAGAGCAAGGTTGGACATTCTTAGAGCGAGTTTGACTAACAAATGGCCCAGATCTGGTTAGTGGTTTTTTGATTACATGTTACTCACAGGGGTTTCTGTTTGAGTGAGAGTATAGCAATGGCAAAAGAAGGTAAGCTGAGAATGAAGAAACTTAGGCACATGATTAACACCACAAGGAGTGTGGTGGGTAGTCTTCAAGATTGAGCTTGAAGAGGAATACAAGCTAGGATGAAGATTAGACAAAGTACTGGTATAGGTATAGGTGCAACTATTTATCTCCAAGTGGGAGATTCTTAGGGTGTGGAACTAAAAACTTCACCTTACTGCAAACATGGAGGTTTCTGAGCATGACAGTCACCGGCATCGGTAGGATCACCGACGTCGATCAGTAGATAATGCAAAAGGAAACTGACCTCGACAGCAGTCGGCCGGTTTCAATCACCTCCAGGCAGATAGTGACCGACGTCGATCGCCTGTCACTGTTCTAGAACTGTTGTTGATGAACAGTCAGTTAAGTGAATGTGTTGTTTACATGATGAAGACTAGTTCAAGTCTTGAGCCACAAGTCTAATCATTGTATGCATGAGATCTATATAATAGACTCATGGGCTGTATTGTTAAGTGAAGAACTTAAGCGTAGAACTCAAGTGTAAAACTTGGAGAGTTCTTCCCATGGTAGAATCAAGTAGGATTCTTCATGTATGTAAGATCAGGGTTGATCTCCAGAGTTTTACAAGATCATGGTGGAGATCTACATGTGGTAAGTAAGATCAGGTTGGTCTGCAGGGATGTGTGTATGCGAGGTTCAAAAGGAGATCAGCGGGGGAGCAAGATCCAAGGTGACAGCAATACATCAAGGAGCAAGATCATGGTAAGATCTACTTGGAGTACCGGTTCATACTCAATTGTACTGGACGTACAATGAGGTGAACAATAGCTTGTGTTAGCTATGTGTTGTGACCTATTGAGAGAAGATTACTCTTGAGGGAAGATTATTGTAAGCCCACGAAGTGGAAGAAAGAGTGTGATCTCTTTGTTGTAATTTCCTTCTAACTGAGTTGAATACAATTCTGTATTACCTCTCACATTCTGTGTGTTTTCTCATTGATAGTTACTTTTGTGTAATTCCACATGTTTAATTGCTTATACATTGGTAATCATATGTGCTCTTAAATCTAACAAGTTGTGTCAGAGCTTTGGAGATCTTCGGTCTTGTCAGTAGGAAATTCAAAATAAAATCATGTCATGCATATATATAATAATTAATCATTCATATATATATATATATGATCAAATGAGCTACATGAAATATCTACTTATAATTTTTTGTATTTAGTTTTTTTTAGAAATATGTAAATCACAACATCAAACAATTATGTTTGAAAAATGAATAAGCATTGGATGGTTGTACCATGACTTAAATAATACCAAAATACATGTTCAATTGATAATATGTATGTTATATACCTACATGTGTCAAGGTTATATAAATAGACCTAACTTAACACGTGAAAGCTTAATCAAGGTGGGAGTTGCATACAATTTAAGAGATTTCAAAACTCAACATAATAGTCCAATAAAAAAATGTGTATGAATCATAGAGGCACAAAATTTAAATGAGAATAAAAAATAAATGTAAAGATCTCATTATTTAATGTCTCTAAATATATTTAAAAATATAATTAAATGTTATTTGATGCAGATTTATGCCTAAAATATTATGATATAAATTTCGATCTGAACACCCTTATTTTTTTATAGGAGAGGAAAATATAAGTAGGATATATATTTTAGATAAATTTATGTAAAATACGCTAATAGATATTATTATCAATGAAATTATTCAACTTATCTCACAAATTTGATATAATATATACGGACCACAAGAATGATATCTCTCAATGTCTTTTACATAAATTTGTCTAATATATGTATGCTAGCAGTATCCATACATATTATTTATTTATTTACATATAATATTATTTTTTTCATAAAACTTTAAATGCAATATACATCACATCAAATCATCCAAAGCTATAATCACTTGAACAAACATCAATTCATTTATTTCAATAGGCCTATTCTTGTATCGATGAATGAAATACTTTGTACATTCTTCATGGTCATCTTCATATTTTTTGTCTACAGGGTTTATCACGATATGTGAAACATTCAAATTGAAAAATTCTCTATTTTTCTCTAGTAATGGAAACTATAATAACATGTGATATGTTTCTTGTGCCTCAATGAGTCTTTCCACAAAATTTTCAATTAGAAGTCTATTATATGTTATTTATGCTAGTTCATTAGGGTTTTTAATGTTTGCAAATTGCATCAATATTTTATGTTAAGTTTCCAAAATCATCTCTATTTTTTGTGCATACATAGAAATGTATTTGACTACAACATTTTAGAAAGAATACATTGCTAATCCATGTTTGCTCTCCATAATTGTAGTATGTAGTGATTGTGTACTTTTACTCTATCATCGTGAATTGTAGGATCAAAATTTTATTTTCCTATCACTAAGTCTAGATATAATCCTTTAGTTTATAAATGGATATAATCAAAACACTTTGTATTTTCCAATATTGGGCTTTTCATTGAACTATTGGTAGTGTTTTTAGCATTAATGCATGTAGATTAGGGTAGTACATGTTAGCTGCACTCAATGTGATTAAAATAATAGGTGAGTGAATTTGATGTGCAACATGTCAATTAATCCACCATGACATTTAGTCCAATAAAAACTATGTACCCCACAACAAGGTTCAAAACTATATCAAACAATCATCTAGATGGGAGCAAGGTACATTCTCCATATGCTCATGCAATGCAATAATTGTTATTGACATATCTGTAAGGCTTCATTTGTTTTTATTTGATATATATCAATTATGGATATCATTCTTTTATCTTCATTATGGATTTATCTATCTTGAAGGCTTCTTAGATAGGTCAAGATATATCTATATCAGTTGTGTCTAGCATTCTCAATTTTCATTATTGATTTATCTCTAAGGATTCATAGATATAGGTCAAGATATGCCACTCAATGTAAAAATTAACAATTATATTTATTATGCAATATGCCACTTAGTAATGGCGATTGGAATATTTTGAAGGCTTCATTGAGATTCAATAGTTTTATTGCATAGTAGATTTATATGTTAGAAAATTTTAACATTAGACCAAAGGTCCCATATGGTGGGAAAGGTGTTAATTTCTAACTAAAAGGTTCTAATCTAGTTTGAATATGGTTCGACATATCTCACACCTTTGAGGTAATTGCTAGCATAATATATCTTTTACTAAAAGGTGGCATGGCCAAACAAAAGCCTTTAAAATTAAAATAATTTTAAAATAAACAAAAATCTCACAATTGATAGATTTTATTGTCATGTCCCCTTTTTCATGGACATTGACAGATTTGATGATTGGCCTATTATACGACCTTCGTAGGCTAATAGGATGGATAGAGGGTAATAATGGAGCTTGGATTGACTTTGATTCACAGGATTTCTACATTTGGTTTTCATTCAGGGTCTTTCGGACACATTTGGCCTGAGCTCCTACTTTTTAGGGATATTTGATATGCAGCGGAGCGCCTTTATTTTGGTATGGTCATATGTGGAATCACTCCCTGATTCACCTGCTTCGATCGGTTTGAGGATCCGACACATATTGAGGGAGATATTAATATTTGATTGATTTAATCAAATATTAATTATTTGGTCTCATTAATAATTAATTATTAATTATTAATTATTTGCTCTAATTTTAAATTAGAAACCCTAATGCTAATTTAAGAAAACCCTAATTAGGGCAAGCATATCTTTTGAGGGTATAAGGGTTTCACATGGAGGCCATTGTTATGTATGTATGAATTGATTATTGAAATTGGAGAAATTCTTCTGTGAAGACTGAGCCAAGGGTTCCAGGATTCCATTTGCAGTGGAGAACGTCAACTCTTCATTGTGTGCGATTCAGAGGTTGTGAAAGATCAGCCGATCTATTGCCAAATTGAGAGATAGCTTCATCCAGAAGTTATCACAGAGGTACAGATTTGAGAGATAGCTTCATCCAGAAGTTATCATAGAATTTCAGGGTTGAGAGATAACTTCACACAGAAGTTATTACAGATATTTCAGGTATATATCTTTATTTAGTTTTTGATCCAATAAATTATACAGATAGAGGTATTCTGTATTAGAATAGTATATTTTCAGATCAGGTGGTTCAGCAATCAGGGGTTAAGAACAGACTGGTTGGCGGCCGTACTAAGTCCGTACAGGTCCGTAAAGATTCTCGCGGATACCGACATCGGCAGACAGAGATCCCCAGTGACCGACTTCGGCCGTCTGAGGACCGACGTCCGCAGATAAGGACCCACAGAGACCGACGTCGGCAGTATATCGACCGACGCCGGCGACTGTGTGTGTCGACACAGCAGGCCGAGACTTCCAGAATTGCAAGTTGATTCCCAGTTTGCATAATTTCAGGGTTTTAAGACCATATCTGTAATATGCTTTGATTTGCATAAGAAAGGACATCTATTGTAATCAGCTGAATGAATGATAAGATCTGTGATTTGTTTATGCATGTTTGAATCTATTATGCAAATTGTATCTTGTTCAGAGCTTTATGAGTTTTCATATATCCCTGTTTGAAGGGGATATTACAGTGGTATCAGAGCTTTGGTCTTTGGTATCATAGTTTTGTGTCTTTCATATATCTCTATTGGAAGGGGATATTACAGTGGTATCAGAGCATTTGTAGGAGAAAAGGAGCCCCTAAGTAAGGGACATTACAGTGGTATCATAGCTTTGTGTCTTTCAAATATCCCTATTAGAAGGGGATATCACATTTATTCATTCTTAGTTTATTTTAATAACAATTATAATTCATTTATTATAATATGATTTTTCGTTAAATTATAATATAACAGCTATATACTTATATTAATTATAATAAATAATATATAAATAATTCAATCTTAATTTTTTACAACATCAATTATAATTATTTTAACACTATCGATAGATTTTATTTCTTCTTAATAAAGTGAAACACAGACTATTAAAAACTCTTTAAAAAGTAAAAATATATAAATTATTTTTAATGTTTATCTTTATAAAAAAATGGAGAGCAGGGCGGTTTTTGGGTATTATAAACATTGTTAATATTTCAGAGGCAATGTTAAAATGGCCTTTTTATTACCAGTATTATGTCCAAATGCCCATTATTTGAACATTGTTACAGTAATGAAATGATTACCTGGTCAGGACAAAGATAGACCATGTGACCTATTCCAAAAATGGTTCCCGATTGCCCTAGCAGATTTACGATATCTCTACCCTCGTCCTCTGTGTGTAAGAAATGCAAGCATTTTGGATCAATGACAAATTTCTTGTGATGATGTCTAAATGTACAAATCTCAACATTTTGCGTAGGACCTCTGTTGATGAGTAGTGTTTCTATTTTGGATGAGGATGGGCGGTGGCTAGGTGCACTTTGGATAAAATTATTACTTCGGCTATTTCGTAAAAGATAGCTCCAGGAATATTGTGATTGGGAATCATTGGCTTGAGATAATTGGCTATGATGAAGGACGTATGGCGCATGCTTCAACGAAAAGGTGGAATCCCCATAATGGTGAATACAGGGAGAGACGGTTGTTATAACATGGAGGGCACCATGCGGTTTGAGCCTCGACATTCAGCTATCCCAGGCCACTGTAAAACTCCAAACATATTGGCGACATACATGCGACATACATGGACAATATTGAGTTTATATCTTTATATGTATGATACTGTAATGCATGGTTTTAGTGCCATGCTCAAATACTATAGCGCTCGGCGCCTTTGTGGCTATAAAGAAAGGAGTCTTCGTATGTTCTACCGATAACAACGGGCCGCAGATGGCATTTATGCACAACGGTGCATCGTGGATTTTCATTGTGGGCGCCATCACAATAGACATATTACATCGCTAAAATGAAGTAGGCCCACGACAATGTCTCTAATGGTTTATCCTTCTACACATATAGAAAGCCTTCCTAATTATTTATAATAGTGTCGGCCTTAATTTTCTATAATCTTATTCAAGACAATCTTATCTTCAAGACTCTTATCTTAATTTGATTTGGATGTCACAGTTTACCAATTTTAATGATTATTTTATTTTAATGTATTTCAAATACAAATCCAATGTGGTGATTTATTTCATTTTTATATTTAATATTTTTTATAAAAAAAATTATTATAAAATAAATTAATAATAATAAAAGTTAAAGAAAATTATTATTATTGTTATTATATATATATATATATATATATATAAAATAAAACTAATTAAATTAATTAATTGTTATCATATTAATATATTAATAGGTATATTTATTTTTATAAAAATATTATATATATATATATATATATATATATATATATATATATATATATATATATATATATAATTTGTCAAAATTTTCATCCAATTATAAAACAATTATACTTAAAATTTTCATATTTAAATTTTTACGATCCATTTTCACCATCATTTGAATATTGTCTCCAAATATTGATTTTTTTTGGGTTATTTTTATAGAGTGATTTATATTTTTAAATTATGTATTTTAGTGGAGCTTACATTTATTGATATTCATTAGCACAATTGTTGAAATTTGTGATCGTATAAATTTCATTTATGTATGATGAACATAAATTTATTTATAACCTTTCATTCATATATTTTTTTAAAATTATATATAAATGTATTATGAAATATTTTTTAAAATAATATAATAATCTATATTTTGTTTACAAATGAAGAATTAAAAAAAAGTAAAGAATATGAATTAATTAAACAATGGAGATTGAATTAAAGTGGAAAAAATCAAAAGAATTTAATATGACAAGTAGCACTCCTACCTAATCATTAGTTCAACAACCCCTACCCAGCGAAAATTAAAGCAAATTGAGTACAAAACCTATATAACTAACATTTTTCAAACACAATTTTAATTAAAATTAAGTGTTCATAAATGATGTTAAATATCTAAGTTTTACATACATCCAAAAAACAATTATAAGTTATAATACTATTTATATTTTATTAGTTGCATGTACTCATGAACCCATGTTTCATTATCATTAAGTGAATGAGGACAATTTCAACAAGTAGTTGTGTGCGCACTTTGAGGTAGGGGTCTCATTTCTTGATTGGACTAAGCTTAACACAATGAGACATTTTGGATATGGATTGTTCAAAAGACATTACGCACCTAGGCTCATTCTCATGTCTCACTTTGAGAACGTGCTCATCCATACCATTACTCAGGTTCATAGCTTTGGTATATTAACAACGTTTATCGTAAAATATTTGGACTTGAGGATTTGGTATATTGGTCCAATAAAAGTAGTTTTTACTGATCAACTTAAGTTCCATTCTCATTGATCCCATGAGTACACTTTCAACAAGTGTCCATGTGGACACTTTGAGGTAGGGGTCATACTTCTCTATGTGGACTACGATGAACATGACAGAAGTGTTACAATGTAGATCGATCAATGGACATTACAGACATAGTCCCACCGTCATGTCCCACATTGAGAAGGTGATCCTCTATACCATTTATCTAGTTCATATCTCCAATATATTAAAATAATTTACCACCCAACATTGAGAAATTTAAATAAAATTAAAATATGTTTAAACTATAAAAGGATGAGAGGGGAAAGAAAATTCTAACCTAAGTTACTTTCCTTCTCCTTTGTTAACCATCCCCTGCATCATTTTCCTAGATTTTTGGCCTTTGTTTTAGATTCAACATTGAGAGATTTTGAAATACCCTCTGATCAAGAAGACATTGAAGAATGATAGAGGCCTATCCTAGACCTAGTTCTATTAAAGAAAAGGTTCTTCACAGAATGCCTACTAATAATGGGGTATGCCTAAAAATGAGTTTTATTTTTTCAATATTTTCCAATACTAATGGTAAGGATATTCAAACAAGTGTTAATTTTGTGGAGCTATCTTTTTATCCTATTTAAAATTGATCACGTTATAACACACTGCTAAAGGACGATGTGTTTTCTACCATGAAGATTTTTGATGCCATCATTAAAGGCCCTATCACTAATATTTTAGGAAGGGCCTTTATTATCAATGTTTCTCATTCATATTTCCCAAATCCATATTTTCCCATATAGGATTTGACTAGGATTATGGTAGAACTTGTTTAGTTTGAATCATTTAGTGGGGTAGGGAAATACACTAGAGTTGACAATGTTTATGGAAATGATCCATAACCCAACATTTTCTATAAGCCTCATCATTCTAATTCTTGTACTCCATTTATGGATGATCTTGAATTTTATTGTTAGAAGCATTATATATATATATATATATATATATATATATATATATATATATATATATATATATATGCCTCTAATCCATTGCCTAAGTACAAGAACTTCTTTAAGGCTTGGATCTTGTCTCGTTCTTGTAATGGTTATCCCTCTCTCCTAGATGTGTCTTTACTCTTTGGTATTTCTTCTACTATTATGTTTAAATTAGGTGATATGCATGTTGTATTCTCTATGGATATTCCTTATTTGGCACTCCATGAGTTGGACTTTCAAGAGATGGAGGACAATATTTGTTATAAATCTCTCTTTGGGAAGTGTGTGCGCACCTTCATTTGAGCTTCTCGACTTTCCTCTTGGGCTTCCAATTCTTGGAGCTACATATATTCTCCCTCTTTCACATTGATTAGTTTGGGATTCTTCCTTCTAGTGTTTCAGAATCCTTTGGACATATATTTTTTTTGCATTTGGGTCCTTGGTTCTTCAAAATCTAAGGTTTATTTTTCTTCCCCCAGTGTCCTTTTTTTTTACCTATTCAAGATGCAAATGTTAACTGATCTTGTATGGATAGGGTTATATAATCTATCACCAATTTTAAGAAAAGAGGATAACATTAAAATGCTAGTGAATAGAGTGGGATCCTTTGTGAAAATTGATGATAACTATTCATTTCTTAGATGTATATAAAAGTATGTGCTTCTAGAGATCTTTTAAGACCACTTTTCCATTTAGCAAACATGATCTCCTCGCAAGGATCATGGATTCAATTCTTCAACCATAAAGACTTCCCTTTTCGATGTTTCCATTATCATTTACCGTAGCATCATATTGTCAGGTGTCCTCTTGAGCTTCACAGGATCTCTTCTCATAATGAGCATGTTTGGAAAAAGAAATGTGGGAATCTAGATCAAGAATTCTTGTGGTGTAATCATGAAAAATTCTATCATCCTCCTTCCTCATTTCTATTTTTTCATGCTTTGGCGACTCTGGTGATGGTTACTCTTGAGGTTATGGCAGCCCTTGTTCTTATTTGAAACCCTCCACATTGGTTGTGGGAGCCTCATTCCCTCCTACGGCTATTTTTTTTAAAATTCTTGCTAATGTGGGAGATACTTCCAAAAACAAAGGATGTAGGTTTGAGGTTGAGAATTTATGAATAGAAGCAACGTATTTGGTGAGCCTTATCATACAATAGACAATAGAAGATCTTCTCTCTCAACAAGGAAGAAGAATCGTTACATGCTAAAAATAAATCTTCACTAACTCTTTTGGGTTTCTTGTCCTCTAAAGACATCTTTCTCTTAGGCTTATGAGCTTCTTCTACATGGGCTTTTTTCGGTTTCACTTTTCTACCATACATAAATTTTCTCTTGTCTAGTTTCTACTATTAATTTCTTGCTGTTTCATTGTTTGATAACTACTGGTTTGATTTTGGAACCCTCAACTTTCTATTTTTACTTTGCAGATTACTTTACTACCTTCGTGCTTGTTTGGTATGTTACTTAGTTGTTGTTGAGTGGATTTTTAGTAGAAGTTCGTATGGTTTTCTAGATCTATGGGGGAAATTTCAATTGATTTTCAAGATTTGTTCCCCAAGCCTAATTGTCAAAGAGTCCATTTATTTAAAAAAAACTCATTTTATTAATAATAAAAACTATTTATATTCCATCTTATAAAAGGATTTATACCTTTCAAAATACATTTTATAAGTTTACAAATGAATGAAGTTAGGGCTCGTGATGACGATGTTCTGCCTCAACAAATGAGACAAACTCAGAAGATTGGCAGCCAAGGTGGCGGTGGTAGGGATGAGGTTGAATAACCGATGAGGAGTCTATTGATTCAAGATGCGGTAGAGGGTGGGAAGCCAACGGAGATCGATGAAAAGGAAATGATGTAGAGTTGCGGCAGAATGGAAGAGCAAAGGAAGACGTAGGAAATCGTATGCCCACGTTCATTGACAAGTCACTTAATCTACGAACACTGGATCCGTTAACAGGGTTAAGCCATTAAACCCTACAAAAGTATATCCCTTGGTTTTTAGAGGAGCACATAAATATGATGATAGAAAAGGGTGTAATGGCTCGTCAACAGAGCCATGCTCTGTCGTTGTAATGGTTATGGCCTAGAATGTCGGATCATTATAAATTGATCTTCGATCATTGGTAAGCTCCAACGGCTGCCAAGATTGTAATTTGCCCTTGCACGAGACACACTTTTGTGGTGGTTTTTGAATCTATTGAAGATAGGAATGAGATATTCAGTGATTATTACTGGTATTGGGATCAGCACATGCTGTTGGCCAAGCCGTAGTATCCAACTTTCAATCCTCTTATCGAAAAGTTCAGCTCGAGGCTGATTTAGGTTCGGCTGCCACACTCATGGGAAGGATGCATTTTCCAAGTTGCATGGAATTCTGTGGGGGAATTCGTTAGTGTAGATTTCACAACAGAAAGTTTTCGGAATTCTACGTATGCCTTGGTTATCATCAATATTGACATTACAAAGGAGATTCTTGCACACATTGATCTACAAGTTAAAAGAGTAAAAATGGGTTCAACTTATTGATTATGAAGACTCTTATTTAAATGTCATATATTCTTGGGTAAAGAGTTTTTGTAATATATTTATGAAATACTAAACTGAAACAAAGGAAATGTTGCTGGAAGGCTGTTAGAGATGAACATTTAATAGTCTGACCTATTAGCAATAATGTAAGTGATAATGAAAGTGAAATTGTTGAGTCAGTTTCGACAGTGCTCGAGGAGAATAATTTAGAAATGGTAGAGTTACTTTTGTATTAATCCTAATTAAATCTCATGAAGTATCTACGAGCCACACGAAGAAGAAGGAATCTGAGTTAGATGGAGCACCTTCAAAAGTAAAATATTTTTCAAAAAAAAAAAATTTAGTGCAACTTTTAATTCAAGTGAGGGTTTCTTAGGTAAGGTTTCATTGAATAAATTCAAACCATTGATGCATTTGAATTTGTATTTATTTCCATCTTCTCCATTATATGAGAGGGACGAGACTTGATTATTGTGAACAACAAAAGGAAATGTAGAGGTAAGAATGAATTAGAATCATTAAATATGACTCTTAAATTCTAAAAATTAAATGACATAAAAGGATCATAAAATAATTTTTTCTTTTTTCTTTTTTTTTAAAATAATTATTATGTTGTTGGTTTATAACTTATTTACAATGTGTTTATAGCGTGATTCATTTTTTTTTTCAAAAAAAAAGTTTCATTGGAATTTAATTGTTTTATCTTTCTCTATGATATATAAAGGTGGGGCCTTTTCAAAACTTTATTTTTGTCAGGAATTAAAAAAAATTAAATAATATTATATATATATATATATATATATATATATATATATATATATATATATATATATATATATATATATATATATATATTTCATTCTTATCATAGATTAATACTTTTA
This sequence comes from Torreya grandis, assembly GCA_037957365.1. Taxonomy (NCBI): domain Eukaryota; kingdom Viridiplantae; phylum Streptophyta; class Pinopsida; order Cupressales; family Taxaceae; genus Torreya; species Torreya grandis. The sequence goes on from JARHVA010009031.1 coordinate 104,330, forward strand.
AAATTTTTATCCTTAATAGTTTTATTTTATATATATATATATATATATATATATATATATATATATATATATATATATATATATATATATATATAAAATTAAAGAGTTAATATTTCTATAGTGTATAATGAATAAAAAGAATTAACTAATATTTTCATATATACATATACATATACAAACATACATACATAATTTCATTGAAATTTCATTCTTATTATAGATTAATACTTTTAAAAGTTTTATCATATATATATATATATATATATATATATATATATATATATATATATATATATATATATTCTTAATTAAAGAGTTAATATTTTTATAGTGTATAATGATTTTGAAAAAATGTTTTTAAAAAAATATATGTAAATTTTTTTAATCAATATTATCTTTAATTTGAGAAATTTAAATAAATTAAATTTTAGACTTAGATTTGTATTAAAGGATATTGTCAAATAATTACATTGATGTCAATTTGGAAAAAAAAAATAAAGAAATAGAAAATTAAAAATAAAAATAAATTAATTAATTAAATATTTGTTGAGAGGATAAGGGAGATAAAAATTGGTTTAATTTTCATATTATTGTTAATAAGCCTAAAGTCAACTACCCTTAAAGTCTAACAAAACCCAAATCAAAGATGAAGATAGATTAAAATATTTTATTCTAAACGTTTAATTGGAAAAGGAAGTAAAAAATTGTAAATAAGGTAAGACAAGTCTAAGCATCTTAAAAAGAATGCTAAGAGAAAGATGCTTTAGAAATTAATGAATAGGAGAAAAAAAGAGAACAATTTAAGAAAATAAGTTTAAAGGAGATAAAATGATACGAAACAAGAGGGAAAGTGATTGGAAAATAAAAATCTTGCTAATTTTTCAATTTGAGAATTGTGGAAAATAAATGAATTTCTTTTCCATCTTTTTCTTACAAACCTAATGAGTCTATGAGCCACATGAAGGAGAAGGAATATGAGTTAGATGGAACACTTTCAAAAGTAAAATATTTTTCAAAAAAAAAAAGTTTAGTGCAACTTATAATTCAGATGAGGGTTTGTTAGCTAAGGTTTCATTCAATTAATTCAAACCATTGGTGCATTTGAACTTGTATCTATTGCCATTTTTTCCAATTTATGGGAGGGATGAAACTTGATTATTGTGAGAAAAATTAAGGAAATGTAGAGGTAAGAATGAATTAAAACTATTAAATATGACCCTCAAATTTTAAAAATAAAATGGCATAAAAGGATCATAAAATATTTTTTGTTTCTTTTTTATTATGTTTTAAGTTTATAGCTTATTTAAAATGTGTTTGTCATGTAATTCTTTTTTTTCCCCTAAAAAAGGAGTCTCACTGGGATTTAATTGTTTTATCTTTCTCTATGATATAAAAAGGTGAGGCCCTTTTACAACCTAATTTTTATCAAGAATTAAAAAAATTAAATAATATTTTCATATATATACATATATATATATAATTTTATTGAAATTATATTCTTATTATAGATTAATACTTTTAAAAGTTTTATCTTTAATATTATATATATAATTTTTATATCATGCTTTAAATATGTATGTATATGGAAAAAATTCTAATAATAATAATAATAATAATATTTTTAATTAAAGAGTTAGTATTTCTATAATGTCTAATGAATTTGAAAAAGAAAAGAAATTAAAAAAAACTATGTATTCTTTTTAATCAATATTTCAACTCATACACCATGAACTTTAATTTGAAAAATTTAAATAAATTAGGTTTTAGACATAGTTTATTATTAAAAATATATTTTAAAATAATTATTTTGATGTCAGTTTGGAAAAAAAATAGAAACAAGAAAATAGAAGAGGTAAATTAATTAAAAAAATATTGAGAGGATAAGGGAGCTAAAAATTGGTTTGATTTCAATACTATAGTTAGTAAGCCTAAAATCAACTACCCTTAAACTCTAACAAAACCCAAATCCAAGATGAAGATAGATTAAAATATTTTATTCTAAACATTTAATTGAAAAAGCAAGCAAAAAATTGTAAAATGGTAAGACAAGTCTAAGCATATCAGAAAGGTTGCTAAGAGAAAGATGCTTTGGAAATTAATGAATAGGAGAAAAAAAAAACATAACAAATTAAGAAAATAAGTTTAGGAGATAAAATTCTATGAAACAAGAGGAAAGGAACAAGAGGGAAAGTGATTGGAAAATCAAAATCTTGCTAATTGTTCATGTTGATAATTGTGGAAAATAAATGAATTTCTTTTGAATGTTTTTTTTTTATAAAAATAATGATTGGTCATCAAGAAGGGTTTAAATTTAGACCTCCATCTTTATTTAGGTTATTATAATATTTTAGATTATAATAGGTTTTTTAAGGTAATGTTTGAAGTAGTGGTTTTCTATAGTTAAAATTTGAGTATTTTCAGTAGACATATGACTACAAGTATTAAAAGGGTATTATGTTCAAATGAAATTAACTAATATTTATTTTAAAATATCTATTACATGTTCATTCACCATTGTGTTGATAGTGGGACGTATTCTCCAATGTAATTTATCCCATAAAAGAAATCAATTTTGTAAACTCTACTATGAAGAATTAGTTCTAAGTTATCTTTGGATGACATTACCATCCTTCTCAGTCTTATTTAAGGGAGAAATGTAATGTGAATGTTCTTAGTCTTCAAATTTTTTGCAATTTTATTAGATATTCCTTCAACATATGGGAGGAAAACCATAAGTTTGATGAGGTTTTCATCCCTATTTCTAGTTATTCCAAGAGAATTCTTTACTGATTTGAAGTCTCTAGATATCTATTTCCCTTTATAGCCAATCTTATTAATGACATCAGTTAAATGATTGGTCTCATCCTCTATATGATCTTTATCACAATTTCATAGAGATCTCGTGGTAAGGGTTCTTAGAACCCCCATTTTTTGAGAGAGATGATGATGTGAATTAGTGTGAAGATAGAGAAAATTGTGAGTGAATTTTCTATACACATGGTGAGAGAAAGATCAATTAGTCTTTCTAGAGAGGATGACATCTAATCATATTATAGTTATTTTGTGAACTTAATGGTATTGAAAACCTTATTTATAAGGGTATGGAAATGTTCTAATTTTTTCAAACCATGCGGCCACTTGACATGAGTGTCATATATGAATATTTTCTACCAGATGGGTTTAATAAGAACAATTTCAAAGCTAAATATTTGAATTATTCCAAAACCAATTTTGATAGAATAGGCAAGAGAGGGTGGCCCATTTCAACCCCTTCAATTTTCTTATAAACGACCCCCAAAAAAGAAAAAAATACACAATTTAATCAAATATCTATTAGAGAGGTAATCTCCTCATCCCTATGATTGGCTACCACATTCATAGTGTTGTCAATAGGCACATTTGTGAGTAGCGACACCACATCAAAGCTAACTAAAATCTCTTTGGTAAACACCTTGTCCTTAATAAAGTTAACGAATTTAGTGGTGTCTTTGATAAATCAAGGAGTTTTTTGTAATAATATTTTATAGTTTTTTGTCAAAAAGGAGGCTAAGGCATAAGTGGGAGAGTAAGTAGTATCAATAATTGCTCTAAAATAAGGATTTGCTCCTTGTGTATTTTCAAGGCACCATAAATTCTAATAGTGAAATCGTTAATATTCTTACAATAATATTATAACAAGTTATTTTAATTAAGAATTTTTATTTAATTTATTAAATATTTTTATTTCAATTCCAATAATTTCATTATTAATTTATTAATTGAATTTAAGAATTTCTCATTTATGATAAAACAATAGATAAAATTTTATTTAAATTATATCATTTAAATTATAATAAAATTTAAAAAAAAAGAATTATATAAAAAACTTTATTTAAATAGAAAAAATAATATAATTTGATTGTAGAATTTATATTTATTATGTGAAAACATGTTTTTATTATGATGATAAGAAATTGAAAATTTCACAAAATTTAATGTACTTAAGTACATTAAAAATTGTAATGCTCTCACAAAATTGAATAATCGTATTACGGACAATTTTAAAACTGTTAAATACTATTCATAATCAAACAATTATAGTCTTACAATACGTGTATTTTTCTTTAATTTTTAAAATTTTAAAATTTTTAAATAATATTGATTATTAAAAAATTATAGTCTTATAGTAATTATTTTTATTAAAAAATATTTAGAATTTTAAAATTATCAACCTGCATCATATCTTTCTATTATTGTGGTACATGCTACATTTTAAAGTTATAGATCCATAATATTATACATATTGTTATATTATATCTTTCAAATGTTAAAGATTATTTGAAACATTGTAGTTTAATTGGTAAAGATGATGGTTGCTTATATATATATTAAGGTATAAATTTTTCTAGATACTTGATGCTTTATAATTTTGTTGGTGTCAACATTCTATATAATTCAATAATTTTATGTTAAAAATATGTAAAAATCTTCATATTAAATTATAAATTTTTATAAAATTAAATTAGCAATTTTGATTAAGATATTCACAAAAAAAATTGTAGCTTTATTTTTAAATACGAGACCAATTATATTTTATTACATTAAAATTCAATAGAATAATTAAATAAGGGTTGGATCATTATGAATGAATATTTACAATAAATTATTTAATTGAAAATAATAATATAAAAAGAGTTGTAATTTAATGGGGAAAATAATAATGTAAAATATATTATTTAACTAACCATAAAAACACAAATATCAAGAATAAAATAAAATTTAAATTATACCCAAAACAAATTTAATTAAAATATTAAAAAAATTAAATCAATAATAATAATAATAATAATAACAACAACAACGATGACAACGACGATGACAACGATGACAACAACAACAACAACAACAACAACAATGAATATTAAGGTTAGCATTTTCAATTTCATAATTTTTTAAATTTTAAAATGAAATTCAAAGACTTTTGAAATTAATATTACAGATATAGTGCATTGAATTTATAATATAATGGTTAGTGTTTTTTTAAAAAAAGATAGCTTTTCTTATTAAGTGATTATGGATCTGAAATTTTAAAAATTGATAGTATAAGTATTTGAAAAAAGATTTACTTATGTATTGTATAAGTTCAAAAATATTTTTAATATATATATATATATATATATATATATATATATATATATAATAAAGTGTATAGATTTTACGATGTCGATATAATTTATTCGTGATTGTTTAGGTGAAGGAGTTTACTGATTTAAATGTATACATACTCATCATTGTAATCTACTATATATTTATTTCCAAAATATAATCTAAGATACCAACATTTTATATAATTTAATAATTCCATGTAAATGTTGTCTATTGAAAAATGCAAAAAAAAAAAAACATAATACTTAATTTTATAAATAATAAAAATAAAAATAAATAAAAACATCTTAATATTTTAAAAATTATATAATAAATAAATAAAATTATTTAAAAAGATTATAATTTCTAATTCATAAAAAAATTTATCAAAAATTTCTAATTTATAGATAAATTTATCAAAAATGCATCTTCCATTTATCACACCTTTCAGGTCCTAATATTGGATTGAAATGGAGATCAACTTATACGGATGGATCTTTCATTTATCACACCTTTCAAGACCCTAATATTGAATTGAAATTGAGATATTATTAACAGCGTACAGATAATATTGATTAATATTAAAATCATACAGATGGCCCGAGCAAAATTGTTAATGTCTTGACTAGATTAATTAAATATCTGAGATGTCCTTCACATTAAATTGTATCATGTTTTATTTTCCCTCCCTTTTTCACTTTTTCTTCCCAAAACGAGTGGATCCCAAATACATGAAATTTATAATAGTTGATTTTGCAAATATGCATAATAGAAATTGTTTATAGTATGCCCCAGCGGGCTATTTTATTTTGTCAGAGCCAACAAATTGATTAAATATATATAACACAAAATACAAAAGGTAAATATGTTATACGTGTATTATTGTGATAGATATGTACTTGATTATCGAACGAGTTACGTGAATTGTCCATTTATAATTTATTTAAATTAAATTAAAAAAAAAAACATGGGCATATCGACCTCCAACCACTACAAGTAAGGAAGGGTTGGATATAACGTCTTCAGGGTTGTATGTTTCGAGATTGTATATAATGTCTTCACATCTGTCAATGTTATAATATAGAACTGAGTTGAGACATGAAGGACTAACAAGGGTTGAATAGGGTTTGAGAGGTTTGCAAAGTCATTAAATAGTTTAATCATATAAAACTTAGACCTGTCATATTTACATAATATATATATATATATATATATATATATATATATATATATATAATTTATTGAATTTATATGTTTGTAATGATATGAATATATTGGAATGTGAAAAATCTTTAATTTTAATATCAGAAAACTTTATAATACAAAACTATATAATTCACATTTTTTTCATTTTATATTATTTTTATGAAAAAATAGTTCGAAAAAAAGAAGATTGAGATTTTAAATGTGATAAATTATGTTTCCCATTTCTTTCTCTATTTATAAATATATATATAGTAGCTGTGTTAAACTAGTTCCTTTACCTTACTATTATTAAAAATAAATATATTATTAGAAATGTTATTTATGTAATTAATTTATTTAAAGATCATTCAGATAATGATTAAAAGTACATATCAATAAAAATGTCACACAAATTATAAGTTAGTTATGTTTTTATTTATATAATATATAATAAATCTATGTTCGAAGCATAATGAAATGGTCAAGTTAGTGGAATGTATGTGATGTCTACTTTTTACATTATTTGGAATATTTGGAAACAAATAAATAATATAATTTTGTAGTACAGATATTTTTGAAGAACAAAAAATAAAAAAAATGAAATTTATTTCATGAAAATTACCATTCCAAAATCACCTCACTCATCCCTTCCTCGTTTTTGATATCATTTTGAATATTTAAAAACAGATAATTAATATAATATTTTATGATACCAATATTTCAAAAGAACAACAAATCAAAAATATAAAATTTATTCGATAAAAGTTTCCATCCCAAAATCACTTCACCCATCCCTCCCTAAAAATATAAATTGGGGAAGGATCGTAACACCCTCTTGAAATAGAAATTTTCAGACAAAAACTTTTACTTTTCCATCTCATATAACCCCATGTTGACGGGTATTTGGGTTTTCGCAAATTGACTTTTTTCAAAATGAATTACGATAGGGATTCCAAAATCAATCCTAGCCTATCATGTGTTGCAAGTATAATCAAAGATGTAATGGGGAATGTGGTTCTATGTTCTGGTTCGAATATCCTATAAGTATTCAACAAATTCGATACAATGGAAGAAAACCTTTGGGGTCTAGGATTATCTATAGATTTATTTTTTTTTAAAGTCATTGTCGAGAGAAACTCCATGGTCATTTTCAATGAAATTAAAGTTGAAAAAATAAATATTTGGCACATTAGTGTTAAAATTTAAATGTTTACAAGTTCATTATTATTTTTAAGTAAATTGTTATTAGTTTGTTTTATTTCAAAATGGTTTTGAAGAAATAAGTAGATTGGAAAATTTTGTATGGAATTGTAGTATTTTGAAGTTGAAATGTAATGAAGATTAGTTTATTAGGGGTATCATTCCATGGAAGGATGTAGTAATGTTTCACTCAGACTCATTTTATCTTAGGTCCATGATTAAATATTAATCAGATTATTTTTTAAGTCGATATAATGTAAACAGAAGATTTAATGATGGATATTCACAAGTATACATGGATCGCAACATTAAGATTGGTATGATAGTCACTATTTATTCAGTTATTTTAAATAACACATTGAGCACGTAAACACATAACATTTTATATTTAAATGATCAAACATAAGTGTATACATGAGAATAGAAATAGGAAAAATAGAAAAGTTAATAAAATCATTGGATTAATGGCAACCAAAGTATTAATATAAAAAAATGAAAAGTGGTTCATATGAATTATTATAAAAACTTACATATTTTTCTGCATTTTCTTATAAAGCTTTTGTTTTCCTTCTTTTAAATAAGGATTGGGAAAGTTCATCACATTCTGAAGATGAATTGTTGGTCGATTCAATCTCTCCAAAAATGATTTTATCAATTCCACCTTCCTCGAAAGAAATTCTAGATCTGGATTGTTTGAGGGTAGATACTAACCCAGGGACAACAAAAGAAGTCAAATCCCAGGGTTGCATCCCTGTTGAGGAAGTCTCGTCAGTCCTCTAGGGTGAGAACAAGGAAGGATGGAGAGTGGTTCACAAAAAGAAAAAAGGGAAGAAAAGCAATGACCCAACTATCATGTATGTCTCTCTATTCAAAGGGACCTCATGATAAGTTTTTGAATATTAGTGAAAAGGGGGTCAAGTCCCAAAATAAGTTTGACGGAAACTTCATGAAAGTTTCTTGGTATTTTTTTTTTTTTGTTTATTTGTAATAGAAATTTCTATTGTGAAGGGATTTTACTGCCCGTTTAATTACTGCTGGTAGAAATGTCTCATCAAAGATCTAATATTTTATTATTAATTCTCTCCTTTATATAAAATTATGAGATCTTTCAAAACATCTTTATTAAATTATCTAATATTAAAAAAAAAAAAAACTACATATTCAATGAAAGAAAATGTCGTAAAAAGAAAGGGAAGGAATGCCATTTTATAACAAATGTAAACCACAAGCCACAATCGGCTAAACATCTAACGGAGAAAAGATGTTTGGAGGCCATAAATTTAAATAGAGATCATCAAAAGTGGCTACGATTACAGTATAAAATTTCGATCACCAAAAGAGAGAGTCGTAATACAATGGAAGACATGTTGGATAAAACTCGGGCGCTACTAAATATAGTAGCGATCAATAAATATCGATGCCAAAATCTAAGTCACAGTGGTTTTAAAACGTTAAAAACGCAAGTAGACTACGAATAGCACAAGGTTCCGTTGAAATTACACTAGGACATTTTTATAAAACATTGTCATCCCAGTGACAATAAAATAACTTTCTACAAGATTGGGATTGGCTGCAGGGAGATCACATCATAGACAATTTACAAGGGATGGACACCGTAGCAATAAATGACAGAAGTTAGAACAGTTTGAAGGATGTCATCCTTAGTTAATTGTTTATAGTTTAAATATCAGGAAAGTAGTTCGAACAGTTAATGATCGAAAGGACGCTTTTGAGGAAAGGAGAAACTATTTAAGAAAGGGGGAACGAAATATGACAACCATCGGTAGGAAATAGTGGACAATGACAAAACTCTATTAGAATATTAACAACGGATTGTATTATCACAGAGTGGTGTTGCCTAACACGGTTGAGTTCAGTTTAGCAGTTGAATATGTAGCTTGTTGAACATATCAATAAGATGGATTGTTTAGTTTCATTTTATGGATTTTATCTAAATATCATGAGTGTGATTAGGTGGATCATAATATTAAATATAAATTATATAATCATATTATCAATATCTATTCAAACAAGCAACAATTTTCTATATGAAATAAATATGTTTTAAACTTAAACATTTTGTTATGTGCCTTTTAAAATTAAAATATTAATAATGAATCATTAAATCTGAGAAATATGAATAAACGAAATTGTTCATATTCACATTTTATGTGTTCTCTATGTTTAATAAAAATGTGCTCCCTATCTTTCTTGAATGAGATATGTGACCGTCCACAGTAAATTGTATAAAGGGACGACATTATTATCTAAATTAGTATATTATTGAATTGATTCCAATAAACAAGACCTGAATAATTGTTGCATGTCTTCTAAATTTTGTCAAGTTCTAACTTTGGTCGTTAAATTGTTAATATTTATAAAAGGTTTAATTATGTATTAACTGATAGGAAGTTTAATTATTCTATCTTTAGTCATTTGATCTGTTGATTGATTTATTTATTTTACAATTTTTTCAAAATTATATATATAAATTGGTAATAGGTTTTGTTATATGGGTAAATTTAATTAATACTTATCAATTAGTTGATTTTAATTAAACAATTAATCTATTTTTTTAATATTTAATATTTAGTGATATAAATTTATGTAATTGATTGAAAATATAAACCTCACTAATTTATGGATGTTGCTTAAGATCAATAATATTATATTCTAATAGTTTTTAATATACATCAATGAACTTTTATTTTAAGTAATTATTATCTTAAATACTATTTACACAGAAAATAAATTATGAAAAATAAACATTATTAAAAAAATTAAGAACTTGAGCTATATAAAGAGGAGGCATATGTTTTAAAATTGTAAAGGATGTTTATATTTAAATAGACAAGTCAAGTATCTTTAAAATATGATACAAAATAATAGTTAAGAATGAATAAAAGCACTTTGCATTGAATATAATTTTCTTATTTATTTGTGTATTAAAAGAGGATTAATTTTGGTTTTATGATTTATATATTATTCTTTATTATGGTTATAGACCTATTATCTTTAAAATATGGTACAAAATAATAATTAAGAAAAAATAAGAATAAAAATAAATATGAACACCTTGCATTAAATATAATTTTCTTATTCGTTTATATATAAGACGAGGATCTAATTTGTTCTTTATATATTTAAGATCAACTATAGACTTATGATTTATAATTTTTTTATTATGACTGCACACTTAATAAGACGAGGATCGATTATGAGTTTATAATTTATAATTAAGAATTGTTTGTTGCACTTTATTTTTAGGTCAACTTAACGAATTTTAATGGACAAAATATGCTCATGCAAACCGTGGATAATGGCACCGTTTGTTAAATTCAGTATTCTTATTAAACTAACTAGGAATCGATGTTTACAGAAGCTCAGACTTGCATAGTTTAAATTGTGGAGATCACGAAGTACTTATTTTATGTCCGGAAATAAATTATTACCCCTATAAAACAAGATGCTTGGTCGTAGCAGCATCATATCCTCACCGTACGATTGAAATCGAAGACTTATTACATCTGATTTATTTTGGGCAACATACAGACCGTATGTTTATCTTTTCCGGAAAAAACTCCAAAATATTAGTTATCGGGGGCTACTAGGTGCATGTTATGAAAGAATAATTCTGAAACTTTCAAATATTTTTAATTTTTATGAAGAATTTGGTCTTGTTTATTTAAGAAAATAAATAGATTTTAAGTGTTACTGGATTCTATTCAGGGACATTTGATTAACTGGATAGATGAGAGATCATAAAGTCAGAAGAATTTAGTTAATGGTCGTAACTTGGACAATCACAAGTTTATGAAAAGAAAGAAATGATAGTTTTTAGAAACTTGTTTTTCTTTTTCAAGAGATTTTTAATGTCCAGGTATAACCTCCCAAAAATAAAATATTTAGAGAAGAACCTCGTATTTTCTTGAAATAAAATTTATTGATCAATAATTTCAACCTACCTCCTCAAGTAAATGAAAGATTATTGGCTTCATGGAAGCCTCCCTGTTTTTTATTTTTACCTTGTCTCTCTAGAGTTAGAGGTATTTTTCAAAGTAATCGGAGGCAAGTGCTACCCTACTATGTATTTAACATTCCATGCTCTTTCAAACAATTCGACTGAAATACTAGTTCTTCTTAAAGAATTGGGAATCACTCTTGAATCTAATTTTGAGGAAAATAATTGTGAAAGTTGAATCTTTCTTTTATCATTAACATTATTAAATTGAATAATACTATTAAGTGGTAGCTTAATTTAATCATTTAATATATTATACAAGTCATAATTTTTTTGACAAAATTTGTAGCTCCCATAACTATCATGAGACTAACTGTCCAACAAAATTATTTGCTAATTTTGGGAATCTTCACCATCCTCCTAGTGAAGATTAGCATTCTCAAGGTCACCCTCCTTAGAAGGAACGTACATAATTAATTATAAAATATTTACCCCGCTTAGTTCCTCCAATTTGAATTCTATTATATTTTGTTCTCTCATCCTTTGCACAAAGGGGGTCTTGTTTCCTCGATATTGGTAGTGGATCCAAGGCTTTTTGTAGCTGTTTTTTTTTCTCCTTTCCATCAATAATTTCTTCATGGTTATTCCTCATGCACTCCAGGATTGATCTAGGATGATTTTTTTGGTATTACATAGTGGTTTTCATTGTGTAACTTTCACTCTTCCATTTTTTGGTGATTTAACTTATTGTTGGCTTGTTGCATTTTTAGTTATTTGGCTATCTAGAGTTTGTTATAAATCTTCTTTTTTCTTTTGTAGACTTATTCTATCTTTATTCATTTGATCTTCTTGTTAGATCCTTGTTTATAATACGATAAGGACCCTTTTTCTATATTTATTCTTTATAAAAACTATATTCTATAATAAATATATATTTTTCCACAAAATATATATGTATTGACCATATGTTTAATATTATAATTATATTTTAAATGAATTGAACTTGATATTGAAATATTAATGTAATATTGAAATGTTAAAGAAATAAATTAAATTTATTTTATTTTATTACTCCCAAAATATACATGTGATAATTACCTTACATTTAAAATAAAAAGATGAAACTCTAAAAAATAATATATATTCTTTCTTTTTAAAATATTTAATCATTCCACTTGACACTATCCCACTACTTTCAACATCTCGAAAAAACTACTTACTTCAATGGCATGGCTCACTTGACTTGCAAAATGTCTTAAATATGTCATGGGGTAATTAATATACTACAATGCAGGTACTAAGTACATCAAAGGATTTTGGTAGGCATATTTAATTTTGACATTCCTGACTTGGGATGAATAAATATATCCGATATATGGTATGAAATAAAAAATTTGGTGATATTTAATCTGATTGAAATAAATTGTTCTTTGAAACAATAACAAATATAAGATAATTAATGTATGCTTGAAAAATGTAAGTGGTTATACAGTGTCAGTTACACGGACGTATGACTTGTAGTACCTTTTTCTAAGAGCAAGGTATTTACCAGGTATTATTTTAATAATTATTTGAGACTATGTGATCTACGATAATAGCCTTAACTTGTCACCAATTAATCTAATGTAATATAAGTAGTAAGTTACCCAGGGTAAACTCCTCTTCGTGACTTCATGAACAGGGGAAAAGTAAAAATATTACTTCATAAGATATAAATCAATTATATATGATAGTAGCTATTTCGATTATATATGATAGTAGCTTTAACTTGTCATCAATTAATCTAATCTAATAATAATATGTTATTTAAGATAAACTCCTCTTCGTAACTTTATCAATTGGAGAAAAGTAAATATATTAATTCATATAATTAAATTTGAGGGATATAATTAGATATTATGAGAAAATAAATGATTAATTTTAATATAAGATTTATAATTTAAGTAGTAAAAATATGAGTTAGTAATAGTTGTAGTATGATTCATCAAGTAATCTAAATTATTTAAAATTATATGACAATATAATCTATGACCCTGAGCTTAGTGATGAATTTATATCCATTGTTTTATTTGGACAAAGAAATTCTTTAAACTTTTGGAGAATTACATTAGCCATGATTCTTCTTGTGCATTTGGCTGAAATCAATATTTAGGCATCTTGTAAAGTTTGCATAGGCACATTGCAGATCAATGTCTACATAATGAACTTAAAAACTAACAAGAGCAAGAAAATTACCAATAGGCTAAGATATTGAAACAATACATGGAATTGATTTGTATTGATTTCTTTATATAATTACAAACTCAAATCATGCTTAAAAGCCTAAACGTGAAAATTAGAGTATAAATGCAAAATTTGAAAAAAAAAAAAATCTAAAAAAAAAACATCTATTTTTAGCAGTCGCTATTTATAATAAGTTTCGCATGCAAGGGCGTATAGCTCTATTTTTTTTTAAAATAACCTAAATACTAAAATTAGCCTATGGAATGAAATTCAACTAAAGTTGACATCCAGTTCTAGAAATAGAAAATTTTTGAAAATAGAAAATTCATTAAATATTCATTAAATATTAATTTTGAACCCTTAGATGATCATGTTTAGCCTCCAAAAAAAATCAAAATAAAGTTAAAATAGATAGAGCAGCTTAGGATAGAATCAACCTTTTTGATATGATTATTTTGGTGCATGGAAGAGCTCAAACAGAGTTACGAGTCAAAAGTTATAGCCTTTGAAAGGTTGGTCTATTTTTATGCATCATTCTCCTCTGATTGAAAACAACTCAGCTGCTACGAGTCACCCTTATTATACTACTATCATTTTTCTTTGTCAATCTTCTTGAGCTCCTACTATATAATCCAAGTGTTATCTTCTTGCTACAATTCTTCCCACTATACCAAATACTTGTTATAATTCCCTTGCCTTATGCTCACTATTTTTATATCCAAAACGTGAACTATTTTTTATTTCTTCTTATTTGGAACTTGCTACTCCTAATTTACTTCTTCATCTTTGTCATCTTCATCATCTTCTCCATGGAACTCATAAAAATATGAAACATTAAATACTGGAGATATATCAATTTTTTGTGGTAAACTTACCTCATAAGCACTGTCATTGATTTTTTTCACAATTTTACATGGTCCAATTTTCTTGTACTTTAGCTTATTGTATGTGCCTTTTGGAAACCTTTCTTTCTTCAAGTCAACCATTACCAACTCTCCTTCTTCAAATAACTTGGATCTTATTCTGACATCTTTTCCTTCTTTATATTTCACATTACTTTCTTGCAACTTTCTTTTCACTCATTCTTACAACTACTGCATATGCTCTACAAAAATTTCTGCATCATCACTAATTTGATTCACAATTGGAAATTATACCACATTGAAAATACACATAAGATTTATCTCATAAACAATTTGCAAAGTTGGCTTTATTTTTTATCTATTCACTAAACTATTAAATGCAAATGCAACTTGTTGTAAAGCCAAGTCCCATTGCTTTGTCTTCTCTCTCACTATGCATCACAATAAAATTTTCAAGCTCCCATTCATAATTTCTATCTGTTCATATATTTGTTGGTGATATTCACTACTAAATTATAGCTGAGTACCCATCTTCTTATACAAAATCCTCTAAAAATAATTTATAAATTTTGTGTCCCTATTTGAAATAATAGTTTATAGAACACCATGCAATCTCATAATATCTATAAATAATTATTTTGAACCCTCTAGTGGTATAATTAGGTTTTTTACATGAAATAAAATTAAACATTAAAAGAAATCTCTCTACAATAACAAAAATTAAATCGTTACCTATTTGTGTGTCTGGCAATCCCAACAGAAAGTTGATACTCAAATTTGTCTACGGTCCTCTTGAAACTAGTAATGGCATATATAGTACAATATTTTGTGCATGTCCTTTAGCCACCTGATATATTTTATACCTTGAAACATACCTTTTTACATCTCTCTTCATCTTTGGCTAAAAATATTTTTCCTCCACCAAAGTGTTTATCTTCGTCTTCTAAAAATGTCTAGCCAAACTACCACTATGTAAGTTTATTACTATATTGTCTCGTAGGGACCCAATTGGAATGCATAATTGTTTCCCTTTTAATATATAACCTTCTTTTATAAGATACTCATCATGGATAACATCTATCCCACCTATTAATGTATATATACATTGCTCAACTATCTTGCTAAAATATGGATCAATATCATATAATTCTTTAATAGCTTCAAATCCAACTACTTCAGTCACCATAGTAGTTAATAACACCACTCTTCCACTCAATGAATCAGCTACCTAATTCTATTTTTATGATTTATGTTTCAACACAAAAGTATATCTCTACAAGAAAGAAACCCACTTTACAAGAATGAAACCCACTTTATTCAACTTCTTTTATTTATTCACATACTTTAAAGCCTCATGATCTGTAACAAGGATAAACTCCATAAACACCAAGTAACGCCTCCAATGTCTTAATGCTTATACAATTGCATAATGTTCAACATCATAAGTAGAATACTTCATCCTTACCTTATTTAAATATGATATTGGTTTTTCTTCTTGACTCAACATAGCACCAATTCACATAAATGAAGCATCGCAATCAACTTCAAACACTTTGTTAAAAAATGGTAATGCTAAAATTGGTCTTTGTCTAATCTTCTTCTTCAAAATTTCAAAACTTTCTATGGATGCTCTAGTCCATGAAAATTGATTTCCTCTCATGTAATCTATTATTGGTTCCATAACACTACTAAATTTTTATAAAAGCATTCTCTAGGAAGTTGCTAAACCATGAAAACTTATTACCTCTATAATGTTTTTAGGAATAGGCCACTCAACAATTGCTTTTATATTTACTGCATCTATTTTCACACCATCTACTGAAAATACAAATCATAATAATACGAAACTATTCTACATGGATATGTACTTCTTCAAATTTGCATACAACTTCTCCTTTCTTAACAAATCCATTACCATTCTTAAATGTTGTAAGTGTTCTTTAGTCTTAATGAATATCAAAATATCATCAAAATAAATAACCATAAACTGACAAATATATTCTCATGACACTGTATTCATCACCTTCATAAATGTGTTAGGTGCATTAGGTAATCTGAATGCCATCACCATCCACTCATATAAGCCATCCCTAATCTTGAATGCAATTTTTAACTCATCTCCTTCTCAAATTTGAATCTGATAATAACTACTTTTTAGATCAATCTTGGTAAAATGTTTTGCTCATGAAAGCACATCTGTCATATCATCTAAATTGAAACCTATACTTTAGTGCAATTTTATTAATTGTCTATTATCCAAACATATTCTCCATCCTCTATCTTTCTTTGGAGTTAGCAACACTGGGGTGGCATATGGACTAATACTCTCCCTTATCACTTTGTTCCTTAGCAATTTAGTATCTTGTTTATTTAATATTACATGTTCTATTGGACTCATCTTAAAGCTGTTTGATTGGGTAACTGATTCTAATTTCAAATCAACATAATGTTGAATATCTCTCTTCAATGGTAAACCATCTGGTAACTCATCAAGCATAACATTTGCATATTCTTTCAACACTCTTGTTGCTTCTATTGGTATTGGCACCATTTTTATTTCTTCATTCTTTTCTACTAGTGCATAACAATAAAATACTACCTTCATATCTTAGATAAATTCTTTACTACAGAGCATGCTTTTTGTCTTTTATTCCTCTTTAAGATGTAACAAAACTACTTTTATACCACCTTTCCAAAAAATGTATGTGTTCTTTGTTTCATCATGAACTACTTTCCTATCAAATTGACATGGCCTCCCCAATAATATATTACATGCATCCATCAAAACAACATCACACCATATTTAATAATTATAAGTTTTTCCAATAGATGACTTGATTAAGCACCTTTTATCTACTGTAACCTCATTCTCTTTCTTAAACCATGAAGTTTGATAAAGGTTGTGATGCTTTTCACATTTCAGATTTAGTTTCTCAGTCATTTCTTTAAAACTATATTTTCACAACTACCACCATCTATAATTAATTTGCATACCTTTCCACCTAAAGTACATCTTGTTCAAAAAATATTTGATTGTAGCTATGCATCACCAACTTTTTTATTTTGCACTTGTCCTTTCCTTATAGCAAACATAGTTCTTCTCATCATGATATTCTCTCCAACATCTACTGGTGCAACTTCAGTATTCTTATCTTCTATTTCATCCTCACCTAGATTTACTCTTGGGCGATATTCTTGCCTCCTTTCTTGATCTTGATAGTTTGGACACTCAATTTTTTTGTGCCCTTCTTCTCCACATCTATATCAAACACAAGATTTAGATTTATTTGAAAACCATCCTCTAATACCATTGTAACCTCATCCTCTCAAAAATGCTCTTATTCTTTGTAGGTATTGAAACCCTTGCCGATTATTATCTTTCGTATCTGTAGCATGTGACAATTCACATTTAATGGCATTAAATCCACCTTTGGTGGTATTAAACCCACTTCATCCCCTTATTATATGGGATCCACCTCTTCTTAGACCAATAGATGTCCTAAAATTATCTATTTTTTTCTTATACTTTCAAAGCTAATTGATAAGCCTATTCCATGTTGAGTATTCTATGCATGCTTAATTCATATTGAATACAAAATATTAAACCATTTACATACCTTTCAGCCATCTACTCTTCTATTTATCATCCTCCATTTATATGAAATATTTATAAAAGTCATTTGTATACTCTTATATACTATGATTTTTTTACCTCAAATTTCAAAATCTTTCATATAAGGAATGTGCATAATCCATAGGAAGAAATTTCTCTCTCAACTTTTCCATATTTTTCCATGAATTAATATTCTCTTTAGCTTTTTCCTATCTCTCTTTTTTTATGTGATCACACCAAATCATTGCATGACCTTGCAATTTAGTTCATGCAAACTTTACCTTCTTGTTTTCTCTCATAGTCTTCCACTTGAAGAACTTATCCATGCTATTCATCTAATATATCAACTCCTCTAATTTTAAAATATATCCATAATATGTTACATCAACCTTGATTCCTTAATTTCTTCCATCTAAATCCTGAACCATCCTCTCTTCCATTGATAGTTGATGTTCTTGTTATTCTTCTTCTTTTTGAATTTCTTCATCATGATCTGGGTCTTCCTCATCACCATCTTGTCTTCTTTATTGATTGATGATAACCTATATTAATTGTTTAACTTTCCTATATATCTCCTCTCCATTCTGGTTCATCTGTGCAACACCTTATCCTATCACCATTCTTTACTCCTTCAAGATTTGAACTTGCTCTGATACCAGAGAATGAAACTAAAAGATAACAAAAACAAAAAAATTACAAATAGGCCTAGATCTTGAAATAATACTGAGAATTGATTCATATTGATTTCATAGAATAATTACAAACCCAAACCATGATTAAATAATCTTAAACTCATAAATTAGAGTCTACATGCAAAAGTTGAAAAAAACTAAAATCTAAAAAAAATCTATTTTTACCAGCGATTATTTATAACAAGTTTCATGTGTAAGTGCTCGTGGCTCTAAAAATTTCTTGAAATAACCTGTGTATTAAAATTAGATTATAAAATGAATTTCAATTGAAGTTAACTTCCATATATATATATATATATATATATATATATATATATATATATATATATATATATATATATTAAAAATCATTAAACATTAATTTTGAACCATCAAATGATCATGTTTAGCCTCTAAAAATTATCAAAATCAAATCTAAGTGGATAGAGTTACTTAGGGTAGCATCTAGCTTTTTGATATAGTGATTTTGGCATGTGAAAGAGCTCAAATCAGAGTTATGCATCAAAAGCTATGGTCTCCAGAGGGTTGGCCTTTTTTTTCTATGTCACTACACAATCTCAATTATGGTGGGTTATTTTTTACATCAATAGACTTACAAGAAGTCATATTTTGTTGTCCCATAACCCATAAGTCCCAAGATCATAATCTGGCATGTTCTTGGGATGAGCAAAGACTAACTTAGTAATCTGCCTATAAAAAATTAAGTAGGATAAATAATGAAAGAAGAATCAATATCATTATTATCTATTTGTGTCAACTTATTCAGATATTTTTGTTTAGTAATGGGTTCACTCAATTAAGTTAATCATGATTAATATTAACTAAAAAAAAAATTGTTGTTGGTTTTTGAATAACACGAGCTAGTGTTACAAGTTGTTATCATAACAAAGTTAATCAGTTTTGACATTTGGAAGAAACTATAGATGATAATGTGTACCTTTGAATTGAATCCATAGACATAAATTGAAAATATTGAAGGATTATGATTAGATGAAATTGAAAAATTTATGTTCTTATACTATTTTTTTAGACTGTGGTAGCTCATACCTTAGGTTTCTTAATTGAATTAATATTGAAAGAGTGAAATCTTTCTTTATAAACTTAAATGTCATTTTGAGCTTCAAGATTTTTAGCATAATTTCTTGTGCATGAAATGATTCATGTGGATAAGTCTCAAATTACATGATTAAAGTGGTTAAGATTATACCACTTCAAAATTGATCCAACCTCATATAATATCCTTATCTCAATAAACTCTAAGTAAAACATTGGCCATTTTGTGACCATAAAAATGCATGATGATGACATATGTCACAATCGTATAAGCAGTCAATGATTATACCGTATAACTTTCTTATAAACACTTGTGACTATGGACCACTAATGATCAGGACATGTGTCATGATGTAAGATATCCACATTCATGTAATAAACTTAAATAAATGATTTACTCATTGACCCATAGTTTTATAGTTTTTAGCTCATTCAAATTGGTATTTGCTATGGTTTTATTGTGTCCATGTATGGATGAAAATTCATATTATGTACAAAATAGTGTAATCATTTGGTATACACATATGTTACCCTAAATAAAGTGTGGAATTTGTTGGTTAACATTATTATATACATGAGTACATGGATACATTGGATTATATGATACATTTAATTATTTGAGTTTCAATATGGGCTCTTAGATGTTTCCACACATACATGCAAAAAATACTTAACATGTATAAGTCGCATGGATTAAAAAAAATATGAGTGAAGCCAAATTTCATGAGAGTAAAATGGAATTGGTTTCACATCAATATGAGTCACCAATACATTTATAAAATGGATGATATTTCTATGTGATTTAATTATTTATCAATTTAGGAATGTAAACCCTAGTTTACTAAAGTTATGAAATAACAAATCAGGGAATAAATATGCAATAATAACAACCACTACATTATACAATAGTTGAATTTTATAATTATTATATAAATAATAAATGAACTACAAAAGATGTAGTTAGCTAAAAAATTATTGAGACAAACAAATGAATGTTGTAAATTGGTGTAGGAACTATACTAGGTGCCTTGAAAATAAACATGGAATTTGAAACCCTCCTAGACAAGAATACAATCCCCTAGATGGTAGCATAATACAAAAGTGACTGATGAGCCATAGTAATTTTATTTTAATAGCAAATATAATGATATTCTAGGTGGACTTTTGCCTAGTTTTGACAAGTATGTGTCTATGTGCACAAATGTTATTTCATTATCTATTCCCTATTTTTTTCTGATTTTAAAGCCAAATAATAAGCCTCCATGTATACTAGGGTATATGAAGAGTATTAGTATAAAAAAATAGACTTTTTATGGTAGGTTGGATATGACATCAACACCACATGTGTTGAGTATTTCCTACATACAAATATCATGAAACTAGATCAATCCTGTTGTAGTTCTCACAATCTAAGTACTAGTATAAGTGTAAGTAAATTCTAATATAAGTGTTAGTTTGAGTGATTTGAGTGGTATGTGACACTAGAAATCAAATTAATTTTATCTCTAGTCTACTATAGATAGGTGTATGTAGAAGTAGGGTATAATAAGGATAATCATTTCTAATATTCATAATTTCTTTTGAGTTTTCATATGAGTACTTGCATCTAATTTCAATTTATTAGATAAGTTAATGAAGGTGGTATATATATAGTGTTCTAATTCTTGTCATGATTGGAAATAATTTTAGGCTGACAATATGAATTCTTTGAGGAATGAAAAGATATCTGTTGGGGTAATAAGGAGCTAAGGGACACTAATGTGGTCCGTAGATAAATAGTGTAGTCTCACAGTGTCTAAATAATTATGTTAATGTCCAAGTGGAAAAATAAAATTAACAAGGCATCTTGATACCTAGGGCATGACTTAGTATAACATTTGGTATATCTAGTAATATGTTGGACATGGACAAAATCTATAAAAGGATCAAAAGAGGCCCTAAGATAGGTTTGGGGCTATGTTAGGATAGGATGGTCTCAAGTAACAATAATTGGACTAAAATAACATTTAATATGACTACATTTTCCACCCTCCCTTTATTCTAGAAATGTAGTAAAGTGAAATAAGTAGGATAAAGGAAAATAAATGTACTTTGACTTACCTAGGAGGTGAATCTACTGAATTTGGGTTTGAATATATGAAACATGCTCCATTGCATGTCCTAAAAATGAAATATCGAAGTATCAATCCTTACTTAAGAAACATCAAAATTAAATACAAATTTAAGCAAAGATATGAGAGAGAAAAAGGATAATAATTACTACACCTAATTGGGTATGTGAAATAATGATAAAACATGGTAACATCCTATGTGTTTGTGTAGATGGTGATCAAATGGTGAATAACTTAGACTAAGTTAATGGTTTGCTCAATTCTCATGTGTAGGTGCCTCAAGAACTCTAGCTTGCGTTAAATCTATCATTCCCCATCCCTACTTGGTGGATCATAGTCTATGGATAACTTGGATTGGATTGAAGGCTTGTCCAACCCTCCCATGTAAGTGGCTCAAGAACTCAAGTAGGCTATGACTCCATCATTGCCTAGTCGTGTCTAGTAGATTCATTTGAAACTAAAATTGCATGATGTAATTGAATCTATGTGATGTAACTAAAACTATTTCGGATGTATTTGGGGCCACCCAAAATCTCTAAAATTTAAAATGACTCAATGGCCACTCGAGCACTCAAGAATATAGCTTCGGGACTACTCAATAGTGCTAACTATTGAAAATAAGATAATGAATCAATATGGTGTGAACCTAGTGGAAATGGTGTCGATATTAATAATGTGGAGAATGATATGGAACTACCATTCCATTTGAGAGTACTGGTGTCAAACTAAACATAAAGGAACAATGTGCCACACAAATGCCCCCAACTCTAACATTTATGCATATGGATTGTAGACTGAGTTATAATAAACTATGTCCAAGTATCTAAAATTAAAAAAGGAGTGAGCATGCCATGTATGATGGCCCTAATTTGATAAAAACCTATGTAATATGTATGAAAATGGTGCATAAACTAAGCATATCTAAAAATCTATGACTGATATTGTGAAAACCTAGACTAAATCTATTGTAATTTTCTATTTCTAGGGATATTAGATAGTAGGGTGGTCCCTTGGTTGATATCACATTACACAAGTGTCCATTATACTATGTTGTTTCTATACAAAACTAAGATTAATCTATATGTTACCATATTTCTCTATGTTTTCCTAAATTTGGGCTTTGTAGTCAATGTCTCTATGCTAAAAGCTATGTTGTAAGTGCATAAGGATGGTTTGGTCTCTATGAAAAACCTTTGTGAATGACCCTTATTTTTAGGTGAGTTGTTGAAGCATTTCAATAACTATCCTCAAAATAAAAGCTATGCATTTCATGTGTTAGACTTAAATCATAAGATATATGTGTGATAAACCAATATAATTTGTATACATGACATCAAAATATAAAATAATCTAAGTAGAAGTTGGTAATATATGATGTAAGTTATATCTATCATTCACACGGTTTACAACATAGATATAATAATATAAGCATGTATATGAGCATCAAATTTGAGTATAATCTAAGTAAACACCTAGGGGGTTGTGGCATGATGTCCATCTATGCACCCAAGGAGGAAGGGGAGATGCATGAGGTCCCTCTTGGAATCATAAAATAGATGTGAGTATAGAAAGAAATAGAAAAGTGTTATGCCCATGATAAATATATGAAATCATCCATATAAACACATGAGTCAAACAAAGTAGGCTGAGGAGCTATAACATAGGGGACATGGGCACATGCCACTAATTATAAGAAAGAGCAAACATACAAGGACACATTTAAATATCCACACTATCATACAACAAATAATGTTGGCTTAGATCCACATGGAAGGACATGTTAAAATGTATGCATGTACTATTAATAAGCACATACAAGGACATGGTCACAAGTCCAAAGTATACACAATGAAAGGAATTGGCATAGAACCATAAAATAATGGCATATGTAAATGAACTCGAATAGATGAAGAATCAATGAGATAAAATAATATCTAAACTAGTAAAGATAGAAATAAAAATATGCATTAACATGTGGTACAAATATGTCTAAGAGCAAAGATATACATAAACTAGTTTATAGTAGTGGTAGACAATAAAAATATGATTTATATAGGATGATCAATATCAAGATATAATCAATGCTAGAAATGTGATATAAAGATATAACTTAGAAAACTAGAATTTGTGTAGTATTATTCCACTAGTGGGAATATGTATCAATATTGGATTTGTGTATGTGTCCCCAATGGGTAGATAGTATCAAATTTAGATATATTTATAGGACCTAATCCTTGTAGTGATCTAAAAATATTCAAAGAGAATATGTGAAGATGTATGCATTATAAAACCAACTATGACTAGCATATATGGCATATGTACTATTTAGCAATTATAAGGAATGTTAACATGAAAATGCATACATTTTGAAATTTATATTTTTTTAGTAAATATTTGAAAGTTTTTGTATTTTTCAAAATATGATTTTTTTTTTTGTGTTTTCTACGTATATGTTATGCAAAAGTAAAATGAAAATCAAACTATATACAAGAATCAAGGTAAGTGAAACCATATACAAGTAATGTGTAAGTAAATGAGATTATATACAAATGAAATATAGCCCCTCTATAGACCTAAGAGGACATTCATGGGATGCGGATAATCTAATGGTGAGTCTAGTGAGAGGTTAGACAATGTTGGATATTTAGTTTACCAAACCTCAAATAAATCATACCATGTTATCGATACAAATATAGCCTTATCCTTAGCATTAGTCTAGATTTTGTGCATTTGAATAACATGTTTCTCTATTGTGTAAGAATACTCATGTGCAGTCTCAGGGTAAACCACATTAGAACATGATGTATTTTAATGAAATATTTGATTCATGTATGTACCATCATGTATAATGTGAACTGTGTGCCCCTCATAACTAGATTTAGCAAGCTTTCTATCTGATCAATTGTGGAATCCATTGCCTTTAACCATGTATTTTGATATGTAGCCTATGTATGAGTGTTTTTGCTCATGATGAAGAGTAGTGTGTTCACCACCTTTGGGCCACATGTAATCTTAGTCTGATATGTCCTAAGGAGTTTTGACAATGTATATCATGTTATATCTTAGGCTCTTGATGTCTTATGAGTTATAAGAATGCCAACATACAAGATTTTGGATTAAAATACTCATCTATAGTAAAATGAGAGATGTGTTGGTCCCTAATGAAGGCTGAAATATTCAAGGAATCATTCATTGAATTTCAGTATCAATGTAAATTCTATCATGCCGCTTATACTAGTAGAGGTAGACGTTGTGCACTCTAGACAGTGACTTGAGCCTCAAACTTATTCAATTTATATTATAATGTTGATCATGTATATGTATCATGGATGGAAATGATATGAAAATTAAAAAAGGATATATCATCCTTATATGATAATATGTTAATGTATATTTTTATAACTATGTCTAGTGCCATCAATCCTCTATTAAGTAATATTTGTAAAATATATTGTGGCTTATGAACTACCTACTTGAATCCAAATAATTATGTCAATGTCCATAGACATAGCCATATATCCTAAGTGTGTGTAAGAATACACCTCTAACTATGAGTGTGTCTAGGTTTATATCTATGGATCTATGAAAAGGTGATGATGGTTGTGTAGGTAAATGTCTAAGTGACCTAGAATCATATCTATACTCTTCAAGGCCTACTACTGTAAAAATCAATCCACATAAATAACCATCAATATTCATGAGTCCTATGTTATCCTCTAAAGTGGCCTCAGAATATGTATGATTTTTTTATGTATACTTCCTCTAAATTAACAAGTAATGGTAAATGTGCTATGTGAATCTCATCAACCAACATGGGTATGGATAACTATGATATAGGAGGATCAACATCCATCATGGGTGATGTAATGGTGTGATATGAGGATAACTATTATGCATAGGTGGAGATAATGGTGTGGTAGGAATATATGGAACTATTATGGGAATAATGGTGCTAGATTCCCTAATCTCATATGTATGCATCTGTTCTATAAAAATGATATGAGGTGCAGACACTATAATAACGTGAGGCATCCCATCTAAAGATATACTTGGGATAGTAAGTTAAATGACTCTAAAATGTCTTAATGGTTGGTTATTAGATGGATAAGTGAATAAATATCCCTCATAAGAAAACATGATACATGTGCAAAGTACAACATACAAACTCCATGGCAGTATCCAAGGTCTCCATAGTAATAAATTATAATGAAAATGATTAGGAATCATTTGAATCTTTGTGGATAGGTTTTTTGTCCTAACTATAATATCCAACATATAGTAGAACCCAATGCCTATCAGGGATTGTCATAAAAACAGTCAATGTTCTTATATGTCTTGTAAATGGATGCTATATCAACTCCCATAGTGTATATAAATGTGAGGCTAGAAAATGTTAAGACATAAACCAATATCAATTAGAACTCATTTAATACTAGTGGTTTTGATTTGTGCCTAAATTGAAAGTGGTATATTGAGATTGATAACTATTTATGAGGGAAAATGATAATCACCAAAAGATATAACATCCTGAAATTATTTGATAGTGTTCATGATAGATGAAAAATAAACTGGTTTTGTATCATGAGGTAAAGGTGTATGATTGATTTTTTTTAAAATAATATATTTGAATATGGTTGACTTTTCATGTAAATCTAAAATAGAAATATTATGCAGAGTATTTATCAACTGATCCATAATATCATATGCTTTATGTTAATCCCTTTGTCCCATTGTATTATTTTTCGGATGAGACGTGATGGTGGGATTAAATTTTTATTTTACAGTATGAGGAGGCATCTAATTCTTTCTGGTAACAACTTGATCCATATGGTATACTATTTATCAAGGCCAAGTAGTACTAGTGGGATATGAGAGAAGGTAGTCAATTGGTCAATGTGGAGGATGAACAAAGGGAGTCCTCTGATCTCTCTTTCATCAAGTAGTAAACAAAGGTATGTCAAAATTTATGATACAATAATGCTCTGATAAGAAGGGGAGATTAAGAGGATGTGGACTAATGTGTGAAGTAAGCTGAATTGTAATGTGATCCATGAGAGGAGTGACATATATGTTCATACTTTTATAAATGACATGTAATGAACATGCAAGACAAACTACCAAAATTTATATCAAAAAGTATAAAATTGCTTTAGTCATAATATTCATGGTGAAATACTAAAAACTAAAACTAATCAAATTATGGAAGTAGGAATGGAAAGCTTAATTGTACATTAGGGTTTTTAGTTAATTTGTTTGAAGTAAGTTGGGTTCACCAAATCATATAACTACTTAGTATTTATGAAATGTAAAACCTTGTTTACTAAACTTCTATATTAATAAATCAAGGAACACATATGCAATAATTATAGCCACTACTTTCTATAATAGTTGACTTTTTTTATTATTATATAAATAAAAAATCAATAATAATATATGTATATAGTTATAAATTAACTAAGAGAAATGAATGAGAAAATACAAACTAGTGTAAATACTATGGTAGGTGTCATCAATAGGAATCTGGAGTCAGAAACCCTCATGGCAAATAATGTATTCCCTTGTATGGTAGCACACTATGATAGTGTCCTCTAGGCTATTTTAGTGTCTTTTTACAAGTAGGGAAATTGAAATTCTTTATGGAATTTCACTCTTACTGTGCACATATGTTGGTTCACTATCCATTCTATATTTTGATTGATTTTAATTAAAAACCCTAGGCTTCCATGTAAGTTTTGCCTACATACAAATACCTTGAAAGAGGATCAATCCCAGTGTAGTTATCATAATCTAAGTAGTAGTTTAAGTGCAAGTAAATTATTGTATGAGTGTTATTTTTAGTTCTTTGAGTATGAATTGAGACAAGAAATATGAGTAATGTGATCTTTGGGTTGTTATAAGGATATATGTATAAGTAGGAAATAATAGGGATTAATGACCTTGATGTCCATAATAATATATGAGTTTGTTTATAGTATTTACATCTTGTGGATAAGTGAATGAAATTGGTCTCTATATATAACATTTTAGTTCTTATCAACATGTGAAATAGGTCCAATTCAAACCTAAGAGAGATTATAGGAATGCAAAGATATCTATTAGGGGAGTAATGATATATGAAACACTAGTATGGTCGCTAGGTCAATATCATAGTGCACTAGTGTCCAAAGGTCCACACTAATGCCTAGATGGTAGAAGCTGTTGAACAAGGGGCTTGAACACCTAGTAGATGGCTTAGTGCTACTTTCAATATATTTGGGAATTGGTTGGACCCACATTAAAGATGGAAATAGATAAAAAGAGGCCCTAAGATAGGTCCAAGGCCAAATTAGGACAAGGTGGTCTCAATTAACACTCATTGAACTGAAATCACATTTAAATAACTCCATCATGATAGGTAAACTTAATCATTTTTAAACTAGCTAAAATTGTAAATTTGGATGTCTAAATTGAAAATCCAAGAGATGTGAGATAGAACAAGGTGCATCATAAATAAGATAGTGGGGATAATTTAAAAAAATAAATTCACATCTTACTCACCCCCTTAACAAGGAGAAAATTACATTTAAAAAATGACTAATTAGGTAGATTTTACCCTTATGAAATGATTGCTTAAAAAGTTTATATCACTTGAAATTAAGACTTATTGATTATAAAGCCACCAAAAAATTATAATAGTTGTTATAAACTTGATTAACATATTCTTAATTTAGTTATTTTTATCTTGTTATTTTTTTAGTCACTCGTTAATCAAATTTTATATTATGGTTGGATGGGATCTCCTATTTTTTAGTCTTCTTGTTATATATTTAATATGTCCTTTGTTAAAATAATATAAAAAATTTTAGCTTGTGTATATATGTGAAAAATATTAAGGTAATCATATTCTAAGGTTTGATCAAGGAGGATGGTTGTGAGGTAGATAAATTTTATGAGGATATTGTGTGTGACAAGGTGGAAGCATATGGAAAGACTATGCACTCCGAGACTTGCATACATTATTTTTCATAAAGTAAGAGATGTTTATTCTTAGATAGTATTATTTGAGGTAAGCTAGTCGTAAGGTGAGGTTTGTCTTGACTAGAAAGACATCAGTTGAGCTAACTAGAAGGAAGCTATAACATAATCGAACCATGTCATCCTAGAGTAAGGTCGAAAGGCATGGTATAAGTGTGTGAAAATATAAGGAGAGGAATTTATTATATCATCTACATTTAGTTTGTTTTTATGGAATTTATAAAACATAGAACTTAGTATTTGATGATGGTCATGAATGCATGATACAAAAGTTTGGCATAATATTAAAGTTTGGCATTGTTTTGATATTATCAAACTGCTCATAATGATGTTCCATCCAGATTTTGTGTTATATTATGTAGAAGGAATTCATTCAAGTAGAAAATAATCAAATACAACTAATATTTTGATATGAGTGGCATAAAAATGGAGCTACAATCCATTTTGGAGATGCGTTGGAGGAAGAACCCTATGCAATTAAGATACATTTTTTTAAAAAAAATAGGATGAATAAATTTTATATAATTTTAGTGAATGTTTCATGTTTTATAAATATTTAACACATGAATAGTTTACTTCAAATGTTTTTTGAACATAAAATTTGGAGAAAATAAAATTAATTCTCTAACTTACCAAACAAAACATAGGATAATTTTATATGTGGTGAATAGTAACACACGAACTATAGAAAAATATTCACATTTACTTTTTTCAATTCTTGTTTATACACAATTTGTTTCAAAAGTATGTTTAAAACATTAAATATAATTGTTTTGTTCTTTTTTATGAAATTTTATTGAAATTACTTAATGAAATTTCCCATAAACTATAAGGAATTTTTGTAAAAAATTGGAAACACTGTCCATTTTTATGATAAAATATGTGTACAAAATATTATTTGTAATATAATTTATGTTTTTTCCCATTTAATTATTCTTATGAAAAACTAGGTGAAATGCCTAGTTTACAACAATTATTACTTCTGGATTATCAAAAAATAATTAATTTATGCAGTCATAAGATACTTAGAATATGTAAGTATCATAATCTTTCTCAAATTATACTTGTTAAAGAGGATAAACTAGATAATGCACTTGATAACTATGGCAAATGTCATCAAAAAGCCTTGTTCTTTTTAAAACTTTCAATAATTTATTATAGATAGTAAATTTTAATTATATAGTACCTCGATATTGTATGTTTGGAAAATACCTCTCATTGTTTTACACATCATTTCCTAGACCTACCCACTGCTAAAAGCCTCCCATCCTCTATCCCTTATGTTGGTTACTTATCTCTTAGTTAAACCATATATTATTTTAATGACTAGGGCATTTATTCTATTCAAAATTCTATAAACCTACATATGATCATCCTCTACAAGTCTTGGAATTATAAAATGTTTCTAGATTCCTAGAAGCTTGCATCTTAGTAAGACACCTACAATGACACAAGTGTCTTTTGCCAAACTAAGTGATTAGTTCCCTGAAGTCATAAAATTTGTAATTTTACCATGTCCTTGTGGTTAGCCCTAAGTGACTTAATGCAATATATTTACTTAAAATATTGCTATATATGCATGATCAATCCTCATTCATTTCTGCCCAAACAAAGACCTAGAAGCTTACCAAAAATCACTCAGTTACACATTCAAGTGAAAAAAACTTCCCTATTATTTATTATTTTAATATGATTATAGGGATAACCCATATAAAGGTCTGAGTTACAAAAGGAACATCCCATGAGCCATATTTTCCTGGTTACAATCTATGTCACTATGTGTACTTATCACACATTACATCATTATGCACACATAAGCCAATAGGTAAGGGATAATTATATACATTTGATGTCCTCTTAAAAGTATTGTCTATGTAAACAACACTCATTCATAGATGGTTCCTTGGGGTATCTCCACACCATGACCCCACTAAACCATTTTTATCATAGTCACTACAACGGTGAATAAACTAGGGTTTGATCATTTGAAAAAGTATGACAACATATGAAAAAGATATGTACATACCAGATTAAAAGTCACCAAAAACCTAAAAAAAATTAGATGGATGCATCTAGATCTAGTCAATATTATATATTATAAATTTATGTCTAGATTAGATATGTGCATCAACATAATTATCTAATCTAACATAAACATATAACACCACAAAGTATAAATTTATAGAATCTAATTATTAATACATAATGTATATCCAATCCACTTCCAATGTACTTCAGCCCATATCTTCACTTGCATAATAAACCAAGTACTCTATTTTTTTAAAATCAATTAAATATTAATCAATAGTTGTACTTTTTATTCTTAGCATATGTCAGCATTTAAATTTAGAATATTTTTATCAAAGTTTATAATTACTTATCATGGTGGATTTTTTTATCCCCTTGTGATTACTAATTCATATATTCTTAACCCTAGACCCATCTCAATCTATGGTTAAACATTTGGTGAAACTAACCAATGAAATAACTTGTCACATAGGTGTTCCACAATCTATGTTATTTTCCTTTCTTTCTATAATTTTTATCTATTTTATTTCCTTCATTATGGATGATATAGATTGTTTTGATGACTATGATCATGAAACTCTAAAACTCTTTATCAAGGAAGGAGTAAAATACAATTATTGTTATATTTTTGCCAACACCCAAGCATGAAATATAAAATATTTAAATGGTAATAACTACAATCTATCTAACTAAATCCATTCCACCACCATTCCAAGAGATGAGTTGAAAAATATTAATAAAGATTGGTAACATTTTCCATTACGTTCTACAACTAAATTATCTACACATGAGTAAAATTTTCATTCATTCAATCAAACTAAATTTCATCAAATCTATATCGATGTCATGGCTTACTTAAAAATTAGTCAAGAAGGATATTTTATTGAAATCACATTAATTGAAACACCTATCATAACAATATTTATAGATATTATCCCTCTCATTGAGTGTAATTGTTCTCTTTTTACTTGATTTGATATTGATAAATAGAGACATCATGGACTCTTTGGTTGATAACATTAACCACCACAAAGAAGGGTGTATTAGAAAACTAAAGTGGAAAAACCCCTAAATGTTCCAAATGAGTCTTCTTTACCAAAGATACCTCAAAGCCCAATTTATATTTCATAACAAAAATCTATTAATTAAAAAAAGATATACCAAAAGTTCCAAATTTTCAATATTCAGTACGACTACCAACATATCATAAATACATTAATGTCAAACATTCACTTATTACTCATAAGGATGATAATATAAATACTAATAAATTTGAAAGAGGTGGTGAATTAAAACCAATGATAACACATTTTCCAAACACCACCATTCCTTGTTATCATATCATGTATAAGATGAGTGATATTTGAGAGATTCAAGTACCATTTAAGATACTTCAAATACATATGGCCCACCAATAAACCATCAGAAACATCACCTCATTCCAAAATAAATTAATTTTACAAGGTGTTACTATCCTTATCCTCCAAGTTTTAGACTACAATAAATACCACTTTTTCTCATCATTAAGATCTTTTCAAATGGCTATCACTGATGAATCTCACAATTAGTTTTATAGGCTACATAAAGGGTCATTAACCAATTTTTCACAATTAGAAGATGTACTCTTTTCAGCTTTGAATATACAAAAGGTGCCTAGATTTACATTAAAACATTTTCACAATTTTAAACAACATGATTATGAATCTGTTCAAGATTATGTTATTCAGTATAAAATTACATCATGTGGCTTAGCATTTATACCCTTGTATCTGTAATTAAAATTCATCTTTAGTCCATTTCTTCTTTACCCATTAAGGTTAAAAAACATTAAATAAACAATATGAAACATTAACCTTATTACACTTCAATGTTCATAAATATGTATCATTCATACTCATGCATATAAAAAATATAACATATCTCCTTCTAAATTCAATTTTTTTGTCCCTGATATAAATGAGAAAGATAATGTACCAAATGAAGATTATGAAAAAAATTGTGGTGTTTCTCCCAAATATATTAGATATTTATGACTGTTAGTAAATATGGGACCAATATAAGATACATATCCATAAAAACCTCCTCATGTTAAAAAAAACAAACAAACAAATATCCATGACAGCAAAACTAAATGATCACATTATTCATGGGTTATAACTAGTTTTGGAATAACAATGTTGATGCTACACAAATAGAAACTACTTGTAATATGATATGATCTCAAAAAATTGTATTTTGTGTACAATCCTCATTTGGAAACATAACAATACCAATAACTTGTGGTCCTAAATTGATTCAAATAAGTGTTTAGGTAATGCCATAATTATATCAATATTCATTCATAGTAGGATCCCTTTCATTATACTAAATGGAAGAAAATATTGACCACAATTAGGAAGATATATCATTTTGTTATGAGTGCAAACTGATACATATTCCACATGATGGCACACATTCCTATAATTAATAATTATCATCTAGAAAAACATGACATGCAATGTTTTGAACTACTCAACCATGATCCAATCAATGCACATGACCCAATCTATGCGTTTTAAAATGTCAAAAATAAAAACTAAAATATATATGGAACTAACCACATATATGTGTTGGAGATAAGAGAATATATATATATATATATATATATATATATATATATATATATATATATATATATGTTATCTACCAACATGGAAGTAACAACATATATGTGAAGGATATATATATATATATCTGTGTGTGTGTGTTATCTACCAACATGGAAGTAACAACATATATGTGAAGGAGATAAGAGAATATATATATAATTTCAAAAATAAAAAATATTTTTATATTTTATCTTTTACATATTCTCTTATCTCCTTCCCATATATGTTGTTACTTCCATGTTGGTGTGTGTGTGTGTGTGTGTGTGTGTCTATATATATATATTATATATATATATATATATATATATATATATATATATATTGTCAAAAATAAAAAATAAATATATGCTATCTACCAACATGGTACTAACAACATATATGTGAAGGAGATAAGAGAATATGCAAAAGATAAAAACATATTTCTATTTTTGACTATATATATATATATATATATATATATATATATATAATGTCAAAAATAAAAAATAAAATATATTTTTATTTTTTACATATTGTCTTATCTCCTTCACATATATGCTTTTACTTCCATGTTGGTAGATAGCATATATATATATATATATATATATATATATATATATATATATATATATATATATATATATATATATCTACCAACATGGAAGTAACAGCATATATGTGAAGGAGATAAGAGTATGCAAAAGATAAAAATATATTTTATTTTTTATTTTTGACACACATATATATATATAATGTCAAAAACAAAAATAAAAATATATTTTTATCTTTTGCATATTCTCTTATCTCCTTCACATATATGTTGTTACTTCCATGTTGGTAGATAGCGCATGCGCGCGCGCACACACACACACACACACACAGATATATATATATATATACCAACATGGAAGTAACAACATATATGTGAAGGAGATAAGAGAATATGCAAAAGATAAAAATATTTTTTATTTTTTATTTTTGACATATATATATATATATATAATGTCAAAAATAAAAATAAAAATATATTTTCATCTTTTGCATATTCTTTTATCTCCTTCACATATATGTTGTTAGTTCCATGCTTAATAGAACACACACACACACACACACACACATGCTATCTACCAACATGGAACTAACAACATATATGTGAAGGATATAAGAGAATATATATGTGTGTGTGTGTGTGTGTGTGTGTGTGTGTGTGTGTGTGTGTGTGTGTGTGTGTGTATACACACACACACACACACACACACACAGAACTAACAACATATATTTGAAGGAGATAAGAGAATATGCAAAAGATAAAAATATATTTTATTTATTATTTTTGACATTATATATATATATATATATATATATATACATATACATATACATATAAATAGATACATATACATATATATATATATACACACATAATTATATACATATATATATATATATAGACATATACATAGATACATATACATATATATATATATATATATACATATATACATACATATATTCATACATACATATATACATATATATATATATATATACATATACATATATGTATATGTATATATATACATATATGTATATATATACATATATGTATATATATATATACATATATGTATATATATGTGTGTGTGTGTGTCTATATCTATATATATATATATATATATATATATATATATATATATATATATATATATATATATATATATATATTGAGTGTGATGTATGAATACCCAGGGACATATATATATATATATATATATATATATATATATATATATATATATATATATATATATATATATATATATATTGAGTATGATGTATGAATACCCAGGGACATGATATACGGGATTTTGGAGGTTAGGCCTTCCCTCTAATCATGTCAAATGAAAATTTGAATCATTTCTATATTTCATCACAATGCACCAAGGTTATATCATTCTATGGACATTTTTAATTATCGTGTTTTAACTTATATACTTACACATGTCTTTATCCATACTTATATCCTTCATACTATACTTGATATTATGTCTAATTAACATTTTTTACTACCACATAAAACTAAGGATTAGTATGATATGTTCATGGCAATTTCTTATGTTCCAAGATTTTCATATATATATTTTATTAAGTGTCTTTCCTTGTTTGTTATTGCATTTCATGGTTGAGATTTGAATATGCTCCCCTTGTTTGCGGTACACATGCCTTTTTTCACTTAATTTGACATTTGAATATGTCATTTCTTATTTTATGGAAATTTAACTAAATCAATTCCCTTTAATTTTATGGCATTTAAAAATTCCCCTTATGTGAGGTCTCCTTGAATCGTTATCTTTTGATTGTATTTTTAGTACCCTTTTCTCTATGCTTGATTATCTTTTGAACATGTAGTATTAGTATATAAATATTTATGTGATCTAGATAATGCATTTTAGTCCTTGATGTGATCTCATGCTACACTCTTCAATGATATATCTAACTAGACATATGTATTCTATATGATATATAATAAATTTGTAGATTATACAATTATTTTATCCTTTTGAGGTAAAATGATACTAGTGTCTATTTCCCCTCACCTCCATGAATAGTTGGGGGGGGGGGGGGGGCGGGGGGGGTTGGGGGGGGGGGGGGGGGGGGGGGGGTGTGGTTTGGGAAGGGTGGGGGGGGAGGCATGGGTGAGGGGGGTGGTGGAGTGGTGAGAGTTATTAGTGTGGGCATGTCATAGAAACATGACCTCCACATTTTTCATAGTTTGAAATTGAATTGAGTCAGGTTTTGGGAATCATATTCCCCTCACTTAAATTCATATTATAATGGGGACATGTTATCCACACTTATAACAGTTCTCAGTTTCATAATTTCATGGGGGAATGGAATGGGACCATGTCTTCAAAAATTAAGTTTTTTGAAATTTGAAAAATTACATAGCTATATGATTTAGATATAGATTTGTGTTAGCATTTTCTACATTGGTACCACTTTTATACCCAAATTTCAGATTGAGACATATATGAGATGCAGATACCATGAAAAAGATCACATTAGAATGAAAACTAAAATCATCATGAATATTTAAAAGAATACTAGATAATACTTGTCATGACCCTAGTTGACTTACATTTAATTCATTTATGATGATATAGTCTAGATGTGAACTATTTGAGACATATTTATCTATTTTACTATGGTGTTATAGTTCTTTGATCTACATTGATACATTTTCATTAGAGTTTTTGAAATAATTATAGATTACATTTTCATTATAATATTTGATATTATTGCTTAATGTGTATTGATTCATTATTCAGTTTGATGTATTATTTAAATGTTATTATTTTATATATCATACTTAGATGTTTATTTAATACTTATATTCTATTGGTTGATTATAGGGACATGGACTTGAGATAGGTTGTGTTTGATCCTGAGAAGTAGGGAAACATGGAGAAATAATATAGATACATTAAAAAGTTAATTCTAACATAAATTTTGATCTTTTTAGGATTAATTATTTAGTCTTTATGTTTTTTTATCATTTAGTTGTGTGTTACCATTTTATGATTGATTTCAATATTATTTAATTGCAGTCAATTTTTACATTTCTATAAACATCATTTTATTTGATGTTACTATTTGAGAAATCATCATTGATTGAGTTATAATTAATTGGTAACTATTTTCTTATTATTGATATTATTTCTTTCTATCATTTTGGTGTTTTACACTTTAATTGACTGCATGCTTGTGAACTTTGATAATCTATTTCAATCACTTAATTGATCGTATGATTTAGAAATTATTCTAACTACTAACATCTTATCTCATTTTTCATTTATCTTAAGGATGTTTACTTAACATTTCAAATAAACCATATTCAGTTGCATTATTTAAGGGTTGTGCACAAAGTATTTGATATTTATTTGAATTAACCTTGATTTATTTGTATCATTTGCATTTTTGTTAAAGCAATAACCTATATTATGGCATTGCTAATTAGGTGGTTTTGT
Organism: Torreya grandis; assembly: GCA_037957365.1. Lineage (NCBI taxonomy): Eukaryota > Viridiplantae > Streptophyta > Pinopsida > Cupressales > Taxaceae > Torreya > Torreya grandis. The sequence continues at coordinate 142,052 of JARHVA010009031.1, forward strand.
GTTTCTAATATTAAATAAAATAAGGGTCATATTAATTAATCAAACTACCACGCATGAAAGGTCAAGATGATTCTTTGGGCTTTAAGGTCTTAATATGTTTAATTAGGACTTAGCCTTGAATAACTTGAAGCCTTATGGAAACTTTTCTAAAAACTTTTGCATGACAGTCAAGGGGAATGTAATGTAGTTATGCATGAGATGGAATTATAATTCAATGCATTTGTATTGATGGTCATGTAATAATTATGAAGAGTTATTTAGGGTTTCTTTTTGTATTTTTTATTCAATTAGTTTATTTGAATGCATATATGATTTTGAGTATTGATTTTTGGCATAAAACTTGGAGGCTGAAAGAAAAGAGAAATATTCCATGGTCGACATCCATCAACAAAGTAAGTGATCTTTTTATAATTTTTTTATATTTGTGGAAATGATTTTCAAATGTTAAACAAGTTAGGAATTTATCTATAAATTTTGGCATTGGTTGATACATTATTATGTTTTTGAGTAAAAACCTTACTAGGGCCATAGCTTGGTTTTTATGTTGTGTTATTTTTTAACACAACAACCATGAATGTTTCAACCATGGCTTGTTTAAACACATTTAATCTTATTATTAGATGTTAGTTTAGTGTGACTATGTCTCAATCACTATGTTGATAATGTATGGTATGATTTTTTATTTCATTATGAACTCATATTCTTTGATGCTTTGGCTTTGTTTCTAAACTAACTACGTATAGTCACCACAATTATGTTTTAGTTAAAAACCATTACGAAGTCCTATTAGGAAATAGATCGATAGACTATGTGTGTTTATAAATTTAATTTTATAATATAACCCATAATTTTAATATTTTATACTGTGCATGATTTTTTTATAAGTTGAAACTTTGATTGGGTAGTTTTTATTTTTATTAAAGCCATTACAATCTTGATTAAGTGAATTTATTTTATTTAATGGGTTGTTTGTATTATGTTTGCTTGAGTTTTTAATTACTTTTGAATCCCTATAGTTATAGTTAGGTTATAAACAAACTAGGTTTTAATTTGGTTTATTACTTTTGAAACCCTAGCTAGAGTATAGTCAGATTTAAGAGATAGAGTTATTATTAAAATTATTTATTAAAAAAAAAAAAAAAAAAAAAAAAAAAAAAAAAAAAAACCTAACAACTATTTAGAACCATGGGAAAAAATGGGGGAAAGGACATATGGAGTCCCCATAGAGATTTGAAATGATTTCAGGGGAATGTGGAAAATAATTTTTTATTATTATTTTATTCTATTTGGCTGATTGTTTGACTTGTATTGAATTAATTGGTTATTATTAGTTTGACTTAGATTTATGAAATCATATTGAGTCAATGGATTAATTATCAGAATGATAATGAAAGCTATTATCAGTTGATTATTATATTCAATTATATTTGATATCATTTATCTATTTATTATTTTATTTATTATGATTTTGTAAATCATTAATGTTGACTTTTATGTTTTTACAATGATTATTAAAGTCCATTTTGGTCCATAATGTGACATGTAGTTTTATGTAAGTTTGAATTTATTAATTATTAGTTGGTTAATGTTTTTATCTTATTTTTATCATTTTAATTTTAATGCATAAACATCTATTAAGTTAGTAAATGGAGATGACTTCCATGTAGGTTAGTAGATTTACAAGCTATATCATATTCTAGAATATAATTTAGACCACAAATTGAGAATCTTGGAAATAATGTTGTAGTCATAATCATGTATCCAGTTAATGCATCTTGGTGGGTTAGTTTACGTATTTGATTTTCCTTTTTTTGGTCATTTATTTGAATGTTTTCAATATCAATTTGTTTCATCATAATTTTCCACTATTTTTATGATGCCCAATCCATATCCAACTAATGGTTGGGGTCGTCTAAGGCCACTTATGGTTAGGTTCATTTGGACTAGTGAGGTGGGTTTAACTTCATTGGATTGCATCAAATGATTGGATTTATTTCTTCTTACTTCAGGTTATGATAGTTGGCTATAATTGAACTAAAATTGTTATGTAAAGCTTATGGTTATAATTCATGTTATTCATGATAGTTGTATTTAGTACAAATTTATTTAACATCATCATGTATGTATGATTCATGACATAGTGATAATTAATCATTTAATTTTTTGAGTAATATGGTATTAGGAGTTTAATATAAATTTATATTTGTTCATAAATACTTTTATAAATACACATACTTATGAATTATTTATCTGGTATCTAAATACATAATTGGATTAAGTATTTTGAGAAATTGATTTGAATTTTGTATCATTGTGAGTTGTTTCATAGCATCATTTTTATGTTGACTTATTATCAATAAATGAGTTCAAGTCATTTTTATATACTTGTAAATTATAAGGTTGTGATTGAAAAAATTACTTGGTTATTTGAAAATTTAAATACTAGTCTTTGAATCTACTTGTAAATGATAGGTTGTGTATGACATTATTATTTTATTACATATAGTATGAGGAGTTGAAACATATTTTTATTATCTTAATTTAAGTTATATATAATCATAAGTTTGTATAAGCTAAATGACCTTATTCATTGAATATTTTACTTGTAATAAACATTACAAAACATTAAATTTGGGTGAAGTTTAAAGTTATATTTAAATTAATTTTTCAAATCCTTATATACTATGAAACCTATAGGTAACATGGATTAATTAATGTAAGAGTTACAACTTCATTAAAGACTTGGACTATAACTATAGGTTTTAGTTAAATGAAATCCTTGTAATTTTATTGGTGAATTAATGTATCATATTTAGTTTAATATTTGTGTGAAGAGTTGGAAAATATCAATGGAGTGTTTGATAATGAAAAATATGGAATAATTACTTAAGTAGTTAATTTGTACATAACTTGTGAAGAAAGGTCCCCAATAAAATAATATTTTTACTTATAAATTACTAAGCAATGTTATGTAATATGGATTGTAAGGTTATATCATAAATTAATTCATTATAATTTAATCATCCTTAAGATTAAGTTAATATTATACAATTATGTATTTAAAGTTATAATATTGTTTTTTGGTAAATTTAAAAGGAGCGTGGCTATTCCTAACTAAACATCTCATGTTACAATAAAAAATGCTCCATGTTCAGAATATACCATTAAATATATTAATCGTTGGTTCTTATCCTTAAATGTTAAAATAAGTTTTGAACTTATATTTTTATCATAAGAATATATCTTGGAATTAAAGATTAAGTAAGCTCTACTATTTATGTAATAAACACAAATAATTCTCAGGTTAAGATGATAGATTTAAGTTATTTAATAAATTTATAAACACTTAAGTATATTTAGTCTATGAGACTATTTAAAAAGTTGTATAAATCATAGATAGAGATGAGTGGGTAGGACCACACTGACCCACTTCTATCCTAATATCTGGTGGCTAAATGATTCATAAAGACACAGTTGATGGGTTATGCACTTGGTCTACTTATTATGTTGGTTGTAACATATTTATGGATCTCATTACATTTTTTCATGTTAAATTATAGGTAAACATTGTTATATTATTTAGTTTAGATTATATGTTTAAAAATAAATTATGGTTGTGACATATTTGTATCAGAACATGGTTTAATACTCTAGAAAACATTGAGAAATTTTTCTTGCTAATTTCTATTGAGTAATTATTTGTTTCACCAAATGATAGTGAGGATAAGATCTAGAATAACAAACAATAATCCAATTTAAATGTTAACCTAGGTAGAGGAAGAGGTCAAGGCCATAGGGACAACATTATTGATAGAGAGGAAACACCTCTTAATAATGTTGATAATAATGTTGAGGCCCTTAATTGAGAGGCAAATAATCCCAATGTTAACCATGAATTAGCTTTGAATGGAATTTTGACTATGTTAAATTCACTTCAAAATAAATTAGACACCCAAGAATGAAGGCTGAAACATTTAGAAGGTGTTCCTACTAAGGAACTTCCAGTTAGATTTGAAAGGTAATTTGATGAACTATATATTCATAGTAGCCTTGATAATATAGATGATCACATCATTAATGAGTTAAAAAGTTACCTCCACCAAGATGTTCAGATGAGAATTTAGGTGACATATTTAATGAATGCCTAGTACATTTGTATAAGTATTTTAATCTACATAATATGTGTTATAATTTGAAGGCAAGGGTAATATTCTAGCAGTTAGTGGGATCTACAACTCTTTGGGAGAACCATCTATGTGCATTAGAGGGTTACCAACTAATTACTCTTTCCTAGACTACCTATAAAATGTAGTTTAGAAAGATGTATATTAGTTCCAAATTCAAAAAAAATATAATTATTTATATTTAGATGTTAAAAAAAGATATTAGGACTATGTCTGAGTATGAAAACAAGTTTTTGAATCTTCTACTTCATGTTAACTACACTCATGATGAAAAGATTAAAGTCGCTAAGTTTAAATTGGGGTTGAAAGAAATATTAATGAATGATATGAATATGATGAACCCTAAGACTTTAAATATGACTATTGAATCTAATAATAGGGAAGAGTAAAAAGATAAGGCTCTCCAAAATTCAAGACAAGATTTTAACATAATAAACAAAAATCAAAGGGTAAAAAATTTTCTTCTATTTTTTTAATAAAATCGATTATAACTATAGATTTATAAGGATTAAAAGTGATTTAAATAAATTTAAAGGCTATAATAACACATTAAATAATCTAAAATCTTATAATACTATTAATTTTAAAAGGAATCTAATTTAAAGTAGTCAAAATTTTCTTGCTAGTAGAGCTAATACTATTCATGTGATGTCACAAAGAATTATAGTATGATGGGAATGTGGAGATAATCAATACTGTAAATATTATCCTAAGCTAAAATCTATGTAATTAGCTAATCATAGATTCTATGTAGTTGTGAATAATATAAACACTAATTTTCAAGAAACTCTTATTGAAGGAATAGGTTAAAAAAAATCTATTTCAATTTTGTCAGTTTTCTATTTCCTAAGTTATTTTAACATGTTTTAAGTTGAATTTGGTGACATTGGAGGATGGTTAGCATGTTGAGTTTGGCACACATAAAATAGTACCAATTACAAGTGTCTTAAAAGAGAAATCTTAGACTTAGGTGTTTTTCAAACCTAATTTAATTTATTTATAGCTTCTCTCATATATTTTCATCTTATTTTAGTTAGAGATTTATTTTAGAAAAGTGTTATATTATTTTAATGATCTGTGAAAACCTATACCAATTCATGGTTTTTTGAAATAAAAAGTATGTAAGCTAATATCAGCTTGATAGATGAAGAAAGCAATACATAAAGGCTTCAAGTTATATGTTGTTTTTATGCAAGAAAATAAACTTGCAATAATAATGTCATTTGAGGAATGTCTATTTTTTAAATAATTCTCTTATGTTTTTCTAGATAAATTACCTAGTTTGCCTCATAAACGTCTATTTGATTTTTTGATTGATGTAACTCTAGGTATATCCCCTACATCTAAATAACATTATCATATGAATATAGTGGATTTGAAAGATTTGAAATTTCAACTACAAAAACTATTGGAAAATGATAGTAATAGGCTAAGCGTGTCACTTTGGGGTGTAACATTGGTCTTTGTGAAAATAAGGATAGAACCCTATGATTGTGTGTTAACTATCACATGATTAACAAGGTTCCCATTAGTAATCATTATCTATTGCCAAGGATAGATGATATATTTGATAAAAATATGGATGCATTTGGCTTTTCAAAAATAAACTTGAGTTTAGGATATGACCAACTAAGGATCGATGAGGAAGATATTCATAAGATGAATTTTAGAAAAAGGTATGTACATTAGGAGTTTATGAAAATGCCTTTTGGTTTGACTAATGTATATACTACATTTATGAATTTAATTTATAGTGTATTCAAGGATTTTTTAGACAAGTTTGTTCTAGTATTCTTTGATGATCTATTTTTTGATTTTAAGAATGCAATTTAGCATGAATAACATTTGCACTTACTGATGCAAAGGCTAAAATAACACAAACTATTTAGTAATCTATTTAAATGTACTTTTGTTCAATCTCAAATCCATTATTTAGGTCATATTATATCAAAGGTTGGTATATTTTTAGATTAAGTAAAGATTAAAGGTATTCAAGAGTGGCTTACTCCAAAACATGTACATGAAGTATGTAATTTTATGTGACTAGCAGATTATTATAGAATATTTGTTGAATTTTTTTCTAAGTTGGCTAACCTAATAACTACCTTCTAGTGAAAGGGTATGTTATCTATATGGACTTATAAATGTTAACAATATTTTATAAATCTTAGATATTTATTATCATTGGCACATGTACGTATTATATAAGAATCTAATGGAAATTCTGAAATAAGGGATGATGCATCTAAGGAAGGCTTAGGTCGTGTATTAACTAAAGGTGGTTCAATTATGGCTTATGAGTCACAAAAATTAAAGGACCATGAACTACACCATTCATGATTTTTAGATTATTACCATTATTCATGTTTTGAAACAATGAAAATGTTTTTTAATGCATAAATTTTTGAGATAAAATATGCTCATCATAACCTCAAATATGTTTTCCTAATATGATATGAATGTACATCAGCATAGAAGGCTAGAATTTATAGGTAATTTTGATAAGAAATCTCATATATGAATGGTAAGAAGAATCATGTTGTTGATGCACTTAGCTAATACATGTATCTTGTTGCCTTGTCTCTTATGCATAATAATTTTAGAACTAAATTATTAGAATAACAATGTTATAATAAGTTTTACTAAGATGTAAGTAAAAAATTTGGCTGATGAGTATATAGAATTTTTTTTTAATTTTTTACTCAATTTTGATAGTTCAATCAAACATAAAAATAATAATTTATGTACCTAAGTTTGGTAATTTAAGAAATATTTTTCTGAAATAAGTACATACATCACCTCGATTCACTCATCCAATTGTCACAAATATGACTCATGAATTAAAAAGGATATATTATTGGCTGAGAATGAAAAATGAAGTTGTTGACTTTATGTCAATATATTTGAAATGCCAACATGTGAAAGCTATATATTGCCATTCATAAAGATTATTTTACCCTCATGATTTACCATGATATAAGTGGGTTATGATTTCCTAATATTTCATAGATAGTTTTATAAAATCTAAAATAAAAAATTATACTATTATAGTTGTAATAGATTATAAATATACAAAAATTGGTCTTGTAATTACATGAAACATGACTAATGTTGCATATGTGTTTTCTTCATGGTTTGTGAAAGAGCTAGTATAGTTTCATGGTATTCCTAAGTCATTATCTCAGATTGACATAAACATTTTATTTGAATGTTTTTGAAAACTATAAATACTATTTTTTGTACAAGTTTGAATTTTAAGTCATCTTATTACCCATAAATCAATGGTCAGATAAATAATTTAAATCAAGTCGTAGAAGACATGTTGAGTATATATATTATAGATCAACAAGGTAAATGGAAAGATTATTTACACTTAGTTTAATTTCCCTATAATAATATGTTTACTTAGTGATTAAAATTTCTCCTTTTGAAGCTTTGTATGGATGCAAGTGTAGAATTCCACTTGGATGGGAATGCTTAAAAAATAAGATTGTTATTGGTCCTGATGCTTTACAAGATTATGATTACCAAATGGAAATTATAAGGTATAATTTATATTATACCTCTTATAGGAAAAATAGCTACACTGATTTCAAATGGACAAAACCTAAACTAAAAATCAGAGATAAGCTTTTTGTACATGTTAAACCATAGAAAAGTTAATTTAAATTTGGAAAGCCTTACAAACTAGCCCCTCGATTTGTAGGACCCTTTGAAGTTTTGGATGAACTTTTTTCTATTTCCTACTGATCGATGTTTCCACCATTTCTTATTTCATAATCATAACGTGTTTCATGTTGATTTACTAAGAAATTATATTCTTGATTCATCTCATGTTTTATATTGTACTCATCTTTAGGTTTTAGAAGAGTAAAACATGAAGTTGGATCTAGTGGAGATCCTAGACCATCGTACCATTAAATTAAGGAATCATGAAATTTAATAAGTGTTGGTTTAATGAGATTCTTTATCATAAACAAGTGTTCCTTGGGAAGATGAGAGTCATTTTAGAAACCATTACCCTTGGCTATTTTGATCATTGAGATTATTATTTTCTAAATGGGGGATGATGTCATGACCGTAATTCAATTATATTTAATCAGTTTTTGTTGATATAGTCTAATTGTGAAATATTTTAGATTTTTTTTTTGTTTTACTATGGTATTATAGTTCAATTATCTACATTGATACATTTTTATTATACTTGTTGAGACAATTATGGATTATATTATCACTATAGTGTATAATATTATTGCTTAATGTGTACTAATTAATTAGTTAGTTTGACATATTATTTAAATCTTATTATTTCATTTATTATAGATAGATGTTTAGATATTGTTGATAGTTTATTTATTGCCTATAGGGATAGATACTTTATCTAGGTTATGTTTAGACAGGAGTAACAGGGAAACAAAGAAAAATAATATGATTAAACAAAAGAATAAAATTTAACATAAAATCTGTGCTTGTCGATATTAATGATTTAGTCATTATGTTTTTATAAATTAACTACTGTGTGTAGAGTGTATTACATAAAATGATTAGTCAAACATAAGTCTAATAAAACCAAATAAAAATACTTAAAGCACTAAATGATTTAAGCCATCTATTCATATAAGGTTTGATAACAACAATAAGATACAAATGGAAGAAAGTAAGCCATTATATTCCCAAGTTAGTCCATTACTCAAAATTTTCTCATAATCATGTTATCCCTTTGATCAAGAGATCTTATCTTTGTTGACAATGGTGACCAAACTCGTCGAATGCCTCAAATATTATTTGCATAACCTAGCCTCAAAGTTGATGAAATCTCTAATGTAGCTTATCAAATAAGGCTTGCTGATGAAAGATAATGATAACCACAAATGGTTGTGTATATAATTTAGCATTATAACATTACATAAATCAATCTTAAAAATTGTGTTCATGACCCCTCTATTTATAGATTTTTGAGATTTATTAGAATGAATTATGATCATTCATCTTGGAATCAAGATATGTGGTCAACAATCCATTCAATTTTAGAGGATAAAATCAATAAATGCCTTCATAATTATTTTATAAGAATGGGTATTAATGAGGCATGGGATTCATTATTGAAGAATGGGAGGCCATGATTCAGATATTTTATGCATTTATGGCTAGGGATGTCTTTCCAAGAAATTATGTCATTAGGTGATGCAATTAATAGAAACCAAATTTCAACAACTTCTATGGAAAATAGACCTAAGCTCTTGGTTTCGATTAATTATCTTTAAACAAGGTTAATCAACATTTGTGCAATTATATGGAAATTAGCCCTCAATTAATCAAAATGGTTAGAAGGTCATATTACTAGGTCATAATTTGACTTAAAAATAATTAAAAGGTGATGTTAGATGCATTCAAACTATATTCCCATTTAAGATGTTTTTAAAAGAAACTAACAAGGGCATGGGACATGTACTAATGAATTAGAAGAAAAAAAATCATCCAAAACACAAAAAGATGAAATCATCATTTTGAATTGAAATAAACTGATGAAAGTTAGGTATCTCATAAAATTCATTGAACCATTCAAATATACTGTAACTTAAATTGGAACTTTTAAATGATAATTTCAAACTATTTAGGGTGTTTTAATGATTTTGACCTAAAATATGTATTTGAGTGTAATTCAAGTAAGATTGACAATTTCAACACAAATGGTGTTAAGAATTAGATGTCTACATTTTACCCATATTTGAGAAGGCATAGTGAGGCATTCAGGTGAAGAAACATCTTTTCCAAGAAAAGAGTTGTAAATATTAAATTAGAAATGACCCATAATGTCCCATTAAGAAGACATACTAGGATGAAAGAAAAGGATGGACTCTCAAAAAGAGAAAGAAAGGGAGAGATTAACCTATGAAATAGATCACATTCAAATGAGATAATAATTTGACACATGATTACCATAAATGATAAAAATATAATTAGAGGTATAATGGGCCATAAAATTGAGGGGAATGTGAAGGATTCAATCCAAACATGTAAAGGACACTCTTGAAATGTAATCATTTTGAATGTGCAAATTGTGTAGTTACGACACTGATCAATCCCAAGACAAGTTGCACACTAAAATATTACCATTTTGGGAATTGGTGTGGAGATATTAGAATTAAAGGAAAAGGAGATACACTAATAAGAAGTGCCCCACTAGGGTAGGTTTGATTGTGATGAAGCAATTATGCCCAAATAGGGCTAATTTTGATCATTGATAAATAATAAATAATGGTTTTCCCTTATAGGGATCATTTGAATCTAATGTTATTCAGATATTATGCCCCATCATGTGTAATTGGTAAATAACATAGCTCAAGGAAATAACCTATGGCATAGATTAAAATGAGCAGGCACAAATGTACATGTGATGGTAGAATGTCTTGGAAATCCACAAGAAACTAAGCATATAATAATTCACAAAGTCATGAGAGAGATGAAAATAAGAAGGGAGATGGTTGAACTACCTCTATATGTGCTAGATAAGTAGATGCTACCTACATAGATCCATGGACTCATGTTCTAACATGAACTTTAGGCTAATACAATTTACCTGAGTTTGGGAGAGAATGGAATGAGAGGTGATCAAAACTGACCAAGAATTGATTAGACTCATAATGATTGTGAAGAGATTCACATATAAGCATAGATTCAAATGATAAAACTCATGATACCTAGATGCCTTTTTTTATATTATGAGCCTAGATTATGAATAGTGTTTTTGAGAAATATTTATTAGAACGGTGTTGACATTAAGGCTATAAAACCTGAGACCAAAGTGATTGCTATAGAAAAATAAATTAGTAATCAAACGTAAAAATAACTTAGAATGAAATAATATTCTAATTTTATTGAGTTGATTCAAATTTGAATACCTATAACAAAAGATAATGGTAAAATAATGACCAAAACTAAAGTTACAACTATTTACATTTAAACAAAAAAGTAAATACAAAGAAAAAAATAAACATAAATGAACGTAAATTAAATAAAAGATATGATCAATCAAGACTTAATTTGGAACAAAAATGTTTAAAAATGAAAATCAATAAAATCTTAATGATATAGGATCAAGATATAAAGAAGCAAGATCTTTGTAGACCATCAAGACATTCATGAACACAAAAAAGAAAAGAAAAATCAAATACAAAACAATAAACCAACAATAATGAAATAAATAAAGAGGTTCAAGAACAACTTAATAACATTATATCAAGATATAAATAATAAATATCGATATGAATCATCAAGATGTTCTAAAACAGAAAATAGATAAATAAAAACATAGAAAGAAACACAAGACCAAGATGAGTCAAGAAGTAGTAAAAAGAGAAAAAGAGAATAAATAAATGTAGAAACAAAACACCAATAAAATCAAATAAACACACACAAAAAAAAACCAAATTATTGTGGTTTAAATGCAATTATTGATGCACATGTGGGAGAGTCATTACTTTCCACCCCAACGTAACAAAGAACAATGAAAAAAAAATTGTTTCCTAATTGAAGAGGAAAAATGGTAGAAGAAATGAGGGAAAGAAGAAAAAGAAGGGGTTGGATGAGCTATCTCTAGATGTATAAGACAAGTAGACACTGCCTACATATTTCCATGGATGCATGTTCCAACATGAACTTCAGTCCCAATGTAGTTCTCCTAGGAAGTGGGATAGAAGACATGAGGATGACCAAAAACATATGATTATGTTGTAGAAGAAAAGGGGAGACTTGAAAAATGAGATTGGTCTTTAAAAATTGCAAGGTGGTGGGATGAGGGAAAATAATCTTACAAAATAGTAAGTGCATGGAACAAGATGACTTATACAAAGAAAAATCAGTAGTATAAAATGCTTGAAAACTGGTAAGAGCATGAGGACAAAAATGTAAAAAAGTGTAAGACAATATTTTTGTTATTTTGTGGATCAATTATATAATGTTTCTAGTGTTTTTTAGATTAAATATGCATAAGGTGGGACTATCTATTCAAGGAGATACTCATTCAAGAGTAGAAGTTCAAATAAAATTGCTAATCCAAATGTAACAACCTGAATGGATATAAACAATGGACCAGGGAACTAACTAACAGTTCTTATAACATCTAAATTTGGCTGTAATGCAACATGCTCATAAATTGGTGAGAGTGAGGTGAAGGGGTGATCAATCTAACCTTAATAGAAATTGATTTTTACCTACACAACCCTAAAGGACCTCAAGTCAATGTAGTTCAAATAATGTGGTAAATGCAACACAATTGTATAATATGCCTAAAAAGGGTCTATAAGATTTCCCCTAAGATATGTGACATGATAATGGCAAATGGTAATTGGAAAATGCACATCCTAGTCAATATGTCAGACAATAGAAATGATTAGTTATAAAAATTGCTATTCAACACCCTTTCACAAAAGCTACTCTATCAAGAACTTGCAACAAATCTAGACCTAAATAATGTCGTTATGATCCCCATTGGTAATCTATTCAGCTTCCTTCAAATGTTGAGATAAGATATACTTGTAGCCTCTACTAAGGAAAGTGCTACAAGTGATGGTAAATAATGATATGATCAGTTATATAAGTGGGTAATGAATAGGTAGATGAGAATGAAATATATAATGAATGGCAAACAAATGAATATCAATACTTTTGGTCACATTTAATATTGATGATATTAGATTTCACATAATTTTTTCCATGGTGGGCGTGAAGACCTTTAAAGATGCTCTTAATATGATTACTAGATTGTTTTTTTGTGTAGTCTTGAGAGTAGCTACAACTTGATTATGTTATAGATTGGAAGTTATTTTTATTTGATATTGAATAATATCTTCATTAAAAAATGAAGAAATTTTTTGCTCAACTATTGGTTCCTTAATGAGGTTTTCACCAATGAATTTGATTGGATCATCCCATAGCACCTCTGATAAGGTTTCATAAGACTATGCTAACATTTGAATCTAATTGTCTTGTAGTTCTTTAAAAAAGGTTTCAATAAAAAATGCTAATTTTGATCTTTTATTATCCCCTAGCACCTTTAAAATGGTTTCACAAAGAGATTGTTCTTCTTCTAAATGAATGTGGTCTTAGCCCCCATCATATTTTCCAAATGGTATGTTGCCATGGATGTAGTTCAACAAAGTGTGATTCTATCAATCCTAATCAGTGTTTATAGGAGGTGGAAAGTTAATATACTGGCTATGTTGGGTGGTAATAATGGGATGATGAAAGGTAGCACAATCTTCACAGAAGATACTAAGAGAACTTATATTGATGCTAAACTAATCATCCTCAAAAACTCTAGAAGGATGAAAAATATATTCAAATTGATCTTCAAGATAATTATAGCCAATCTTTTAACAATCACAACTATAATTTATTTCTAAATTTGATTTTGAAGTAATGGAATCTAAATCTAATGTCACAAATAATGTTTAGTCTAGTTATGATGCTAAATACAATGTCGATTCAAAAATATAACCTGAATCTAATTCTGATTCTTCATCTTATGTGGTTGTTTCTTTAATGTTATATTGAATGCTAAATGTTTGACAAGTAATGGCCTATGATGACATAATGGGCTCAATAAAAACTAATTCATCTTGAAAGGGTTTAACATAGACTGGATCATATAAGTAAATCCCCTCAAAGAGAGGGAACCACTCAAGGGATGTCTCAATAAATTTGTGTCTGTTAAATTGAAACTCCTTAATGAGTGGAAAAAGATCAAGAAATAACTTTGTAGAGACTGACTTGTCAAGGATATAAATCTCTTTAAAAATAGGTAGAATATGAATAAGTAGCTTATCATAGGTTCACTTGTCATAAACAGTTGTTTCAATAATAAAATTGGGGCTTTGGTTCACAATTGTTTTCAAAATAAAAAACTTGAATACATTTTAATACTCATAAGATGGCTCTTGAAGAGGTAATGGTTCATATTTTGGATCAAATATGGGCGTGGAATTTCTAAATTGGGGAACATTTGGTTTAGGATGATCAATGGTCTGCAGTTAAATAATAGACTCTCTAAAGAATAGACTATTAAAGAAGTGATCAAAAGTAATTGGTTCATCAAATGATTGATCTTAAACAATAGGATCAATAGATGAAGTTTATGGGCTAATAATGGTAATGACTATATGCTTCATATTTTGGTTTCTCATGAAAACCAAAAAAGGAGATCCTAAAATGGCAACCATCACACAAGCTTCATTATGGATCTTGATTGATCATATGAGCTTTATAGTGGAGCTTGATTGCTCATAGGAGCTTTAGAGTGGATTTTAATAAATTTTACATATAAATTAAAAGAGATAGAGGACATCCTAAAATAGTAACCTTCAAGTAGGGAGCATAAATTTAATGGGAAGGATGAGGATGACATATTAAAATTGATATGGATATGATTGGTTTTCAATAGATAGGCCCGAAGAGGGCAACATCCTCAAACAAGATGGGATGCTCACATCCATCATAAATATGCTCTGCCTTGTAACTAGGGACATAAAAAACCCTATTACAAGTGTACTTTAGTGTCATTGTTTAGAAAAGAGTGTTCTCAACATTTGGCAAGATTTGGATAATGTTTTCCAAACATTTAAACAAGATAGGAATTTTGATCTTGTTCCAAACAAATGACAAAGGCACTAGAGAGATTATAAAAGGATGGTGGCTTGGAACCACACATAATTAGAAGAATGTGTTTCATTAATTTACTCAACTTTTGGTAAATTTGAAATCATAGAGATTAAAAGAGCATATGATAACTCAAAAATCTAAAGTGTGACTTGCATACTAAAATGTAGACCTTTGTGATATGTTAATATTGTAAAATCTAGCTCAACTTTGATGAGTTAACAACAAAAAAATAGATGAAATATCTTTGGATTATGAAGAAGACAATTCAAACTAAGAAACTTATGCTGTGAAAACATGCAAGAAATATTAATTATAAAACTAAAATGAAATGTGCACTACAACACCACCACATGGTTATATGATGGGGGATAGTATAAAATGTGTTCTAGGACTCAAAATACAATTGATGCACAAGATGAATTGAGCCTATCGAAGATGATAATGTGATGATGAGTCTGTAAACATCCCTCAATTTAAAAAATAGAAAATTAAACCCAAGTTAAAAAAAATTTAATGTGCAAATGGTGAACCCAATTTAACATGTCAACCCTTAAAACTTAGAAAAGCTCAATTTTATATGTCAATTATCCATTAGGAAGTTAATAAAAATTGGAAAATAATTTAGACTCAAAAAGGAAGCATAACTGCACCAATTAGACCAATGATGACATAATGTTTTTGATGACAAATTTGAAAAAGGAAAAGATTGATTTTCACTTGGAAAACATAACTCCTCCTTGTTTTGGGGACAATATGTTTTCGTTTATGATGTTTATGTTAAAAATTAGTTTTGACCCAAAAGAAGATGAAGTAATCTAAGAGAAAGATAAATCAACTAAATAATCATCTTAAATCCTAAATTGATAATTTATTAAAATAAAAGTGGGGTTAACTAAACTAATTATATTTCAAATGTTCTAGATGGATCAATTTCATAGGATTTTCACATCCAATGTGCTAAAAGAATCTCATGTCATTTCGTTCTATCACACTTGGCTTATTGTAAAATATTCTTTCCCTTTTTACAACCACTACATCTAATGTAGTGTGATGTCCAATGTGCTCATACATCCCTGGCTTAGCACCATCACAAGGACAACATTTAACCGCTCAATGTTTCAATCCCAGTAGGGTGATCCCAATTTATATACACCCTATGGAGAGGGGTTGAAGATAATACTGGGAGATCAATTCCTAGGTTAAGGCTTCCCTAAAGAAAATATGAGAGGTAATGAAGTCCCTTTTACAAGCCAAGATTTAACGAAAATAAATGACAAGTGAACGAGGTTTAAAGGTTATTTATAGGTCACTCAAGCCATGTGGGTCCTTGAGGAGAGCCTTCACAACATATCTTCCATGCCTTTGACTAAGACACTTGGCCATAAATATGGTTCTTTTAATCCCAAAATTTCCCTAAAGTGGATGGATGGAAGAGCATACATGCATGATCTTTCTTTTTTCCAAATAAAAATAAGTAAGTAATGATCTATTAAATACAAACTTTGAAAATGTGTTTAATTTTAAAACACTAAATGAAAAAGTATGATGGTGTTATTTTAGTCCCTTAATTTTAAGTTGTGAACTTTGAAAGATCAATTAAAAAAATCAACATAAACATGAAAAAATTTCTCTTTAAATGAAAAGTGAAAATTCCTAATTCATTTTAGAACATCAAAAAAGAAGTGTGAAAGTACAAATTAGGCATATTTTAGCATTGTTAAAGTAAATCCTATAATAAAATGGTCAGTAATTCTTTTAGATTTGAATAGTTTTTATAAGTAAAATAGACAACTTTATAAATTAAGCTCTTAGATTCACATAATTGGGTTAGGTCAAATTACATAGTTGACTCAAGTTGGGTCAGGTGGGTTCATGTCATGTTACATAGTCAGGTCAGGTTACACAGGTGGGTTAGGTCAGGTTGGGTTGGGTTACGTAGTCAAATCATGTCGAGTTGAGTTACACATTTGAGTCAGGTCATGTTGGGTTGAGTTACACATTTGAGTTAGGTTAAGTCACATTACACAGTTGGGTTGGGTCAGGTTAGGTTGGGTCATGCTAGGTTGGCTCTAGTTACATAGATATGTCAGGTTAGGGTACATAATTGAGTCAAGTCAAGTTGGGTCAACTTACATTGTTGAGTCAGGTTGGGTTGGGCTACACAGTCAAGTCAGGTTGGGTTAGGTTACATAGTTGAGTTAGATTACATAGTCTTGATAATATAATTTTGACTTATTAAAAATCAATTTTTTCTCAAATTTTTGCCTTTTTTGATTCTATACTTTAAGATCTTACAAGGAAATGGTTAACAAGTTGTTTGTGCATGATTTTTGATTGAATTCATGTGGTGTAGTCCCATCGAGCATGCCAAAATGTAGAGTGGATTACATAAAATTATTAGTCAAGCATTAGTCCAAGAAAACTAAAGAAAAATTCATAAAGAACTAAGTGATTTAAGCCATCTACTCATGTGGGTTTTACTAACAATAATAATATACTAATGAAATAAAGTAAAACATTACCTTCCCAAGTGACTCCATTTCTCAAAAGAGGCTCATAAACATGTTTTCCCCTTGATCAATAACTCTTACCTTTGTCAATAACAATGGCCAAACTCCTCCAATGCTTCAAGAACTCTTTACATAATCTAGGGTCAAAGTAGATGAAATATCTAATATAGCCTATCAAATGAAGCTTGATAATGAAACATAATGATAATCACAAAGGGTTGTGGATATAATTTAACACTATAATATTACATAAATCAGGCTTTAAGATGATGTTCATGGCATCTCTATTTATAGATTTTTTAGATTGATCAAAATGAGTTATGACCATCCATCTTGAGATCAAGATGTGTGGCCAAAAATCCATTCAAGTTTGGAGGCTAAAATCAGTAAATTCCTTCATAATTATTTTGAAAGAAGGGGTATTAACGAGGCATGGTATGAATTAATGAGGTTGGAAGGCCATGATTCAAAATTTTATGCATTTATATCTTAGGGATGCCTTCCCAAGAAATGATGTCATTAGGTGATGAAACTAATAGAAATAAATTTCCAAAAAAAAAAATTCAATAACTTCCATGGAAAATCCGCATAAGCTATTGATTTAGATTAGTTATCCTTAAACAAGGTTAATCAACATTTGTGCAACTATTTGGAAATTAGCCCTCAATTAAAATGGTCAGATAGTCATATTACGGGATCATATTATGACTAGATAAAAATTGGAAGGAGATGTTAACTGTATTGAAACTGTATTCCCATTTAGTATGTTTTCAAAAAAAATAAAAAAGGTACATGATGTGTACTAATAAATTAGAATAAAATAGTGATCTAGATCACAAGAAGGCAAAATCATCATTTTGACTTGAAATGAATTCATCAAAGTTAGTTATCTCATAAAATCCATTGATTTATTTAGGGATACTTTGACCTAAATCACCAAGTTTAAATGACAAGTTCAAATCATTTAGGGTTTTTTAATGATTGTGATATAAAATGTGCATTTGAGTGTAATTCGAGTAAGATTGATAATTTCAATACAAATGGTGTTAGGAATTGGATGTCTACATCATGTTTTATCATTTTATGATTGATTTCATTATTAGTCGATTTATGTCAATTTTTACATTTTTTCAAACATCATTTTATTAAATGTTATTATTTTTGAGATCATCATTGATTGAGTCATAATCACTTCGAAGTTGTTATCTTATTATTGATATTATCATTTTATGTCATTTTTGTGTTTTAAAATTTCATTGACTCCATGGTTGTATACTTCTATGGTCTATTTTAGACATATAATTGATTGTATGCTTTAATATTTATTTTGATTATTGAGATCTTATTTATTTTTCCATTTATTTTAAGATTATTATCTTAACATTTTGAATCAATCATATTTAGTTGAAGACTTTTAGAGATAAATCCTAATTGTTCTTTGTTTAAGGCTTATATACTAATCATTTCAAATTTCATGAACATAACTCATTTTATATGTATCACTCACATGATGTTTAAATACATGGTGTGGCTTGGGGGCATTGGTAATTAGTTGGTTTTGTGTTTTCAATCTAAATAACTTAAGGGTTGTAAAACTAGCTTGAATTACCATGCATAAGGGGTCAAGATGCTTCTTTGGGTTTTTAGGTCTTATTGTGTTTCATTTGGACTCAATCTTGAAGATAATGAAGCCTTAAGGAAATTATGGCAAAAGTTTTGGTAGTTTAGCCAAGGGGAATGTATTTCAATTCTATATGAGGTTATTCGGGAGACAGAATTATAGTTCAATGCATTTGTCTTCACGTCAACATAGGATTTTTGGATAAGTTATAATAGGTTTATTTTTGTATTATTTTTTGATTGGTTTATTTGAATTCATATGGTATTTTGAGTGTTGGTTTTTGGCATAGAACTTAGACACTGGAAGAGAAGAGAAAACATCTATGATCGACTTCCATCAACCAAGTAAGTTATGTTTTCAAAATTATATGATCATTTTATAAATGATTTTCAAATGGAAAATGAGTTAGAAATTTATCAATAAATTTTGGCATTGGTTCCTACATTATTTTATTTTTGAGTAAACCCCTAACTAGGGCCATAGCTTGATTTGTCTTTTGTGTTTTTTTTTAACATGGCAACCATGAATGGCTTGGTTAAAGACCTTTAATATATATATATATATATATATATATATATATATATATATATATATATGGAATGAGTTCTTATTTCACTACAAACTCATATTCTTTAAGGATTTGCCTTTATTTATAAAGTGACTGTGTATAGTCACTATGTTTATGTTTTGGTTATAAACTATTGTGGATTTTTTATATTCTACATCTTGGTATAGGGACTTTGCATGTTGATAATTTCATTTTGTTATATAAACCTATAGTTTGGGTATTATTTACTATTCATGATTCATTTATAAGTCTAAACCTCGACTATGTGGCTATTATCCCTTTTTAAGCTATTACAACCTTGATTAAGTGACTATCTTTTTTCTAATGGTTCATTTGTGTCATATTGGCTTGTGTTGCTGATTATTTTTAAATCCATGGAGCTATTGTTGATTTATGAGTGAACTTGGTTTTTTATTTGGTTTATGAATTTTGAAACCCTGACCAGTGTATAATTGGGTTTAATAAGTAAAGTTTAAAACCTAATAATCTTTAGGTTATTTTCAACTGTGACAAAAAATGGCAGATAGAAAATATGGAGTCCCTATAGGGGTTCAAAATTATTATAGGGGAATGTAGAAAAATAATTTATTATTACTATTTTTTATGTTTGCTTTATTTTTTGAATTTTGTTGAATTATTTGATCTTTATTAGTTTGAATTGAATTTATGAAATCATGTTGGATTAATTGACTAATCTTTAAAATGGAAATGGAAGTTATTATCAATTTTTTATTACATTAAATAATATTTAAGATCATGTATCTATTAATTATTTCATTTATTATGATTATTTAAATCATTATAGTTGACCTTTAAGTTTTTAGTATGATTATTAAAGTCTATTTCAATTGATAATGTGATATGTAGATTTGCTTAAGTTTTAATTTATTAATTCTTATTTGGCTTAGATTGCTATCTCATTTTTGTGAATTTTATTTTAGGTTATAAATATGTATTAACTTAGTATATGAAAATACTTCCACATAGGGTAATAAATTTATGTGCCATATTATATTCTAATAAAGAATATGGCCCATAAATTGAGAAGTTTAGAAAGAGAGTTGCAGTTGTAATCAGGTACCATGTTCATTGATATTAGTGGGTCGCTTTACATGTTTCATTTTTTTTTGGGTCATTTTTTAATGTTTTTAAAATCAATTTGTTTCATAATACTTTATTCAATATCTATCTACTGCCCTGATCTATATCCAACTGACGGTTGGAGTGATGTAGGGCCACTTATAAATTTTATTGTTTGGACTGGTGAGCTAGGTTTAGATTCATTATATTGTGTTTAATGATTGGATTCATTTCTCCTTACTTTGAGTTATGAGAGCTGGTTATAATTGAGTTAAAATTATTATGTAATTATTATGGTCTTAATTGATGTTATTCATCATAGTTTTATAGTCATTGTTGATCATTTGGCTATTTGAGTAAATTGGTATTACTAGTTTAATATGAATTTACATTTTCTCATAAATACTATGATTGATCGACATAGTTTTTATTTATTTATTTGGTAGCTAAAAAATTAACTAGATTATGTCATTTGATAATTTTATTTGAATGTTGTATCAACTTGAGTTATTTTATAACATTGTTTTTATGTTGACTCATGATCAGTAAATATAATAACGTCTTTTGTCTATACTTGTAAATCATTGGGTTGTGATTGAGAAAATTATGTGTTTATTTGAATATGCATATAATGTTTGAACTCAGTTCGAAAAGATAATTTATGTATGGCATGATTATTTTATTACATAGAGTATGAGGAATTGAAGCATAATGTTAGTATGTTAAGTTATGTTGTATATAATCATAATGTTGTATAATATAAGTGACCCTACTCATTGAATATGTTTACTTTTCATAATCATTATAATGCATTAAATTTGGATGAAGTTAAAATTTATAATTAAATAAATTTTACGCATTTATATAAATTCTAAATCCTATAGGTGACATGGATTAATTAATGTATGTTTTGAGACATGATTAAAGACTTGGAATACAACTATATAGTTTAGCTAAATGAAATACTTGTAGTCTAGTTATCAAATTAATGGATTATTTTTAGTTTAATAATTGTGTAAAGTGTTGTAAAAACTCAATGGAATGTGTGATAATGAAAAAGATAAAATAATTACTTAAGTAATTTAATTGTGCATATCTTCTAAAGAAAGATCTCCTATAAGATAATCTTTTCACTTTTAAATTTTTAAGCATGGTTACATGTTATGAGCTAAATGGAAAGCTCCTAAATTAATTCATTATATTTTAATCATCACGAAGGTAAAGTTAATCGTATACTATGTTGTAGTTAAGTCGGCGATAATATGTTGTGATGGTAAATTTAAAAGGAGAATGGTTGATTATAACTAAGCATCTTGCATTTAAGGATCAAATGCTCAATGTTTGGAATAGATCATTTAATATTTTAATGACTGGTTCTTATCCTTAAATGGTAAAATAATTTTCTGAACTTAAATTTTATTAATAATAATAATAATAATAATAATAATAATTTAAAAAAAAATAAAAAAGAAGAAATAAATATTAACTAAGTTACAATATTTAAGTAAGAAAGACAAATAATGATTAGGCTAACATGATGGATTTAAGTTATTGTATATGTATGTAAAGAATTAATATATGTATATTTAATCCATGAAACTATTTAAACAGTTGTTTAAATCATAGATAGACGTAAGTGGGTAAGACCACACAGAGCTACTTTTTATCCAAATATTGGGTGGTTAAAATGCTTTTTAAAAAAGTTATTGAATGGCTATGTACTTTGTTTGTGTTGGATATAACATAATTATGTATATTATTACATGTTTTTATGATAAAATTTATTCTAGTATTTGGTTTAGATTATGTTATTAAATTTTTTTATGGTTTTGACACTATTATCATACCTAGGATGAACCTCTATGGACTGTATTGATTCAATCTACTAAAATAGTTGGTTGACCTTTTGTAAAGGTTGAGTTTATTAAATAACTAAATCTTAACCAGTTTATAAGTTATAATTTATTAAATCCTCTATCTTGACTACATATATTATGTGATTTGATTGGGTCACTCAAAATCACTAAGTTATAAGTATGATTAGGTTACATTATTTATTTAACCTCAATTTTTAGGTAGAAACTCACCTTTTATCCAAGGGTTGGAGAAATATTTAGTCAAATATCCATATATATGTGCACTTGCATATTTTACATTTCTCCTAACCTCAGTTTCAATGATTCATAATGAAAGATATTTTTGAATCAAATTGTAAGAAGTGAAGCCAATTTCATTGCTACACAAGTGTGATCCTAATGTTTCTCTCTTTACGTTCAAACATTTAAAATTATTTTTATTTCAGATTATATGCCCTCATTATATCGTATAAAATACTCTTGGTTGCAGTTTAGTCACTAACAAGGCACTCAATTCAAAATCACACAAATCTAAGGTGTATTATACACATCTAGGTATGATTTTTTTCATTTAAAATAAAAAATTTATTATTAAATTAATTGGGATAAAATGTAGATACTGGATTTCAATTTTATAACATTTTAGTCATATATACTTGTCAAGTAATTATCAAGGTTATACCATTTAATTTATTGACATTCCCACCACTAAAAGGCTTCCATCTACTATATCTTGTTCCTAATGTTTATTTATTAGTTTGACCATATGTTAGTTTGATTACCAGGTCTTCTACTTTAATCAAAACACTATAAACCTTATTATTATCATCATCTACACATTTTTGACTTGTACATATTTTCTAATTTCCCAGACACTTGTGTTTCACTTAGATACCTATGTTGACATAATTGGCATGTGACAAACTAAGTGTCTAGTTTCCTAAGGTTATAAAAGTTGAAATTGTAACATGTCCTTATGGTCAACCTAAGTGATTTACTATGAGGTATTTATTTAAAGGACCAGTATATATACATGATCAATCCTCATTCTTTTCTCACCTAGTAAAGACCTATCAAGTGATAATGAAACTTTTTAAATCACTCAATCCAACATTCAATGGAGTAAAAATTCCCTATTATTTCCTATTTCATTATTAGTAATATGGAAACCCCATACATATGTATGAATTATATAAGGAGTAGCTCATGAGACATATTTTCTAATTTTTAAGCTAGGTCACTCTATGTATTTACTTATCACACATTGCATCCTTATGCATACACATGCCAAAACGTTGGGGAAAAAATAATAAGTATAAGGCCCTCTTCAGATTATTTTATATGTAGGAATAATATATTGATAGATTGTTTCTTGGGGTATTTTGACACTTTGAGTCCACTAATCCATTTTTCCATAGTCATTCCAAGGGCGAAGAAGTTAGTTTTTGATTGTTTGGCAAAGAGTGATAACCTATTTTTGAGATCAGAACATAACATAGAAATGAAAATAAAAAAAATTAAAAGGTTAAATGTGGTCACATTTACATCCAATTAATATTTTGTACTAGTCAACTACATCTAGGTTAAATAGGTATGTCAATTTAATCATCTATATCCAACACAAGCAACTAAAGCCACATAGTGCAAATTTATACAAAATGATGATTGATCCAGAATCCAAGTCCAATCCACTTCCATCATGTTTCAACCTACATATACATGTGAAAATTAAACCAACTAACTACTCTTATTTCTAATTAGTTGAAATATCAATCAATGTATGTAATTTATATTTTGACAAATCTCAGCATTTACATTTAGAATATTATTTATCTAAGTTTGAAATTAATTGCGATGCTATAGATATGTTTATCGACCTTGTACTTATTCATTTTTATATTGTTAACCCTATACTATATTTAACCATATGAATCTATGGTTAAACATTTGGTGATCCTGAGCTATGATATAACTTGTCACAAATATGTTCTATAATCTATGCTTTGACATGTGTTGTTACAGAAGTTGTAAATACTATAGTGTTCATCTTAAATAGGATTCCAGGTAAAGCTATCCAAAATGTTTTTCCATAATAAGCATGGTATGGAATAAACCTTTATGTAATTAATGTGCTTATTTCA
Source organism: Torreya grandis (assembly GCA_037957365.1). Taxonomy (NCBI): domain Eukaryota; kingdom Viridiplantae; phylum Streptophyta; class Pinopsida; order Cupressales; family Taxaceae; genus Torreya; species Torreya grandis. The sequence goes on from JARHVA010009031.1 coordinate 166,671, forward strand.
AGTCATACTTCTTTCATATTAATTATTAAAGAGAAAAATATTTGTTTAGATGAAAATATTAAGAAGTACATGTTTATTAACTACAATGATAATTCCAAAACATATATGCTAGTAGACATATATAAAATAAATTGTGTACAAAGATGTAAAAATTGTTGATAAATTTACATATTTATGAAATGATGGTAAACATACTAATTCTAGTAATCTTGGATTCCAAATAATCAATTTGAATCAAGTTATAGTACTAAAGTGGAATAGAACTTAAAAATTAAAACACCAGATTATTATAACTCCATAGAAAGATCTAATGAAACAAATAGTAACTCAACAAATCAACATGAAATAAAAAGGTGGTTTTATATCACATAATAGCATATTAAGAAAGTGAGCTTAGAAAACAATAGGAAGGTAGATCTACTAGATATGGAAAACAAGTGGTAGAAAATCTAAAGTAGGTAAATTTTTATCTCAATTTAGTTTTTTCACATATTTTTTAGCCTAATACTTATGAAGATGAAAAATCAAACCTAAAATGGAATATACCATGATTGTGGAGTGTGATATATTAATAACTAATAAAACATAGGTTTTGTTTTATCTAGCCTAAGGTAATAAATTCATTGGTTTTAAATGGATTTTTAATGTAAAATTTAAGTCAAATGGTTCTTTAGATAATCATAAATATCATATTTTTTCTAAAGGATATGCATAGGAGTAAAGATTAAATTATAAAGAAACATTTTCTACTATAGTGAAGGTGGCAACTTTCATAATGCTTATTTCCATTGCTTCTCGATTTCATTGGCACAAATATGAGATGGATGTAAAGAGTGATCTCTTGAATGAATACGTAGAGGAAATTTTTTACATGGTATAAATATAAGGATTTCATATTCTTATAAAATAACATCTTGTTTGTAGGTTAGTAAATTCCTTGTATTGACATAGGCAGCCTCCTTGAGCTTGGTATTTCAAAATCGATTAAAATAGTAGACTCTGGTTTTAAAACATGTTATATAGAATATATTATGTATGTTAAATTAATTGGAAATAACATAGTGATTATATTTTTATATGTTGATAATAATTCCATGGTCAAAATAAGTATTTATTTTATTAAACATATGAATTAAAAAAAAATTAAGTCTTTTAAAATGACTTATCTATGCTTGCTTCAATACTGTCTATCTGTAGAGTTTTGGTAGTGTTAAAATTTTGGCTATACATTTTTCATAAAAAAAAAAATATTCCAATTACTTGTGATAAAAATTTAGAATTTATGATTTTAATCCAATGGCTACTCCTATGGAACTTAGGAAAAAAATCTTGACTATCATTGCTCTCCACTAGTCAGTGAAACAATGTATAAAAAAATTAGTTGGTAATTTTATTTATCTTACTACTACTAGACCATATTTATGTTTTGAAGTAAGTCATATTTATCACTTCATGACTAAACCACATGAATAATATTAGAAAGATGAAAATTAGGTTATTATATATGTCAAAACCACTATTGACTTTGGAATTTTATATAATAGATTTGTTTATTTTGAGCTAACAAGATATATGGATTCAGATTGGGAAAGATTAGTTGATTCCATAAAATAGATAATAGGTTATGTTTTCACTCTTGATTTATGTTTTCATGGTATAATAATCTTCAAATTACAATTTCATTATCTTCTACTCAATTAGAGTATCAATCTGGTCTTAGTGCATTTCATGAGTTGATTTGGATTCAATTTATATCAAAGTATCCTCAAATTAATTAATCAACACTCAAACCTATCTTATAAGACAACCAAAGTGTACCTAAGCTGGTACATAAATGAGTTTTCAATACTTGGACTCAGCATATTTAGGTTCATCACCACTAAATCTAACAGTTAGTTAATAATGAAGATATATGTCTTTATTATTATCTTATGTCTATGATAAAAAATTATATATTGACTAAACCTTTATGTAAACATAACTTTGAAATTTTTTGAGATGAAGTTTATGTTGTGTCAGGTTCAGTCACTATGGAATGGTATTATAATAATGAAATTATTTGTCATTATCTTGATTAACATATTATTAATTGTGTTAGCTTATTATTTTATTAGTAGCTTTTTAATAATAATTTTACTTATCATCATAAGGGTTGTCCTATTTTTAGGATGGTTGTGATATACTTAATATGCTGCTTTATTACAATAATATAGAGCTTTTGTATTCTTGTACTTGTGTGAAAATATTATCATACACATTGGAAGATGGGAAAATTGTAAAAAGGGATTGTGTGGGACCAATATTTTCATCCATCTGCAAGGGTATGTGGCCTACGTTTTTAAAAGGAAAAAATGAAATGGAATGTTAAAAATATATGTTTAGGCATGATCTTCCCAAATCAATTGAATTAGGAATGAAATCTGTCTGTATAATCAACTTAGGGAATGGAAAATGTAATAATCCTTTGTAGAAAGAAAAACTATTCACATTGATAGAAACCTACCTCATTATTATCATCATTATTATTATTATTATTATTATTATTATTATTATTATTATTATTATTATTATTATTATTATTATTATGACGAGGACGAGGACGACGACGACGACAACGATGACGATGACGATGATGATGACGATGACGATGACGATGACGATGACGATGACGATGATGATGACGATGACGATGATGATGATGATGATGATGATGATGATGATGATGATGATGATGATGATGATGATGATGACGACGACGACGACGATGACGACGACGACGAGGATGATGATGATGATGATGATGATGATGGATTTTATGAGAATTTATTATAATATACTTATCCACATGAAACATGCATCAACATTATTTTGATGATACTATGGAAAAAAACAATGTGTGGATGGTTGGGCAAGTAAAGGTGTTTGGATGGTGATATTTTGTTTTATGAAAAATGCGAATGCACATGATACTTTCATTATCCCTCTTTGATACTAGTTATATTTTTGAAGTAAACCTTGCATGACATTTTAGTAAATCTCAGTATTTTCTAGAATTGTGGTTCCCCTTTAAATTTATATGGGATATGATATTCCTGCCATGACAAGAAGGAGAGGTTCAAAGGTTCTGAATTATTCCCTCGATCATTTGAGTGTTTTTTGACCTCGTATTAAATTAAAATTTAAAATTATGTGCTTTTTCTTAATTGTTATTGTTGTGAACAAATTACAATGTTATATGTGATTGGCTTCCCATATAGGTTGATCCTATTGTGTGGGCACCAAATGTATAAGGCCTGGTTAGGAATTATAATATGATTTAACCAAGAATAATTTATATTACCATGATTTTAAGGTATGATTATGGGATCATCTCTATTATTAGATAAATTAAATTACAATTAGTTTATGATATAAAATACAATAAAATTTGTTTTTAACAATGAGCAAAAGTGTTCTTATATTATATTGAGATGGACTAAAATAGAATTCATTCAACATGAGTAAATCTAGGATTAGATTACAACATAGAATTAATTCAATATGAATAATTCTATGATTATATTACAGCATATATTATAGGAAAATATTGATATAAGTGTGACAAATTGATAGGAACAAAATTAGATATTAGTTGCTGGATCATGTGAAATGAAATTTGTTTTTGTGATTTCATTGACTTTAAATATTAACAACTTATTATTTAAAATTATTTTCTACTGATATGAATGTGCATATATTATTGTGTTGTAATTTAACATTATTTATACTATTATTTATGTGCTTTTGTTTAAGTTATTTCATGTATGTTATATTATGTAGGTTTTTGTTTGTATTTTTTTGGTATTCCATTCTTAGTTAAAAATTATTCTTTATTGTGTATGTGTATGTTATTTTGAGATTGTGACAACTATTCTTGATTGTGTATTTAATCTTGATGAGTCATGGACCATAAATAGCTTATGATTGATGATTATATAGGTGTATATTTTATATATTTTTAATCTCTTGGATTGACAATTGAATTGCTATGAACTCATGAAATTTCATGAGTGAATAAATGAGAAGTTTTGGACTTTGATTGGTTGATCCAACCACTTTAATATATCATAAGACACTAATAAAAAAATTCATTGTTAAAAGTTACCTATGAGGATATATATATATATATATATATATATATATATATATATATATATATAGAATACGTTATAGAGGAAACATCCTTCTCACACATGTGAAATTGGGTATATTAAAAATAATAAATATATATATATATATATATATATATATATATATATATATATATATATATATATATATATATATAATTTTTAATATACCCAATTTCACATGTGTGAGAAGGGTGTTTCCTCTATAACGTATTCCTTCATGTGTACTATTTTTATGTGTGAAGGAAAGTAATTTCATTTTATATGGAAAATTGATTTGTGCATTTATATTGATGTGATCTCTTAATGAAATGTACTATTTTCCCATTTACTTATTTCATGCATGAAGGATAAATAAAATAAATATCCAATAAATCAAGTTTGCCTTCAACTAGATTATTTTACATGTATTCCTCCTTGGGTATATTTTCATGTGTGAAATGATGGGTGAAATTTCCCAAGCAAACCAGATGTAAGAGAACTCTACCATGGTGTTTAAATATGGGTTAAAATATTAGGAATGGTTTTATTTTAACTCATACCTATAGGTCATTAAGAGAGGGGGTAAAATTTTCGAGCTGTATGTGGGTTTTTATTTATGTAGGTTAGTTTCAATTGATGACCCATTATTTGAATTTTACTCATGTGAAGAAGTTTATGCTTTGCAATTTTTAGGTTATATGATGTTATCTTATTTGGATATCACTAATATTGGATGGATGAAGCTACGAACATACTTATTGTGGAAGCAAAAACTCATACAAAATATTCCTGAAGAAGGGATGTTTGTAAATCCTTGTCTAGCCTTAACATGGCTTATGCCCATGGCTATGTATCAATCACGGCGTTATCTGATTTAACATTGTGAGAACATAAGATATGATAATATATATACAAAATTATCATGGATCTTGGCAATAGTATTAGTGATGATAGTGACTCTAAATATAGTTTGTTTACATGCCACATAGATGACATGGACACTTCACATATTATTATTAGATGGTCAAACACAAGAAAATACATTATATTAAATGAATATAATAATATATAGGATAATTTAAATAGGAAAAATAACAAAGTAAATAAATAATAAGGTTTTATGGCCAAAAAAAAATTCATGTGGAAAATTGAAAAATGGTGCACATGAATTATTGTAAAGAGACACATTCAATGAAAGAAAATATTAAAAATCAAGGGAATTATTCCTATTTTATAACACATGGAAATTATCATCATATGAACTACAAATCACAATGAAAAATACATCAACAAAAAAAAAAATGAATAAACATTGTGGTAATAATTGAAACAAAAATTATAAAAAATGATGTAATTAGAATTAATATTATCATCATCCAAAAAAAACATTATAAGACAGATAATAGCCATAAAAGATATTGATCAAATAATATTAAATATAATAAATACTAATTAAGATTACAAATAAAGACCCTACCCCTTATAAAATGTATTATGATTATATTGTTGTGACAAATATATAGTGATAATTATTGTTTTCTATTTACCCATTAATATTACTATTATGTTATATATATATAATGTTAATTATCCTATATATATATATATATAAAATCTCACCATAATATTAGAGACTAATAATTTAATATAATCTCAATAAATTAATTCATATCCATGAATATATCATAATTATGGTAAACATTGTCCATCAAGAGAGCGTATTTAGCTCAAAACAAAAATAAAAACCTACGCACACATTAGGAGGTGGAGACACGATTTCGGCCAGCTTTAGTCAAAATCATAATTCAAAAGCCAAAATCTAAAATGCCAAAATATAACGTTAATATATTTTAGGTTCATCAAGAAGACATGCGGCATGTTTACCATAGTGTTTTCTATTTTATTCATAGGCCTCATATTCAAAATCATAATAAACCTGGTTTTATCACTCTTTTTGTACACAAAGACATTGACAGAACTCTGTCAACACCCATGCCCTTTCTACTGAATATGTACTTTATTAGTACCTACCCTTCAGGTGTTGTATTCGGCAGAGGCAATTAATTTATTTGGACACTACTGACCAGCGAATTTAATTATTTTAGCATAAAAATTGGCACAGATTTATAATGTTTCCCCGTTGGCTTAAAATTATATTATTATCCTGCTAGTTGAAACTAAACAGTGAATAATTAAAATCATCACATCCAATAACAGGGTTTTATATGGGTTAAATTCGGAGGGAGTCTTCTGACAACTGTAAAAACATAAAGATATTTACCAAATACAAATGCAAAGCCTTATATCAAAATCATAAACATGATTGATACATGTCATTGGAAGAAAAGAGGACGTGTCTTCAAGGTGACACATGAGATAGGAGACGGTGGCAAATTGTAATGACAACTGCCATGGGTAAGCAGAATGCATACGGTTGCAGAGGAAATCGTAGTAGGATTCAGGTAATAGATATTCAGTTTGTTTGCTAATTTATAACTTCCGGCATAAGCCGGGAACTCTGATGAACCTTTCAAATATCTAAATATTTAAAATTATTTGAACAACGATTATCCATCTAGACTACTAGGCTCTTACCCTGAACAAGTATTTTCTCATTTAAATACATTTGAAGGCTAAAAACATATTGATATTAGTTTTTTTTTTTTTTTTTGATAAAATAATTTAAAAATTTATAAAATAGTTTATACATATTCAAATCATTTACAAATTACATATAAAATGGATTCAACGCAGTATAGATAAGTTGTTTGAAATCTACCTTTGTTTCTCTGTAACATGATCTACAGGAACCAATTACACGAAAAATAATAGCTATTGTGTATTTTCACTTCACTTCTTGAAAGTATAAAAAAATACGTTGGTCAAAGAGTTTTTCCTACCCAGTTAAAGAAGCAGTTTTTATAATCAGTTGAAAAGAAAAAAGAAAAACCCTGCGATTGTATACAACTTCTCTGGCATTGCTTTAAGGAAATAATTTTAATACATTATCAAAATCTATGGATTTTGAGAAATTCGTAAAAAACAGCGTAGAATCTCATTAATATTTTGGAAAGATAGAACAATCAAATAGTTTTGAAAGCATTTTGAAGGCAATAAAGAAACAATACAGCAGAAATAAAATAACAGTCAAAACTCAAATTGCTACGGCAATCTTGGAAAACAAGAATTTTATTAATTTTATTGATCTTGCTGATCTTCTTGATCTTGCTTACAATACTGCACCCATGGGTCCTTTAAATAGATTTAGAAAACAAAAATAACTGAAAAAACAAACTGAAGACTAATTATAGTCTTTGCATGCAAACTGAAACTAAACTACTTCTCTAACTGCTTGAACTAACTGAATGTTAAATGCCGCTACATGCAGGAGAGCTACAAACAAGCGAGGGAGGTGGAATAGGAAGTTAAACATCAAGTGGAGAAATTATCTTCTGTTGACTTCAGTTTCTAACACTCCCCCTTAATTTTTACCACTAACTACTTCAAAATTTTCAATGCCTAAATTTTGTCTTAGATAATCAAAGGTCTCATTTGCTAATGCCTTTATGAATATATCTGCCAATTAGTCTTCAGATCTGTAGAACTCCAGATGGATTTCTCTATTGTTCACTAACTCTCTGATAAAATGAAATCTTGTATCAATGTGCTTGCTCCTCTTATGAAAAACATGATTTTTTTACAATGCAATTGTTGATTTGTTGTCACAAAGGATTGGTGTTGACTCCTTCTATGCTTGTAATAAATCTATCAATATTCTCCTCATCCAAGTTGCTTGACATGCTGCCGATGTGGCTACTACATACTCTACTTCAGCAGATGAAAGTGTCACTATAGGTTGCTTTTTGGATGCCCATGTGACCACACATGTTCCTAAAAGAAAGGCATGTCCAGAAGTACTCTTCCTGTCATCAATGTTATCTGCAAAATCACTATCAGTATAACTAGTCAAACAAAAAATATTAATTGTGGAATATACAATTCAATATTCTGTTGTTCCTGCCACATATCTCAATATTCTCTTTCCAACTTGCCAATGTGAGTCTTTTGGTGACTCCATGAATCTAGAGATTAAACTAACCCCATACATGATATCTGGTCTTGTAGCTGTAAGATACATCAAACTACCAACTAGTCTTTTAAATGTTGTAGAATCAACATTAGACCCTTTGTCTTCTTTGCTAATTTTGGTCCCTGTAGCAACTGGTGTAGGTGTTGGTTTACAATTCAGCATCTTAAATCTCCTTAACGCATCCTTTGCATATTTAGTTTGACAGATAAAAATTCCCTTCTCTGATTGTACAACTTCTATGCCCAAAAAGTACTTCATTAATCTCAAATCTGTCATTTCAAATTCTTTCTTCATTGTTGATTTAAATGTGTCTATAAACAAATTTCTAGTGAAAATCAAATCATCAACATACAAACACACAATCAAAATCTGACCTTCTTTGTTGATTTTTATGTACAATGTAGCCTCACTATTGCTTCTACTGACTCCATTGTTTGTCATGTATATATCAATCTTGTTATACCATGTTCTTGGTGCTTGCTTGAGACCATAAAAGGCCTTCTTCAAACTATAGACTTTTTCTTCATGTCCATGCACTTCATAACCTAGTGGTTGTTTCACATAAACTTCTTCATCTAGGAAACCATTCAAGAAAGCTGATTTGACATCCATTTGATATACATTTCAATTATTTTGAGCAGCTATTGCTAAAACCATTCTAATAGTATCAAGTCTAGCAACTGGAGCAAATGTTTCATTATAATCAATTCCATGTTCTTGTGCAAAACTTTTTGCTACTAACCTTGCCTTGTACTTTTCAACATTTCTTTTTGCATCAAATTTGGTCTTATAAACCCATTTGACTCTTACGTAATCCTTACCTTCAGGTATATTAGTTAGATCCCATGTTTGATTTTTTTCAATAGCATTCATCTCTTCATCCGTTACTTTTATCCAATGTTCTTCATTAAATGCTTCTTCATAATACATAGGATCATGAGTGAAAAGAGCAAAATTTGAACACAAATTTAACTTCTCTTCTTCTTGATTATAAATCTCATTCAAGTTTCTCATTTTCTTACCTTTAATTCTTGATCTTAAAGTGGCAAGAGTTGGATATGATTCATCACTTACTTGTGAATTTGGAGTAGGATGACATGCATGACCAGATGATTCACCTTGTGCTAAGCTCCTAGGTGTTCTTATTGGAGTTCTTGTTCTTGCTTGTGGAGAGAATTGATCACCTTGCAAATTTTGTTCTTCAAATTATTCTTCATTTTGTGGAATTGGTGCTACAATTGTGATGGTGCTACCATCCCATGCTTCTTCTTCCTTAAATTCAACATCTCTGCTAATAATCACTTGCTTTGAAATGGGGTTATATAACTTATAATCCTTTGATTCTTCACTGTAGCAAAAAAAATGTATTTCTCACCTCTATCATCAAGTTTTCTTCTCAATTTAGATGGTATAAGAGAATATGCAATACAACCAAATTTTTTGAAATGATGTACATTATGCTTCTTACCACTCCAAGCTTCTTGTGGAATTCGATCTCTAACACTCTTTGTTGGGCTTCTATTCAGAATATATACTACACATGCTACTACTACCCAATATTCATTTGACAAATGATTGGCCTTCAACATGCTTCTATCCATCTCCATGATTGTTCTATTCTTTCTTTTTGCTACACCATTCTGCTGTGGTGTGTACCTTGTAGTTAGTTGCCTTTTAATGCCAAGATATCTGCAAAAATCTTGAAATTCATTAGACATATATTCACCTCCTCTATCTGATTTAAGTACCTTGATGTAAAGGCCACTTTGTTTTTCAACCATAGTCTTGAATTCTTTAAACTTTTCAAATGCTTCAGACTTATTTTTGAGAAAATATATCCACGTCTTTCTGCTAAAGTCATCAATGAAGGTTAGAAAATAAGTACTACCTCCAAATGATGGAATTTGCATTGGTCCACATAAATCACTATGGACTAGCTCCAATATTACCTTTGCTCTATATGGGGTTCCTACTGGAAAGCTCTCTCTATGCTATCTTGCCAGAATGCAACTTTCACATGAACTTTCTGGCTATTTTATTGGTGGTAATCCCTTCACCATATTTTTTTGGTAACAAATTCAAACCTCCAAAACGTAAATGTCTATACCTTAAGTGCCATAGCCATGATTGGTCTAGATGCATGGTTTTGAAGTGGGCTTTCTCTTCTCCTTGGATGCACTAAATTTGAAGAGGGAACATCCAATTCTTGGTCATCTCCACCATTCCTATCAACTTGTCATTTGGAAACTTGTCTAGTATTGTGCAAACATTATCCATAAAAGATACTCTGTAACCTTTATGTACTAATTGTCCAACACTCATAAGATTATGCTTTAGTCTAGGTACAAAATAAACATCAAGTATAAACCTTCTTTCACCATTTTTTGGCAAAACATTTATTACTCCTTTACCCATTACATCCACTTTGTTGTCATTTCCTAATTTAACTTCAAATTTTATGGAATCATCAAGACTAGCAAAGAATTCTTTATTCCCTATCATATGATTACTACATCCACTATCTAAGAACCAAATATCTCTAGCATTTTTTTGAGTAACATGACAAGTGAGAAATAGGCTTCCATGATTAGAACTAGATTCATTTATGTAATTAGCATTCTATTTCTCAACATTTCTTTGTTTCTTTCTACATTCACTTGCATAATGTCCATATTTTCTGCAGTAATAACATTGAATGTTAGATTTATTAAACCTCTATGAACTTTGTTGGAAGTGATTTTTGCCATGTCCTCTATTGTTGTATTTTTTATTATTGTATTCACCTTGATCTAGATTGTTCCTTCCATTTCTGCCTCTACCTCTTCCTCTAAAGTTTGACCTTCCTCTTCCTCTTCCTCTGCCAAATCATACTTGTGACTTGAAAGCATTCTCAAGAGAACTATTATTATTCCTATTCATTCTGGATTCATGTGTTAACAAAGAACCCATTAATTCATCTACTGATAACTGTTCCAAATCCTTAGTTTCCTCAATAGCTACAACTATTGCATCAAATTTGGTGGGTAAACTTCTGAGTATTTTTTCTATGATCTTCTAATCCATTATAGTTTCTCCATCAAATCTAATTTCATTCATTATATTCCATACTCAACCCATAAACTGGTCTATAGACTCTGAATCATTCATTTACAAATTTTCAAAACTTCTCCTAAGAGATTGCAATTTATCAATTTTTATCTTTGTATTACCTTTATCAGTAGTCTCCAAGATTTTCCATGCTGATCTGGATCTTGTTGCTCCTGCAACTCTGGAAAAAATAGATTCATCTAATGCCTACTGGATTAGAAATAAAGCTTTTGCATCCTTTTTCTTGTTCTCTTTAAGCTCTTCCTTTTGTGCTCGAGTTAACGCTTGATGGGTAACCTCATCTTGTGGTTCTAGAAAACCATTCTCTACCAAATCCCAAACATCTTGTGAGCAAAACAATGTTCTCATTTTAATTGCCCAAAAATCGTAATTCTTACCATTGAAAATGAGAATTTGAGGCTAAGAAATACTATTATTCATTGCCATGTCTCACACTGAAGTGACTAAATCCTCCTTGAACCAAAGCTTTTCTTTGACTGCACTTGGCAAATCTGATTTGACTGCGATCTTTTGTCCTCCCTTTTTTTTAACTTTATCCCCTGGTGCTTTTCCACAATCTGACTTTGAATATTTTTTCTCCCTAAATTAGAAGAAAGAAAGCAATTTCAGTCTCTTGATACACTGTCTATTTGATCTCCCACACATAGGGTGAGTGATGTCATAAATATATGATATGGATTTGTAGCAGCGGCGCGATCCTCCGTTAACACTGTCAGTTGTATCTCTCACCGACAATTGATGCTGGCTATAAGTTAGAGCAGCTACACTCGATTGAGATTTACTACACATGGACTTGCCGTTAGTAGAAATAAAACTATTCTTTTTAACTACACAACTGCTGGTATTGACTTAGGTTGGAACACTTCTTCTTTACAGCTACCATGTCCCTACACTTCACTCTTGTGCTCTCACACCTTGCTCCTCCTTCACCACTTCTTTCCCACAGTCTCTTGCCTGCGCTCTGTCCAGTGGTGATGAGTCTTCAATAGTCGCAGCGCTCAGGTCGCAGGGTTTTGACTGTGCGTCAGATTAACTACTGCGACTTGCCTGGGCGCTTCTGCTACCTCTCACCTGATGTTGCTCCTCAAACCTAACACTCTGATACCAATTTGTCAGAGACATAAGACAAATAAGAATAGAAAAAATAAATAATAGAAACCCTCAAATTGCTATGGCAATCATAAAAACAAGAATTTTATTAATTTTCTTGATCTTGCTGATCTTCTTGATTTTGTTTACAATACTGGGCCCATAGGTCCTTTAAATAGATTTAGAAAACAAAAATAACTGAAAAAGCAAACTGAAGACTAATTATAGTCTTTGCATGCAAACTGAAACTGAACTGCTTCTCTAACTGCTTGAACTAACTGAATGTTAACTGTTGCTGCATGCATAAGAGCTGCGAACAAGTGAGGGAGGTGGAACAGACAGTTAAACATCAAGTGGAGAAATTATCTCCTGTTGACTTCAGTTTCTAACACATTTGAACAAATAATTTATGTACTTTAATTGGTTAGAGGTGAGCAGGTAAAAACTTGACTACTTTATTTTTGAAACCACTCTCAAGTTTTGAAAAACTTTGACTTTTGAGACAATGTCTTACAGTCCATCTGCCATTGTACCCATATGATTTACTGTTATTTTTTAAAAAAGGTACTAGCGTAGAGAGAGCTTATATCTTGTTCGCACCTTTCAAAACCATCCACATTGCTTCTTTTTCCATTGACGTTTTGAGAGCACAGGTCATGACAGGTTATAAAGAAATCAAATGTTAGTAGCATACCAGAAGTTTCTAAAATGAAACTATGATTTCTGGTCCACCACCTCCTCCGCAGAAATGCTCCCGTTTAAACAATTTGTGTGGTTGCTATTTATTAATACATTTTTTCTTTAAGACTCAAGGATTTTCTTATTCGCCATTAAAGGCAAAGGGAACGAAAAAATCTGCTCAAATTAGTCCTCATATGTGGCGAAAAGCTTTATTTGCTTATTTCCTTCTTGCTAGTATTAAATACATTTATTTTGCCCCTTGGGGACAGTTTGGATGAAAGACATGCCAAGATCGAGCCCAGTGTTCTTGCGATGAGGTGTGCTTCACCAGATACGACCGAGTGTGAAACCGATGCATTTCAAATGCAATAGTGCCAACTCTTCCTGGGCATGCCTTCGTTATTATTGTTGGTTCAATAATATGAGGCCACCTACAGTCACAATGTTTGTAAGAAGTAATAAATTACGGTGCACGAAACTCAAGTACACCAAAAGCAGAGGCAAAATTTGATCGTAAATTAATAATTAGTTCAAATCTAGAGGAAGAAAAACTATAGGTTACAGAGAGTAAGCATGAAGGAAAGAGAATGGAAGGAAATACTTCCACCTGCCTGAGACAGAGGGAAAAAAATGAAAAGAAAACCCATTTTAATTTACTCTCAATCGCTCTTGATGCACCATTTTGACATGGTGGAACTTCTCTGGAGCCTTCCTTTTGTGCCCTCCTCTCATCCCTTTCTCCTCTGAAAATGGAGTGATTTTTTCCCCCTCTCTTGTTATAAATATGGCTTTGACCTTTTAAAGGGCCATAAAAGAATCTCGAGAACCAAAGTTCTTTTTACATTTCTCAAGATGCATTAGCTAGGATTTTAATTATTTATCTTTCTCCTTCCGTGGAGTGCATTGAACTTCTTGCCCTCGCTACATTTCTCCCTCATCGCAAGATAACTTGTTTTATTTTTTTAAACCATCCTAATGAAAGTGTAAAAGATGATTAACCACCAGATATTACTAAGGTTGTAATCATATCTAAAATATATTTAAAGATCCCTCGATAAATAGTAAGAGGGCATGTGCGTTAATGCTTATGGGATGCATCATTTCAAAGTTATGGTTAATACCTTTGTTAAGATTGAAATTATAAATATGGACTAAGACTATATGATGACCAAGAAGATGTTATTTCTAGCTATAAAGTATCATATTTATACCAACATTAATATTTAAAGTATTTTAAAAAGAAATATAAAAATCATTGACAATTAAAAAAATACTCATTCAAATCAGTTTCTTTATTACCATTAACTAAATTATTTATTATGGAAAAAAAATGTAACAACAACATTTGAAATTCTATATATATAATTTTTTTTGTATAAGTGTATATAAGTATCTTATTGAATTGTCAAAATCAGACAAACATCAAAACCAACATCTTGTTCAAGCTTTTTTATTTTTTTTGTTTGCTATCATTAATATATTTTATTATTTTTGTCCCTTCACATCAGCTCAGTAATGCCTTCTATGTTTGAGGGCAACCTTAGCAATATCATTATCTATTGTTTCAAAAATAGATTCAAGTAGGTAGAATAACATGTACTTGCACAACAAAAGATGATAATTTGCAAATGAATTTAGTATTGTGTAGCCACATAAGTAAATCAAAAACCATATAATATATAATATAAATTATTATAATATTATTATTATTATTTTTTAATTAATATATATTAATTATACGTTATTATAAATAACTTCAACTCTAATGACTTGTTTTTGAATGCCTTCATCTTTTCTTTAATACAAAAGAGTTGGGTCCATGTCATAACATTTGGCTAATTCCACAATTTTATTTATTATTTAATTTTCCCATTGTTTTCAAAATTTTAAACTTGTCAACTCCAAATTCCTGCTTTCAGAATCAACCATCTTCATCTAACTAATACTAAAACCACAACAAAACTCTTTTTTAATTATATTTTATCTTCTAGTCCATCAATTTCATGAATATTTTTATTATATTTTAAGCACTTGCTATTGGATATTTTATTTTACTAACTTATACCTGAATTCTAAATAGTATTTATTGTTTAAATATGTTCTAAACGAACTTTCCACTTTTAGAGGTACGTGGATACAACATCTAATCTTCTAAGGGAATCTCGTCCTCTAAATTCCAAACTTGAAATATGGTTGTTGAATTTTAAGAATCTATGAAACCATTTGTTAAGTACCATGGAAAAATTGGTATTATCTCAATGATAGTCCTCACTATATATTGATTTTTTTTAAAGAATGCTAATGTTTAATCACGTCAAGGAAGGGCATAATCATATGATGATCCATATCTTCTACCCCACCCTTAGAATGGAAACAAAATGCATATTTTTAATCTTATTCTTACCTTTTCGTTACATTATTGATATGTACTTATGTCACCATCTCGATGACATTAAATGGTTTAATTTAGACAACACATATCAATTTATATTTTCTTTTCTAAGCCTTAGAGGGACAGATGTACTAAATTTTAAATGATATTTTCACATATTTATAAATTCACCTTATAGGATCATTTTTATTCTTATCCAAGAATTTCTCTTAGTGAACCAGGCTTCCTTGGTGGATGTCCATAATGTCCAAATTTTATAGTCATTCAGATAAGGAACTTCCACCAACTGGTTAAAGCTGCAATTTGCATTTGTTCATGATTGAATATTTTATAAAGTACAACATCCATGTGGCTAAACCTCTGGTAGATAAATACTTTCTATTTTCAAAGTGAATAAGGTATCGGCCTCTTATCTAGCCTTCAATCCTAGACTTTATTGATAGTGACGTCGTTCTTTCTCGACAAACACAATAATTAACGTTTACCTTGTGAGTTCAAAATATTTAACGGTTGGGACATGAAGTTAAGTACATGATGAAAATATTTTAAAAATATAGACAATTGGTCATAGATACCATCCCTTAATTACTCCTTCCCACCCAACGACTTCTAGGAGGAAGTCCAAACAAGGGAAAAAGAATACCACGCCCCATTTTCATTGCCTTCTTATATCTTGTCTTAGATTTAATTACTATTGGATTACGTGCCACATAAGGATCCTCTCATGTGCTTAGAAATGATATCCCTTAGTAATGAGCTTTTTAATATAGTTGAGATTAGTTTCTTCCATTATAACCTTTGGAATTATGATTGACTACTCTATAATGAAAACCACATTTATGTGACATTATTCGTATGTTATTAAATGACTATTTGACAATGTGAGTGTGTATATATATATATGAAATTTTATTACATTTTTAGTTATGATATTTGTTGAGCATATTATGTATTGTATTCTCTTGTTTTATATTTCTCTCTCATTATTATGATATGATTGAGACATGGTATTGAATTGAGATGAAATTATGTAAATATATTATGATGTTATTTAATCAATATGCACTAAGCATGATGTTTATTGAGTTGGATTTGATTATCTATATACAATTATGACTGTAGGTGATACTACCACATCCATATGTATTATTGGTTGTTACTTTAATCACATGTGTATGGTTGTTGCCAATAGATAGACTATCATGATGCCTAGGTGTAATCAAGCACCATGTGTATTTTGTTCGCTTTCCTAAGAGTTGGGGGAGAGTAGGAGACTATGTGGCTAAGTGATGACTCACCTCCCACATTTTTCTGAAATTAATATACATATTAAACTATTACCTCAAACTAGAACCTTACTCTATGGATATGGGGTTTCCTGATTGAGAATCTTTCCTCTTATGAACTCACTAAATACTTTTTTAAATACCACATTGAAGATAATAATCATACACATATAATATATTATGAGTGAATGAGCATAGTCATGTTCGTAATATTTATATGGCATTAGTGCATAGGTGTCTCCATGATAATAGCCATATAAATATGTTGAAGACTTTGGTTAATAATTTATTGAAGATGATGTGTTACTCTTAGCTAAAATAAATGTTAGTTATACATTGGTTGTGTCCTACTATGATTTCAATTTCCTATTTTACTTATTAATTATAAATGGCTAACTGAGTAGAACAAATGTTAGCTCTCTTGGGGCAAAGTCCTACTAAGATCTGTAATTAATATTTCACTTACTATGATGGAGTAATGAGAGTGATTTGTTATATTTCCATAATAAGGGGATTAGGATTATTGTGACTAGTCCTTCTAGTTAAGTATTGATTTTTACTGATATTGTGATAGTATAATTACTGTATTTTATTTTTGAATTTTTTTATTTTGATGCACTTATTTTGGTTATGATCAGTTTCATTACATATTAGATATTTGCATTGTTATGTGATTGGTTATAACACTAACCATGTATGCAATGTATTTATTACTAGTGCCATGGTTAGCACATTTTAGAATCAATGACAAGACTCTATGTATGTATAAATGCATGTACTATATGAAGTAGCCAATGTGAGTATGAATGGGTTTAGGGATTACAGGGATAATCATTTAATTTTATATATTATGTTGTGCTTATTTAAATATTTTATATCAATGTTTTAATAGGTAAATCTAGTGTGGGGGTGATAAATAATGATGGAAAATAAGTGGGGACAAGAGGTTACCAAATATACATGTAACATAACCATTCCATTATCATAAAACCCTTAATGTGTGTTTATCTACATGTGTGTGTCCACCTCCTTCTTTATGTATGTAGCTTGATACCTTTCCATCTAAAATTAAATTATGTGGACCCCATTTATTTTTATGTATTTCTCATGCACATAGGCATACATTACCTAAAATAATAAGAACTTAAGGGAACACTTCCTTGTGTCAATGATGTTTTGTGATTATGTATCACCTCAGTCTTGTACTCTTGTAAAACTCAAAACATTGATATTCATCTTATCTTTACGCATGCCTTTGCTTCTGCAATCCTCATGTTTTATTTATCTTGTGCCCCTTGGCATATCTCTTAGTTAGACTAGTCATATTTTGATGGCATTGACATCCTATCTTTACTATAATTTTTTAAATATAATTTTATTACACCTCTGCAAGTTTTAAGCCTATACATACTCTCTTACAGCTTAGACACTAATGTTCATGATAGATAGTAGAATCAACATTATTGTAATGTCCCTATGTAAGTGTCCAGTCCCTTAAAGTCATCCAATTTTCAAATGAAACACACTACAATGGTCAACCTAAGTGTTTTAATGTGAGTTATCTCCTAAAAGGATTCATATAAATATAATATCAACCCTCATTCATTTCTCATTTATAAATCAAATAAAGTGACTAAAGCACTTATCAAAAACACTATATCAAGCATTAAATTGATTAAAAAAAAATCTTCCATATTTAAATAATAGTCATGGGTATAACATATCTACATCTCTAAAGTATTAAAGGATAAGTCATAAGGTCTCATTTTCCAAGTTACATGCTACATCACTATTATACTTACTTTACACACATTTAGTGATTCTCACATAAACCAACATTTATACGAGAACTACATGAGTCTGAGGCCTTCTTCTAGAGTATTTGATATGTAGGAAGTAGCCTTTGGTAGTAGGATCATTGTGGATCAACTCAACATCAAGTACACACTAACCCATTTTTCCCTAAGGTTACATTAAAGATGTAAAGTTATGGTTTTACAATTTTACATGGAGAGACAGTCCATGACCTAGATATGAATGAACTAGAGATAAGGCAACACAAACCACTTAAAATTTAGGTGGTTTCATCATATTTGAGCTGATATTTAGTATTTTTCACTAGCAATGAACCCAAATTATATCACTGATGTAATCATCCCAGGATGACACAACTATCCAAAGATCTGGAGGTATTAGATACAAAATCTAACAACTATTACAGAATAGTATTACCACTTTCTTTATATGTGTACTAAATTTATATATGTTTTAGCATAAAAACTATCTAATTACATCACTTTTTTCATTTCTATATCTAGCATAGTTTTAGTTTCCATTTATATCATATCTTAGTTTAATAAATGCAACATATGGTACATATGATTTTAGCACATTAATTGGTCTAATCTAGATTTTATATTCACCCTTGTGCCCTATCACTATTATATCATTCATTACATCTACCTAAGTAGGATCGATATATAAATTAGGATAAAACATTTGGTGAACCTGACCTTGAATATCAATCACTAGGTTAGCTATAGTTTTTTTATTTATTTTTATAAACACCCTAATTTGGTAAAACAACCACAAGCACTATGTATTCTATTGCTCTTTCACATTAAGGGCCTTATTTATGGCTATAAACCTTGTTCACATTTTCATATTGATTCTTTTGATCTCTTTTATGCCTTTTTCTCCCTTTTCCTTACACCCTTAGTAGTCACAATTCAGCTTTTGTAAGTCCTAGGTGCCCCTAGCCTATCATCCTTGAATTTTGATTTATTCTAAGCCTTAGGAATTAGTACCATATTTAGGCCAATAGTGACACATGGTGCTACTCTCCACTTTTGCCTTCAATGTTTGATAGACACTTTCACCTATGTTTGAGTCTTGACCCCTTTGTGACCCTTCTCTCATGTTTTTTTATATATTTTTAAAAGAATTTTCATATAAATGATAAAGTAATTTAAAATAAACAAATATCCTCCTATATAAATAGCATCACATGGAATTTTACATCTAGAACTTATTAATTTGGCATTTATTTACATAAAATCAACCAATAATACAACTCAAATACTCTATATGCTACTCAAAATCCACACCCAAACATTTTCATGCTTGATCAATTAAGGGCCTACATGAAATTTATCCTAGCATATCATGCAAGTTGATGGTTCACATTACCTAAGTGACAACTACATGTGATCTGAGACCCCTAACATTGGGGTTAATGAAGCCATTGGTCAAGACAATAGGGGTTCTACTCCATGGGATTGTAACATCCCATAAACCAATTTTCTTCTTTCCTTTTACATTTTATTGGTCCATTCTTTCATGTGTGCAGGTATTCCTTAGGTTTTTGGACAAGAACCACCCTATAAAGTGGCATAAATGATCCCTTACGCAATTTAAAATCACCTAAAATATCATGAAGAACTCCCATAACTTCTCTAAAAGTTACAAATAGTCCATAAAAGAGGGACACTAGTGCCAGGTTTGGACACTATTACCACATGGCACTATTGTCTTAATGGCGGCACTACTATCCAGAGCTAAATCTAAAAAAAATCATCATTAAGATTTATCTATTGATACTTAGTCATCTCCAATATTCATATCCATGAAAAACTCTATGTATATCCAGATAAGTACAATTTCTCCTTGTATTTACTATTTTTTTAAAGTTACATACAATAAATGAATTCCATCTTTATTTTACATTAACAATAGACCCAAGCCCTTAATAGAGCTTAAGATTTACATAGTAAAACCATAGAAGGTTAAATCATTTGGTGAACCCATTTAACTTTGAATATTTCTCAAAAATCCCTAATTTTCCTTAGGGGTTTACCTTATAAACTTTGCACATTAAATTAGTGTTACAAAATTTTGATTTTATGATGTTTCATATTAACCTAAATAATTTAATTAATCCCATATTAGGGTTTTACTTATTTTAATAAATTTGAATATTTGTAACACAACCTAAATTCAAACCTTATATCCACCTAATATGTCTGTATACACAAACATTATAAACTAGGGTTTCAACAACCCTACTTTTTATTACACACTATGTTGAACACATTCACACATACTAATGTTATAACATATTCTACGTATTGTGTGTTTATTATTTATTATTTACATTTTCTTCTTTGCCAAGTTTAAAATGGCATCTAAAAATCCTTCTACCCCTCCTCCACTATATGAAATTTTGAATTTTTCTCTAGATTTTAATAATTAATGGACTAATTTTAAAGATTGTACATTAGAGCATGATAATTAATTCATGTTTAGTGATGATGATGACTATTGTTATGATTATATATATGAATATTATTATTCACATGACAATATAAATTAACATAAGGATACATTGGATAAATCATATTCTCTTTCCTCTTACTCTTCTCTTATTCCAAAAACTCAAATTAATAATACAATGCCAAAGGAACCTCTATTTTATAGTGTTTTACTACAATGTGGTCCTTGATTTTCAACTAATTTTTCCACTTTATTGTTCAAAATATATCAATATAAATTCACTACATGAAAATCAATTTCACATACTTCAAGTAAAGTAGATAATAACCATGCATCTTATTTACCCTTCTCAATTACATTTAAAAAATCAAATACAAATTATATTACACCTTTTATCAATGTACAAAATAAGGTAGATGAAATTTATTTATCACCTTCATTCACATTTCAAGCTCAATGCAATGATTCTTTGCCAAAAATATATAGTGGACATGTTTCTAAATCTTATCCTATATTTCATAATATGCAATACGAAAACATGGTTAGTACTCCTTCCCTTGATCCTCAAAAATAAAATGATAATCATGATTGCGTTGCCAAAATGACTAGTTAATAGATGTCTTGCATTACATTTACACACAATGTAAATTACATAGTAGTAAAAATTTAAAATCTTCTCCTTATCCTTATCTTAATGAGCATGTCAATGATACTTCTTCTACTCTTACCTCTTCCAATGAATTAAATTTTGATTTTTATAATTATGATTATTGTGATTATGATGAAGATGAGATATAATCTATAACTTATACTTCTCTTACCTCACATATCTCACTTGTTCAAGAAAATAATACATCACATTTTTAAAGACAAACCCACACTTATTATTATGTGCAAATTTCCATTAACTAGAAAGTAAAACACCTTCTATTCAAACTAACAATATAAAACATAACAATGAATAACCCTCAACCCCCCTTATTATAGTGGAACCCATTTCTCAAACAAACCCAAATGAGGATGATAGCTGATTTCCATGTAACTAGGTCCAAACTATCACATCTCCAAAGGTTATTAAGAGAAATTGAACCCTTCTAAACAAGAATTCCCATCTAATATACCAATGGATAAAATAAACAATAAAATTCAAGCATTAAACAAACCATTGATAATGATAATATACCTTTAAAAATGTTAATTTATTTAATGCATGGTGAGGGTACTTTTAAAAAATAAGTACATCATCTCACATTAGAGAATGAAGATTACAAATCCTAGGTTGATGCCAATGTTATACATAAAATCCTATACCATGTAGAATATCAACTATGAGTTTACTAGAAAACATTTAGATATTGGTGTTACATATATTTGATGGAAAAGGATATCTATATTTACATCTTTAGGATTATTATAAATCCATGGCTCATGTTATAAATAAGTTAATTCTACTACAAGTGTTCCCAAAGTCACTAAAGGACAAATCACTAGATTGGTTCCCCCATAAACTCCCAACTAGATATTTATATATATATGAGGAGCTAGGGATAGTATTCCTCATGCATTATACACAGAATAAGGTACCTCTACTCACATATGACAGATTACCTTCCTTGCACTAGGGTGAGACAAATCCTATGATAGATTATAATCTATGGTTAAAAGATTATTTGCATCAATTAATTTATCAACCAATAAATTTAGAAGTATAATACATTTTTGCCAAAGGTTTAAACTCTCCTCTCAAGGATATATTTATATATCAAATAACTAAATCATTTATACATCTATACAACAAAGATATATCATTAGAGACCTAGTTGAGATTACTAGTTACATAGTCAAAGGTAGTTTTGGCTATGGAACCATTAGAACCTCAATCATAAGATTTGGTAAAACATCCTACTCTACTTCAAATTCATAAACAAGTGGAACATAAGAAACCAATAATAATAATAATAATAATAATAATAATAATAATAATAATAATAATGGCAAATATGCAATCTACCTATCACAATCTATAGTGAGTAACACACAAGATATATATAAAATGGTTATATTATTTTTTGATAATGATAGGCTTTATGAAATTATGTTGAAAATAATATATAAGGAGATGACCACACTTTCTTCAACTAAACATCATACATGACACCATTTACTCTAGGTACCACAAAAGCATTATTATCATTTACACCATATTAATAGACATTCAAATGATCATTAATATACACTCATATCTCACATCGATTAGTACATTAGTAAAGGCATCATAGAGTTCACATAGGGGGAATCAGGGCCTCATTTGAAATAATCTCCTAGATCACACTCCTCTATTATGGATTTATTTGATGACATAATTTATAATGAACCATTGGTCACTTATCATATGAGCCTTTTGACTTCTAGAATAGTTGTTATTAGTAGTCTACTACAACATAGCCTCAACAATAAATATAAATAGTTTATAGATTTTAGAATGCACCTCCAGTGCATACACCAATTAAGATATTTATGAATAATTATAGACCAAAATCCATATTTTTGGTACAAACACCATTCAATATATTTGGAAACAATTAAAGAGCTTAGAATGCACCTCTAGTGCACATAGAATTAAAAATATTTACTAATAATTGTGAACCTAAGGGCACAGTTTCAATTAGATAATTGATAAATATATATGGAAATAAATACAATGATCATAACCAGACTTTAATCTGCACACCAAATAAAATATTTGCAATAAACTAGACAACTCAGAGTGTAGTTTCATTGAAAAACTAATCAATATTTTTGTATCCAAGTATACAGAATTATCCACTAGAAGTACATCATAAGTAATTCTAGTTTCATAGTCTCTATCTATACAAACATAGCATGATTAGTATGTTCACTAGTTCTCCATGCCATTTGGGTTTCGATAGGGAATCTCACAATCACAGGGTAGACATAAAGATATACTATGAGATATAAATTAAAAAAATGAAAAATATATACCAATATAATACAAAAACTTAAATCTCTTGCAAATATGCCTAAAAAATTCACAAAACATATACAAATCAATTACCATTAATCCAATGAAAAAAAATGTCAAACATCAAACATTTCAAATAATTAACCAAATATAAACACAAAAAACTATAAAATATAACCAAATCCACATGCCAATACATAGTGGTAAATTACAACAACATCCATATGTGTGTGTGTGTGTGTGTGTGTGTGTGTGTGTGTGTGTGTGTACATACATACACACACACACACACACACACACACACACACACACACACACATATACATATATATATATATATATATATATATATATATATATATATATATATATATATATATATATATACATATATATATATACATATACATATACATATATATACATATATATACAGATATATATATATATATATATATATATATATATATATATATATATATATATATGTATGTATATATATGTATATATATATATATATATATATATATATGTATACATATATATACATATATATATATATACATATATATATATATACATATATATATATATATATGTATATATATATATATATATATGTATATATATATATATATGTATATATATATATATATATGTATATATATATATATATATGTATATATATATCTGTGTATGTGTGTGTGTGTGTCTATATATATATATATATATATATGACTTAGAATAACATTTCAATACAAATAAGATGCATAACTCAATTATGCGATCATGATTGCTTGATCAAACTCCCTCACACTCACTCTCAGACACATCATAACTATAAATCAAGGTCCCACTATCTCTATAAGACCTTGGCCTATGCATATGACTACTCTCTTTCTCTCTTGGTGCATTAAAGTCTCATCCCTACACTTTTGCATACTCCCATTGAACTCGTATGTAGTCATCTATTATTTGATGACTCACCCTACCTAGACAATTAGGAGAGACCATAGTCCGCCTCTGTAGCTCCACACATAACTCATATATATGACTTAGAATAAATTTCAATACAGATAAGATGCATCAGTCAATTATACGATCATGATTGCTTGATCTAGCTCCCTCACACTCACTCTCAGACACATCATAACTAGAAATCAAGGCCCCACTATCTCTATAAGACCTTGACCTATGCATATGACTACTCTCATTCTCTCTTGGTGCATTACATGCTCATCCCTACACTTTTGCATACTCCCATTGAACCCGTATGTAGTCATCTATTATTTGATGACTCACCCTGCTTAGACAATAAGGAGAGGGCATAGTCCATCTCTATAGCTCCACACATAACTCATATATATTTATTATTAATCCCATATATACAAAAAAAAAATTATCTCCAAATGATCAAATAAATGAACTTCCTTCCTATCCTAAATACGTGCCTTGACCACCTCACAACATGAGAAACTAGCATCTCATCTCCTCGACATGTTTCTCTCAAAATCAAACTTATTTCTACTCAAATCATGAAAATGAATTTATAATGATTCAAAATGACCCACTAAAGTCATAAATTAGTCAATGTAACCCTATTAATGTTAACCCCACACACCAATTTTGCTAATGAATACAACTATCTTGTTATGACCATATCTCAAGAACCATAGCTTTGTTTTATGAACCATTGTTTACACATGGGACTTTATATCTATTCATTATATACCATATTTTAAAACCGATTTGATAAACATTTTCAAACCTAAAAAATGAAAAAATATCTACATTTTATTAACCATATAATAGACTATGTACTTATCAAACTATGCACTAAAATATCAAAGTCTAACACAATCAATACATTATTCAATCCTAAAGCACTGCCACAATTAACAAATAACACTAGAACAATCTATCCTTACAACTTTTGGTTACATATCCTCATTATAGTCTCATCTCTCTCACCAAAAAGGGGGGAAATATGCATATATTACTTAAGACATAGAGAGTTACATTCAAATCTTCAAAGACATAGGCATCTAGAGTAAGTATTTTTTAGAATCTATAGACATGCAAGTCTACATAGATTTACACAAGCACGTAGTTACACAAATTATTTAGATATATAGACATACAGGTCTACACATGATTACATATGCATTCAGTTGCATAGCTTATTCAGATTATATAGATGAATAGGTTTGCACAAGTTTTACATAGGTTTACACATGAATGGAAAGTTATAGATTTTTAAACATATAGATGCATAGGTATATAAAGGTTTTACACAAATTTTACATACATTTACAAATTCATCTAGAACTACATAATTTTAGATATACAGATGCACACATGTATACATGTTCTATGAAGGTTTACATATGTATTAAAATGTACACTCTATGAATATATACAACTTTGACACAAGTATACTATTTTATTAAGATATGTAGATATGCATCTACATCACTTAGATATTAGGATTATTGGGCACAATACTTAGTGTATGTCTTTGATCCCCATTTTTATACTTACCAGGTTACCCTAGTATAGTCACTAATATCATCATAGGGTTTTCACTAGCATGGGTCATGAGGCCATCTATAGTAGTTGATCCATAGCAATACACCAAAGTCAATCTACATCACTTAGATTTAGAGTGGGGTAAAATAAGCCTTATTTCTACACACCTTCAATTTACATAATCAGATTCCAAATGAGGGCAAGTGATCCTTATTTATCCACACCTTTAGTTTACATACTGATATTCAAATTGGGTGAATGTGAGCCTTGTTTTTCCAAACCTTTAGTTTACATACTCATATTTAAGGTGGGGGAAAGTAAGCTTTGTTTCTCCACCACGTCAGTTTACACACTTAGTTTTTGTATAAGAGGAATTTAAATCATATTTTTCTTTCCACATATTACACTCTGGTTCTCATCCAAAAGTGGGCCAAATCAAGATTACATTAATATAGATAAGTACAACTAGGAATTTCTATTTTCTTTTACTCTAGTACTTCTATTTCATTATATTACTAGAATAAAAGAGGGGATGTAAACACCATAGTTTAGAAAAATAACCACAAGTATTATGTCTTTTGTTGCTCTTTCATACAAAGGGTTTTAGTGATGGTTATAGTCCTCGTTTATGTGGTCATATTGAGTGTTTTGATCTCTATTATGCCTTTCTATCACTAATTTTGACAGGCTCAGTAATAAAATGTCACCTTCTCCCAATCTCAAGGGCCCTTAGCTTGTCATCCTTTAATTTTGTAGTGTTCTAAGCCTTAGGACATTAGCACCATTTTTAGGATAGTAACACCACATGGTGCTACTATCCACTTTTGTCTTTATTGTCTAATCAGCCCTTTTACCCATGATTTTGTCCTGGCCCTTACTTGACACTCTTATATTTATTATATCTTTTTCATTACTTATCAGACAATGGACAAGGTATTATATTCCAAACGAACATCTTCCTATATCAAGATCCTCATAAGATGTTTTATATCTAGCACTTACTATTTTGGCACTTATTTACATAAAATCAACCAATAATATGACTCAAATACACTATATACTAATAAGTATTCACACCTAGACATTTTCATGCTAAATTAAAGAAAGCATAGGAGAAATTCATCATGACATATCATGTATGTTGATGGTGCAAATTATCTAAGGGAGAACTACATGAGATCTAAGACCCCTAACATTGGGTATAATGTAGGTAGTGGTTAAGATAATAGGGGTTCTACTCCATGTAATTGTAATATCCCATAACCTAGTTTGTCCTTTCCTTTTGCATTTGACTAGTTAATTATTTCATGTGAATAGGTATTCATTAGGGTTTCAGAGAAGAATAATCTAAAACAATGACATAGATGAATACCATCACAATTGAAAATCACCTATAATATCCTTCCTAACACATAAAACTTATCTAAAATTTGTAGACAATCACTACAAGATGGACACTAGTGCCATGTTTGGACACTAGCATTACATGTCACTACTATCTTAAGGGGGTATAACTATTCAGGGCTAGATCTTGAAAATTAGTCAACACATGAAATATTCCTCTTTATCTACTCAATCCTCTCCATTATTAAGTTCTATGATAAACTCTATGTAAATCTAAATAATTCCACTTTTACGTTTTATTTATTATTTTTAGAAAGTTACATAAAATCAATAAATTCTAATTTTATTCCCGATTAACAACAAACCCAAGCCTTTAATATAGATTTTGGATTTACATAGTAAATACCTAGTAGGTTAAATAACTTTTCCTATTATTGATTCCTCAATATTATAATTTTATAATAATTTTCATCATCTAGATCTCCATAAATTATTTCATTATCTAATACATTATAATATCTATGGTTTTCAATGTCACTTCTCTTTTAAAAAATGTTAAGTAAATTCTTTCATATAATGGCATAGTGTTAAAATGGATATGGCATTTGATATCTCTTCATAATTCCTCGTGTGATGCTATAGAGATAGTATTTATATGCCAAAATGAGAAATTGAATAATATTCATGCTAAAATTTCACTACTTGAGATCCTAAATAAAAAATTGTTTACAAGGACATACTATATGAGACATTGAATGAAACTCAAGTTCCAAGTGATATGCAGCCTACTTATTTTTAAAATATATTGCAATATCTCAAGAACAATGTCAAGATTATTACTTTTGATGCAACTGACATACTATTCAAAGATATTATTGATCAAGAGTTACCTTTGTTCATACAAGATATAATATAAAATAAGGGAATAAAAAGGTACTAGTTGATAATGTATAGGTCCTAAACATTTATAGTATTAACTTTATAACTGCCAGGGGAATTAACACCAATCTTATTTAAATTTTCATTATGCATATGAAAGGGTTTGATAATTTACATAGTCCTCTAGTTCGTCAAATTAGATTAGATGTGACATTGTAACCAAATATTATTCCAACTACTTTTCAGGTAATGTCTCAATATTTACATTATAATATACTTTTGGGTAGACCTTGGACATATTCAATGGAATTTGTCCCATTTACTATTCAAATATGTGTAAAATTCACACATGATGGCACTCTATTAACAATGTTTGCCAATGATAAAAAAAATTCTAATTTTACAAAATACAATCTTAAACTGAAGGCATTCTTGTAGTAAATACCACATAAATAATTCATTCCTTTTGAACATATACACACTTATGAAATAGGAAACTTAAATAGAATGGTTCCTCATCTCAATATTCAAATAAAGTACCACATATTAAGGTTCACATAGATGTACATCATGAATAAGAATCATTACCAAAACATCCTAAATTTAGAGATTATTAACTAACACTTGCTATCTATGAGGATGATGATACTCATATACCTATATCCAAAATAAATGGTGGTTTACAATAAATTATATAACCTATGTCAAACACCACCATTCTTATGGATTATCTTATGACTATGATGAGTACTATTGGGGATCTTGAAATTTTGGTTTTAATAATTAAAATGGAAATGGATTTCCATAATGCAAATGAAAATGTTACCTTGTTAAATAAGTCACCTCTTGCACAATGCATACTTTAATATCCTTATCTACATGGTTTTGAATTACCACATTTAGCTGTATTTTATCACAATAAAGATCTATTTGGTCACATGATAAATTATGCACATTATTTTGGTCAATGGGAATATGATGTCAAAATATTATTAAAAGTATTCCATATGAACATTTCTGATGAGGCTGACAATTGGTTCTATAGCTTACCAAAGGGTGCCTTAACCACTTTTTCTCCTTCCAAGTACTAATGTTTTATCCCTTATATAAATGAGAGAGATAAATTACCAAATGAACATTATGAGAAAAAAATGAGGTGTTCCTAATATTTATATGAGTAATTTATGAAAATTACTTAATGTGAGGCCCATAAAAGGTCCTCATCCTATCCTAAATCTTCAAGTGTATATAATCAAAATGTGCACACATGACCAAGATTTAGTAATTACCTTATACATGGGTGGTTCTAGATTTTTTCATAACCATATTGATCCTAAAAAAATAAAAACTACTTAAAATATAAAGTATTTTATAAAACTTGGTACTAACTTATATGACATGAAAAACATGGCCACATAGAAAGACTCCATTGGCACATAACACTATGAAATGATTGTCAACCTAAAGTATCTCAAACACTGGTTTGGATTATTCCTAACACGTAACCATATGAATTTATCCTAGGAAATCTTTCACTATACTGAATGGAATAAAAACTTGATCCAAATCAACAAGTAATTTCCTCATCTCATGAAGTAAATTTAATACATATTTTAAATGATAACATTACACATTCTACTACACATGCAAAACATGAGGAGTAACATGATTTGTACATGTTTAACCTATCCAATCATGATGCAAACAATGTAATAGGTCCAACTTTAATATGTAAGGTTCACGATGGGGGAGATATATGTGACCATCCATAGGATGACATCATATAATGATAGTTCCTCATGCTCAAAAATTCTAAAACTACCCTAAAAAATAAAAAAATTCAAAAATCCAAAAACATTTTTTGACACCTACATGTTCTATTGGCTCCTTATAATTTATATATTACTTCAATGTTGAGGGATAACATATAATTTAATCCTACATACATATATATAAGTATATATAGATACATGATACACTCATATTTTAGATGTTGTATTTTCCTTCTACTCATGTCATATAGACATTAGGATAATGCACTTATTCTAACATGATACACAAAGGTTATATGATTGGATGATCACTCTACATTATCATGTTTGAGCTTACATACAGGTTTACACATGATGCATCCATGATTACATATTACACTTGGTACATGATATGTTATTCAATTTACATTATTTGCTAACACATTTGATCCATGAGATACAATGATATGTTTAGGTTAGATTCTTATTTTTTTTTCTTTAGACACTTCCTTGAGTGTTTTTCCTTTCTATTATCTTACTTGTTTGAGATTTTTAATATGATCCATTATATGAGGTTCCTATACCTATGTTTTCCATATTTAACATTTTAATATGTCATTACTTATTATATAGATAGTTGAATATATCATTATTTTCTTTATGGACATTTGAGTAGGTCACGTTCACTTGATTTTATGGAATTTGAACATGCCCCTTCTTTGTCATGTCTTTGGACCATTACTTTTTTTCTTAATTTTGATTTCTCTTGTGTGTGTTATTTTTTTATTTTTGAACTTGTATTGTAACCATATATACGTTTCCATGAGATTTGTGATGCATCTTTAGCCTACATATGTTCACATTGGTTTTATGCGTTTGGTTGATACATTTACATAGACATGTTTCCTTATATATGTTATATTATTAAATCCATAGATTTTATAGTTATCTTACCCTTTTTAGATTAGGTAAATCCTAGGTATAATTTTTCTATCGCTTCAAATGGGTTAGCATATTAGTGGGGCATGTTTGAGAAGCATGTTCTCCAAACTTTGCTTAGTTCTTAGACTCAGTGGAGCCATGTCACATGGAAATCACTTCCACAAATTCAAAGTTTTCATATTGATGGGGGGAATGATTTGGAATCATGTTATGCACATTCATTTCAAATGGTATTTATATTAGTTAATAGTCTCAGTGGGGGCATGCTTCAGAGGCATTTTCTCTAGACCTATTCAGTATTTAGCTTCTCCAATTTATAGTGGGGACATATTTTTGAAATATGTCCTTCAAATTATTAATTTTATCAATTTTATGTTTATCCATATATAGTGGGGTAATGCTTTGGAAACATTTCACTAGGGGTTTTTTAGTGGTAAATCTTTGTTAATTTATGAATATTCCATTTTTTATAAGTTAATATTTCGTAAATTTTATGGAGTGGTTGATAGAGCAGGATCACCTAAATGTTTAAGGTCAAACTTAACTTAAAAGATGGTTTCATCTATAATTGAATATAAATTTCCTCATATAAATATAATTTGTCAGTACCATGAAATCCAATTCACAGAAATTCACCACATACCATCGGGCAACTATAAGAATTTTTTTGGGGGTTTATATTTCAAAACCTAGCAGGGATTTAATAATCAATAGTTTTATCAAGGTATGAAATGATGTTTTGACAATATAATTATTTATTATTTCTAGATATAATTTCATTTACTGTTCTTTAAGTGTCATCATGATAATTAAACATGAGGGCATCAAATAGTAGATAGTGGGTTCTAGAATGCATCCTACAAGCACCTGGTGATAGCCTACCAATGTCTAATGATATCCTATAGGTGTGTGACAATATCCTACAAGTGTGGGAAAGTAATTAGAGACTAGGGGTAGATGAGAATAATCTACTATAAAATGACGATATGCTATGGTCAAACACTGGTAGGTTGGTTAAATGTTGATAGGCTATAGTTGGACATGGACATGCTATAGTTAGATACTAATAGGCTAGACATGTGCACTTTTAGGTTACTATCAGGCACTTGTACTTGTAATATGTTAGTAGGATCTTGTAGGCTACAATTAGAAGCCCTCATGTTTAATTGTTGTCAGGATTACATATTCATCTATCAATCATCTATATTTATTATCAATTATCCTCATTTTACTATTAATACTCTTTCATCCATGACTCTATAAGATTTATAATATAACTTCTATTAAAAATGTTAAGGCCTCTAAAAAATTTTAAAAAATAAAATAACCTATTATCTTATTTTAGCTAGACAATAAACATAGGTACTAGATATTCAATTAACTAGTGATTTTATTTATTGGCTTGTGTTAAATTTAAATAATAATTAAAATGTCTTAAACCATTTTTCATGTAGAACCCAGTAATAACTCTTTTGAAAATAAATTTCCACAGGGAGACATACTTGGGTATGAATTTTACATGCCGAATAGAGGTACTAACTCCTAGAATACAATATTTTTAAATAATTAAATATTATTTTAAATATTAAATAATAATGATAAGGTATTTAATAATATTGCATGTATAACCCATTGATAAAGGTATCAAAAATATCCCTGAATTGGTGGACATACATGGGAATGAAATGTCAAACATAGGTATTGAATTATAAATATTAATTGATTTAATGGTTTTTATTTTTCTATAATTTAGTATTAGTGTTTATTAAAAATTAGTGTTGTATAAACATTTTACATGTAGAATTCAATGATAAAAGTATTGAAGACTTGTATAACAATTTTGAATATATATATACCTCCCCTAAAAGAAGTCACTCAAAAAGAAATATCCACTATCCCAATGA
The DNA here is from genome assembly GCA_037957365.1 of Torreya grandis. Taxonomy (NCBI): domain Eukaryota; kingdom Viridiplantae; phylum Streptophyta; class Pinopsida; order Cupressales; family Taxaceae; genus Torreya; species Torreya grandis. The sequence goes on from JARHVA010009031.1 coordinate 200,072, forward strand.
ATTAAAGGAAACAAAGATATGAAATCATAAGTAGTGGTGTCGTTGATGATTTCCCAACACAAAATAATAAATTTAGTCACCTAACATAATATTTAGATGAGATTGATATGTAGCCAAAACAATCTCTAGTAAAAAAAAACATTAAAAAACTATGTAGAAGAAGAAAAATACATGGATAATTAGAAGATTATTTCAGTATGAGTGGGCATATAAATAATCATTTATTGAACCTATATATCCAAAAAATATAATTGACACACTAATAAAATTAAACTACATAATATGTAGTTGGAAACTGGGAAAGGACCACAAAATTCAACTCAAGTTGGACATAATTGAGAAACATTATGTCAGAAAATTATGAATTGGTAAAATACAAAGATATAAATATCAAAAAAATAGTGAGATGGAAAAATGAAAAAGAGTACATGAATCAATGTTATGAAACATACTATCATAATCATCATAAACATCAATAGAACCTCATTGAGAAATGAGGAATAATTAAAGCTCAATTTGTAATGGTTTTTCAGTCTAATTTGCTTGCCAAAAATATACAATTTTAATATTTATATCACATTCTAAAAAGAGGAGGGCCAATATCTATTTTTTTTAGATTAAAAGATTTTATTTTAGCATATTTTATTGCACCACATTCCACATTCACATTATCATAAGGCTATGGAATAAATTGTATCACAAAAATGTTCTACCAAAAGAAATTAGTGAATATTTTCCATTATGATTATATGAATTGTGCCGAACAATGATTTTTGGGTATGTGAAATATGAAAGAGTATTTAGTGCATTGTCTTTTATTAAATAAAGGCTTTGAAATAGATTGGATAAAAATCTTGAGACATGTTTAAGGTTGTATGTTTTAGGTTATCAAGTGGATGTGTTTCCATATGATAGAGAAATTTTAGTTAGGAGTGTTTTAACTAAAATAATAGGTCTGACTATTACATCTATAAAAGAAGATAGTACAACTGAAAACATGAGTGAAATAGGGCATACAAATGTGAGCGATGAAGAATGGGTTACCAAAGTGTTTTTTGAAATACCTGAGTGTTAGTATATAACATTGCAATATGGATATGAAAACTATTGAACAATAATTAATCTATTACATTGTTTATGAAATGCTTAATTTATTTTATTTGAGTTTTTATGAAATTATCCTATATTTATCATATTAAAATGGTATTATTTAGGATTGTTTACATTGCAAGTTGCAAAAATAGTACATATTCAGCATTCTATTTATTTGATTGTTTGACCTTTTAAAATAAATTTACATTTTTAAATCAAAAGAAATGGTAAAAATTATTTCAATAGATTTGAAATCAAATTTACTATAAATTAAACCAATTGAACAATGCAAAAAATTATAACAATTCGTAGCCTAATATGAGTAAAGAATGCATAATTACAAAATATAATTTAAATATTATAAAACATAAGTTTTCAATAATTACAAAACATAAGCATAAAAAAACTCGAGTCTTTGAGCTCAAACCTCAGTTTCCATTAATTACAAAAGTATTATATGGAATAAATTGCAAACTAACCCTAAAGTCTCATTATGGATCAACTCGTCCTTCCACTAGTTGCTGGGTAGTAATGGTAGTGGATGTGTTGTCTATGAGGATCGAGATCATAGATTCTTGAAGATTTTTCACTGTAAACTGGATATTGGAAAGAGTTTCCCATTATTATATAGCAACAACTCCCACTAAAAGTAATGATGGGTGCACTTCAACTTTGTTTTTAAACAAAATATAGGGATCCAAGCCATTTTCTTGAATTATTTTCCTAAATTTTTTATTTTGCTTATTCAATCAAACAAGTTTCTCCTTGAAATAATTTTTTTCATAAATACTTTTATGTGCATTCTTTTGATGCATGTCAAGGAAAATAACTTGGTTCTTCAAATTTGTATATTTTGACTGTAAATTATGAAAAAAAATTAATTAGTTAAATTTTTTAAAATAAATTTTAATTTCAAAAAACCATCAATAAACATACCACATATTTTTATTTTTTTTCATTTGTAAGATCTTCAAGGATTTTGTTTTTAGCCCACTTGTTATAGTATTCTTGGGCTTCTAGATTTACATTCTCAAGATTGCTTAACATTATATCAAGAACATCATCATTAAATCTATTATTCATAACAAGACTTCTTGAAAGTACTTGGTTGAATAAAACATAAATTTTTGATGGCTAATTCTCTACCATTGCATACAATTGATTGTATTGACTATGGTTGAAGAAATAGGCATTTATTTCCTAAATTAATACTTTTTCTCAATGATCTTAATTTCTAAAATCATCAAGATTTGGAAGAATAAAATCATTAGCATAATATTTAGTATTCTTTTACAATAAATTATAAATGGTAAAAAGGTACTTTGGTCATCTATTTGGGGAATCTACTACACAGGACTGCCTTTGGTGTTGTTAGGTAGAACATTGGGCATACAAGGTCATCGTGAAGGCTTTGAGGGATGATATCCATGTATCATATCATGTGGGTTTAAAAAACCTTGTTTTGAAAATTTAAAATCCCAAATACTCTTAATATAGATCAATTTCATGAAGAATTATGGTCCCTATTACATTTGGTAGACCACCAAGCAATTTTTTTTTTAAACTATAAACTTGTGACCTGAATCATGTTATCACTCTGAGCTAGACTAAATAAACATTTCGAAATTCCAATATTTAGAGGTCCCTTATGTGTTGGTGGAAGTGGTGATGTGAATTTTTTACTTTAATAATAGTCACCTATAAAGGGGATTTAAAATCACTAAAATGACAATAAAAAAATCTAATATCAAATTATTGTTGACCAAATTTGACTTTTAGGTCAAATTAGGACCCCTATAGGTAAAATCATGAGTTATAAATGTTTTATTGGGTATAATATATTATCATGGGGTGTATTATATTTTATTTCATGTCATTTAATGTCATCCTAGCCTTGGTCTTAGTCATATTAGTCAATTTGTCATTTTAGGTCATTTAGTGGGCTTTTAAGGGTCAAAAATGCAAGTATAAAATTTTATAAGGTGTAAATATATCCATTTTTACTTAAAATTATCCAATAAATTATTTTACCTATGAGTTATGTTAGTTACATCATAATCTTGTAAGTTGTTTAACTAAAATTCAAGAAACTAACTAAAAAAGGGAGAATTTTGCACATGTACAACTCATAGGGAAGTATGCCACATGGTAAAAGATAATGAAACATAAATTAATATTAATTACACTCATATAAACACTTTAATTTTTATTAAATTTCCATTTTCTAGATAAAACCATTCTACTCCATTGCTTTCCTAGGCATACATAAGTGACCTTCAGTTTTGTACTCAGTATGGACAACTTAAGAGGCTTTAGCACAAATTATTTTTATTGGTTGTATTAAGCTCAGATACCTTCATTTAGATATAAATATTATGTATTTTTATTCATGAACCATCATCTGGAAGTTGACTATACTTTTTTCCTAGCAATTTCATGTATTATATAGGTTTTACTCCATTTTGGTGAAATTTGTATGACCAAATTGGTGATGTTGACTCTAGAGGATGTTTGATACCTTATAAAATTATATACATGTGTACTTTAATGTTTAATTTTATTTGGATGAGAATGTTATCTCATGTTGTAGGAGGGCGCCACCATGTGCAGTCTCAGTCAATTATTCACTTGTGCCATTTTGAAAAACATGTGTAGAACATATTTAAGATGTATATAGAGGTATTTTGGAAGTATATTTATGTTTAACACACTTTTATATCAGTAACATAAATCATAATAATTAACTTGTCAAGGAAAACAAAATGTGATAATCATACTCAATCACTCACACATTCTACCATTGGTATGACTGATTCAGGTGCCTTGAAAGCGAAATGTTGCCTTGAAAGGAGGTTTTTAATTGCCCCAAATCCTCAAAAGTTGAAGAGAGTTAATTTAAACATTGGAATGGGTTACATTATTTTTGAAATTGAAACTCATCTTCATTTCCTAAGTGCACAATCTGTCTCTATATAACTAAATCTCCACGTATAGGGGTATCCTTGATAACAGTATGCTAAGATAGGGAAGTTGATGAATGTTTCAATATTTCAAGATTTTTAGGATTGGATTTGAATAACTTATTAAATTATAAAACTTACCCCAATAATGTATATCCTCTCTACTTCTTAAACTCATGTTGATTGCCTATGCTTGACCTTGTCCACCTATAGGAATCCTTTGGAAGAGAGCTGGAATGCCTTTTTGAACCGTGAAAACAAGTGTTAGAGATTTTGTTTGAAGTCCTAAAATGAATTAAGGATAATGAAAATCATTTTTGAGGGGTTGCATATAAAAATAGTGGTATGGATCACCTTCAAACACAAATTGATTGTGTTTAGGATTGTTTACTCATAAAATGTAAAACAAAGATATTTAGTGTTTTGTTGTTATCTCATAACATGGTTGCTAAAAACTTTTATGAATTTTGATAACCATGTATTGTATTACGCATAATATACAAGAGACATGAAAATTTTAGATGGAAAATATTGGTGGAGGGTTATTTTTTGACAGCTCAAAGTTTCTTTAAAAAACACTGAAACACTGCACTAATATCTATAAGTTTTGAATTTTGGAGGATAGTTGACACCCCAAGAGTAACAACACATTATCATGTTGTTTATAATGTTTCCATTTATGTAATGAGGTAAAAATATAATGATATTAACTGTTATTAGTTAGACTCATAGCTTTTCAGGTCCATGGACAACTATAGGTGTCCCTCTAAAGGGAATTATGCACCTACAATAAAACAAATAGACAGTGGACTAGTTAGGTGGTTTTGATGGTTTTTTGTCCATCCAAGGTAAATTAAATTATGAAAAAGTATTATGTAAATATAAAAATTCATGTAATTTATATAAACACCCTGATCAAGGTCCATATAAGCTAACACACACCTACAGGAATAGGAAAGGCAGGGTTTCTCAGTCAAAAGTGGGGGAAGATTTGGTTTGTGAGCTTATGTTACAAGTTGTGATCTAAATAGAGGTTGTAATGATAAATAAATTATTTTAACACATAAATTATGATCAATATTAAATTAATAATCTCTAAACAAATCAAAAAATACTAAATGGACCCCTTATGACCCTATAAGCACCTACATCCATTATAAGTAACTGTTACAGATAGTAAGCTAAGAAATAGGTCATAAGTGATGACCTAAGGTCATCAAAAGTGAAAAAATTATTATAAAACATGTATTAATGATATTATAATATATTAATAACTCTATTAATTATCTAAAATATAAAATTAGGCATGAATACCTACAATTATGATCTTAAGGAGCAGTCATAGTCAAATAGGAAACTCAGTCACTTAGATAGTTGTATGGGGAAGCAAAATGAAAGGTTGGAGTAATGATGAATGAATATAGGGAATTATCCATTGAGATGATGGTAGTTTTCTTAATATATTGAGATTATAAACCAAGAAGATAATAATCCCAAATCAGGTATATGCAACTCATGAAGTGTAGACCCTGCAGGTAGCCTTTCGACTCAAAGTATCTTTTGGGTTTTAGAGAGTTTGTGAGGCCAAATTATATGACCAATGGTGGAATTTTGGTGTGGAATGTCATAAATTTTTTAATAATTCCTTAAAACACTCAATTTTATTAAGATAATAGGGGAATTTTACCCTAGTTTTTCATAGATAGGGGGTACTTCCCTTCATGTATACACTGGTAGATTTGGGGTAAAATTGATGAATGATGGACCAGGTGATGTTTAAACCTCTCAAGGAGTTATTTGGAGTTGGATACCACATATTAAAATGTGGATAACCAATATTAGGAGTATGGAACCTATCAGGGTGATTTGAATCTTGATAGTTGTAGTCAAGCATGCTAGGCAAGTTTTGGCCTAGTACTTATTTTAGAGGTCAAAACCATTTTTATAATGAGGTAAGATCTAATAATCAGTTGAGGAATGTTTATAGGGTTATAATATAGGTTTTTATACTATTTTTAGTCAATTAAACCATCAATAACTCATTTTGGGCTTTAGGGACAACTCAAGCCTACTTGATATGGCTAAACCTAGTGTCTAAATGAAGAGGGTAGTTGTAATTATAAGATTAAATATGATACATAACCAATTTAAACATGTTAATAAGGTAACCAAAGGAATTTTAAAACCTAAAACTTATAGCTAAAGCCATAAAAAGCCATTTTTTGGGCTTAAAATCCACTCAAACTTATAGGAAAGGGACGGAAGAGTTCAAATAGATGATTTCAAGTGTTCATATCTCTCTTGGTGATTTTCATTGGAGATATATAGGTTCAAGGATGTTTATTAAGGTATTTAAATATGAATTTGTTGATTTTTTTTTTAATTTGGATGTCCCATATTTATGAGCGAAGCTTAAGAGTCAAAATAAGCTTAAAACTCTTGTGAACCTTCAATCAAGCCCTGATTGGAGAAATGAATATATAAATATATTATAATGGAATATTATGGTCATGAAAGTTATTTTAACTTTCATATTACTCACTTAATATCCTTCTCATGATTTTTGGCCATACAGACTTGTATGGACAAGATGCAAAATATGGCATTTTTTACCATTTTGTACATTATATAGGCTACATGAAGAGTATGAATATGAAATTAAGTTTGACTGGAATATTATTAACTTTAACATCTCCATATGGTCACTTAATTCCAATAAAATACTCTTAAATTTCTATACTATAGATCTCATCTTAGCAAGTCAAAACTGGCATAGAGGACAAACTAGTGATAAAGATGGAAATCTTCAAGTGAGGTGATTCTAAGGTTTACCTAATGATTATGAGTCCATTTAGGGTCTTAATAGGTATTATAAACTCTATCCCATGTATTTTAATGAGAAAATAAAACAAATTTTGAAGCCAAGTGTGTAAGGTGCATGATAGAGGAGTTTTCTTAACAACAGATAATGATATCTCATTTTCGAATGATTCCATGGGACTAAAACTACAACTAATACAAGGAGATGAATGTTTCAAAACCACCCCATTAATTACAATTATTGTAACTATTCATATTCAATTATGAGGCATTCAATAATTTCAAATCATGAAGGTAATTTTTCTAAGCTAGTTAAGAAGATTTTATGCCGCATTATAAGAGTTTGATGACTTGGATGGACACTTGGGCTTCCTGACCTTTTATGGTTCATCCCAAATCCTATTATAATGTACAAGTAACTTATTCTCTTATATTTATAAGTGTCCTTATGACCATTTAACTTCTCTATTCTCCTTAATCTCTTAAGTTCGATAAGAACTAGCCATTTTGGCCATTGTAACTTATGTTCCACTTGTGTATGGTGAAGCCCTGCTCAATTACATACCATATGATCAATAATAATATTGATTTTAAAATATTTATTACTATTCCTAGTATTTTTTACTTGAATTTTTTATCTTCCTTAGTGAATACTATAGATTCCTTAGCATTTTGTCTCATTCTTTCATCATATTTGTAGTTCGAAAGCTTCATCTTGTAGTGCATGTGAAGTGTTCTATGAAATATCAAGGATTGAGTGAGTTGTTATTTTTATTAGTTCCATTAAAGGTATCTTTTATATTCCCCTTAGATTTATACATTCACCCATAACCTCATAATGTAACATTGATGTGAGAAGATGCAGATTGGAGAAGTGTATGTTTGATTTATCCCTTGATTTCATGTGTAACATGCTTCTAAATAGAAGTGATAATCTATTTTAGTGTATCACATCCCTTATGTTAGTTTTATTTCATCTATCTCTCTCCCTTTCCACCCAAATTTTAAGTGTAGTTATTATCTAAATTAGTACATCAAGGGAACCATCCTTACGTAGATATTTACCTCATCCTTAGGTTACCCACAATCCTAGAGATGTTTCCATTATGACAAATGGATGAGGAGATATTTTACATATTATTAAAGGGTGAAAATTTAAGTGAGAATACTTTTTTGCATGCCCAATGGGATTATTATTCAAGAGGTTGAAATAATTTTGGTGTTGTCTTTCAATAATCATCCTTTAGAGACATCTATCCAAGCATCCATGGTAACTCTAAAGCTATATTAGCTGGTTAAGTGGCGTAGGTTATCATTATAAGATTTTTGGTAATATTTTGACTTGTATTATTTCTTTCAATCAGGTTTCATGTCTAATTTTGGTATTGAGATATTTATTACACAAGTTGGTGAGACATTTAAATATTGTGCCATTCCCTATCAAGAAGAACAAGTTATTAATCAACCTTGGTGTGATTATTACCAATATTATAATGACCATTTACAAACCCATAATGATCATTATTATCACTATAGCTAGCCTCCTCAATATCTTGCTTCTCCTAGTCAACCTAGCCACTTCTCAACTCCATCTATTTCCACCTTTAATCAAAAACTTTTTGGATATGAGAGGTACATGTTAAAGTTTTATACTATAAGGGGATGTGGTTAAGAGGTTCCTGTTCATCTTGTTCATCACAAGTGAGATGCTTGATATGAGTGGCATAGTTTCTTCTCTAGAGGATAGGTTAAGAGTTCGTGAAAGGAAACCTCACCAGACCTATCAGCCTTTATATCCACTTCTATAAGTTCCCTATTATCCATATTTGATCCTTACTCATGATCCCAATCAAGGATATTAAAGTCATCCTTTTCTCAATCAGTTGGAAGAGAGAGTTGAAAGGAGAAACCTTGTTTTTGAAGCTAATCTTGATACGCAAATTTATTTGGCTAATATGCATATGCAATAGTCCATGTTAGAAGCAAATGAAGTAGAATTAAATCCCTCATTTCCCTCTCACATTGCATCTGCACCACCTCAAAAATATTCTTATATTCCTAACATCCTATGTTGGAATAAGAAAGTGGAGTCATGGGGAAAGAAAGAAGAGGTTAAAGGCCTTGATAAGGGGTGTGAAGTTGAGAAAGAACTTGATCCTTTAAAAATTCCTCTCACCCTTCTTAAAGAAACCTCTTGTCCTCCATATGAATCCCCTTGTACTAATCATCCTCATGATGATACATATCAACTTCAAGAGATAATTTTTGAAGAGAACCTAGATAATTAAATTGAAGATTTAGATTCAAGGATGAAGCTACTAAGTCAATGTATGATGGAAGGTTTAGTCCCAAAAGAAGATCCTATGCCTAAACACACCCCATCCATCATTATTCAAGATAAATCAGATGTGAATGAAGTTATTTTAAAGTGGAAGGAAGGAAATAATGTTGTTTTACCCAAAGGTCTCCCTCTCCTTCCTCAAGAGCTTCCAAAAGAGCCCACTACATTTCACTCTCAATCTTATTTTGAGTTCTATGTGCCATCTCCACCAACTAGTTCATCTTTTTCTCACCCCATAACCCTTTGTCTTGATGGGCCTATGGTATGGAAACATAAATAGGAGTATTTTGTTGATAAGCAAATAGAACTCTTTCTTTAATAAAACATACCTCTTTGGCACCCTTATTTTTCTAGGTCACATAATTTCAAGATGCCTAATCTTGGCATCACCATGAATGAGAAAGAGATGGAAGGTCTTGAAGCATAGAAGAAGAATCTACATATAATAAAAAATTGTGGATGATATTCTCAAGTAAGAGGATGAATGTTATATCCTTGATGGAGAATAATTTCAAGTCTTTCCCAAAGAGGTTTCAGCCCTAGAAAATTCTCTTGAGACCAATGTGCAAGAGGTTGTTCTTGAAGATGACCCAATAACTCAACTTGATATTGAATCACCATCAGATGCATTAGAGATTGAATAACACAAGTTGGGTGACATCATACATTAAGAAGATAATATTTAAGAGGTATTGGTTCTAGGGGATGAAGAGGACAAAGATTATTGGTAGCTACAAATTAAGCTCTTTCAAAATCTTGAAGATATTTTCCAAGTTGAGGGCCAAGTACATGACAAGGTAAAGAAAGAATATTCCATGGATGATAATTACCAAAATTGGATAGAGTATGCAAAGCTCCTTGATGAGATACAATAACTTACAAATGAGAAGCAACCCAATATTATTGATATGCATATGGAAATCAAGAATGAGGTTGCAATTGAAGATCCACATGAGAAGGTTGAGGCTATTTGAATGAAAGAAGAGTTCATTTCTATAATTAACCTATTTGAAGCTACCTAGTTTTCATTGAACATCATGCTAATGAAATTGGCAAACATCATGAAAAATTTGTATGCATCAATTCTAAAGGACAAAAGGTTACTTGTCTCACTAAATCCTTCATATCATGAAGTAACAAGAGTTTCAAAATTCCCCATTGATCTAGAATGGAGTTCTCATCTTAGGTAAGTTAGTTTGTTTACTTTTGTGTGTGTTCCATAAGTACTAATGAATCACATGTGTGTTTTCTTTTTCTTTGTGTGTGTCTTTTATTTTGTGTGGCTGACGTAGTCATTGATCTTGTCTTAATCAAAGCTTGTAGTTAATGGTCAAATTATTCTTGTTTGTCTCAAACTTCTATTGACTCCTAAATTTAATGGACTGATAAGGTCACTAGTATAGTTAGTATAGTATGCATACTACCTGTGTGTATCACAAAATTACTAACCAATTTGGACTTTTAGGTCCAATTGGGACCCTATAGGTAAAAACATGAGTTTTATATTTTTTATTGGGTCTAATATATTTTCATGGGTTTTATTATATGTTATTTGATATTATTTAATGTCATCATATCCTTGGTCTTAGTCATATTAGTCAATTTGTCATTTTAGAATATTTAGTAGGCCTTGAAGGATCATAAGTGCAAGTGGAACATTTACCAAGATGTGTACATGTATATTTTACCTTCCAATCATATAATAATTTATTTTAATTTTTAAGGATGTCAATTACATGAGAATCTTGTAGGTTGTTTAACTAAAATTCAAGAAACCAATTAAAAAAGGGAGAATTTGGTAATTGTTTGCCTCATGGGGAAGTGTTACATGTGAGAAAAGCTCATGGAATGTCATTTAATATTATTTAAACTCATCTCAACATTTTACATGATCTGAAATTTCCATTTTTATCTAAAATTGTCCTGTTCCTTCTTTGCTTTCCTAGTCATACAGAAGTGACCTTCAGGTTTTTCTTAGTACGGACAACTCAAGAAGTTTTAGGGAAAATTATTTTGAGGGGCTTTATTAAAATAAAATAAATTAATTTAAATATAAAGAGTTTTAATAATTATGTCCTTTTATTAATGAACCATCCTCTTCAAGTTGACTATACCTTTCTACTAGTTATTTCATGCACCCTATAGGTTTTGCTCTATTTTGGTCAAATCCGTACGAACCTGTTGGTGATGTTGACTTCAAATAATTTTTGATACCTTATCAGATGATATAGATTTTTATTTTCATATTTAATGGTGTTTGGATGAGCAAGTTATATCATGTTGCAGGAAGGTGCCACTATGTGTGGTCTCAGTCAGTTACTCACTTGTGCCATGTTGAAAAATGTGTGTAGAACATCTTTAGGATGTATATGGAGGTGTTTTGGAAGTATGATGAATTTTAACACACTCTTATATCATTAAAATCAATTATAATTCTTTAATTTTCAAGTAAAACAAATTGTGGTAGTCATACTCAATCACTCAGACATTCTACCATTGTTATGATTGATTCAGGTGCCTTGAAAGAAGAATGTTGCATTGAAAGGAGGTTTTGAATTTCCCAAAATCATCACAAGTTGAACTGAGTTCATTTAAAAAATTTAAGGGGGTAAATTATTATTTAAAATAAAACTCATCTTCATTGCCTAATCAGATAATCTACCTCCATATGACTAAATCTCCACCTACAAGGGCATCCTTGATAGTAGCATGCTAATCTAGGGAAGTTGATTAGTGTTTCAATATTTGAGGATTTTTATTTTAATTTAGATACTTGATGAAAGTATAAACATTAAAACAACCATGCATAACCTCTATACTTTTTAAACTCATGTTGACTGCTTGTTCTTGACCTTGTCCAACTACAAGAAACCTTTTTTTATAGAGTTGAAATGCCTTTGTGAAGTGTGAAAACATGTATTAGAGATTTTTTTGAATTCCTAAGATGAATTAAGGTTCATGACAGGCCTTCTTGAGGGATTGGATAGAAAAAAATTATGGATCATCCTTAAACATAAATTTTCTGTGTTTAGGACTATTTGTTGTAAATATGCAAAACAAAGATCTTTAATGTTTTATTATTATCTTATAGCAGGGTCACAAAGACCTTTTATGCATTTTCATAACCATGTATTATGGTATCCATCATAGAAATGAGCCATTATAAGTTTAGATGAAAAAATACTGGTGGAAGGTGATATTTTTAAGGATGAAAGTTCCTTAAAAGTCATTAAAACATTGCATGAATATCTATAAGTTTGGAGTTTAAGAGGATAGTTGACACCCCAAGAGTAACAATACATTCTCATGTTGGATAGAATGTTTGCATTGATGTAATGAGGTATAAATATCATGAGAGTCAATATTAGTATGTGGATGCATAATTATCAATTCCATGGACACCTACAACGATCCCTCTATAGCGAATTATGCACCTATAATAGTACAAGCAGACAGGGGGCTAGCTAGGAGATTTTCATGGTGTTTTAGTAATCCAAGGTAAATAAAATTATGATAAAGTGTTAGGTGGATATAAAAATTAATTTAAGGTATTTAAACACCCTTATCAAGGTCAATTTAAGCTCACACACATGTACAAGAATGGGAAAGGTACGATTTCTCAGTCAAAAGGTAGGGATGATTTAGTTTTTGAGCTTATGTTGTAGGCTGTAATCTAAAAAGAGGTTAGAATTACAGATAAAGTATTTGAAAACCTCCATTAAGAATAGGATTTAATTAATAAGATATATAAAATTTTAAAAAATATTATATCGACCCCTTAGGACCCTATAAGCACCTCCAATCATTATAGATGACTGTTGCAGATAGTACACTGAGAAATTGGTCCTAAGTGGGTATTTAAGGTCATAAAAAGTGAAAATATTATTACTAAAGATTTATTAATAATGTTATAAGATATTAATAACTCATATTAATTATGTAAAATTTAAAATTAGGCATGAATACCTACAGGCATGATCTGAAGGAGCAGTCACAAGTAAATAGTAAACTCAGTCACCTAGATAGTTGTATATTGAATGAAGCAAAATAAAAATTTGGAGTAATGATGAATGGATATTGGTAATTAAAAATAATTACCATGGAGTTGTTTTTAATATATTTATAGTATAAAATTATAAGATAACAATACCAAATTAGGCATACATAGCTCACAAAGTGTAAACCTTGCAGGTAGCATTTTGATTGGTAGTATGTTTTAGGTTTTAGAGAGTTTTTGAGGCCAAATCATATGAAAAGTGTTTAATTTTTGTATGTAAGGTCATAATAACTTTAATAAGTCCTTAAAACACTCACGTTACCTAAGATAATAGGGGTAGTATCCCCTATTCTATCTTAGATAGGGGGTAGTTCCCCTAAAGTATACATTGACATATTTAGGGAGAAATTGATGAATGATGGACTAGGTGATGTTTAAACCTCTAAAGGAGTTATGTGGAGTTGTATAGAACCAAATAAAATGTTTATAACATGTCATAGTATTATAAAACCTATCAAGATGATTGAATCCCTTATAGTTGCAGTCACGCATACGAGGCATGTTTTGGTCTAGTACCCATTTGAGAGGTCAAAACCATTTTTCGAATGAGGTAAGTTATATAATAAGTTAAGTATTGTTTATATGGTCATAATATAGGTTTTTTATCTAATTTTAATCAAGGAAACAGTAAATAACTATTTTTTTGCTTCAGGGACAACTCAAGCTTACTCGACATGGATAGACCTAGTGTCAAAATGAAGAGGGTAGTTACACTTTTATCATTAAATATGAGATATAACCTATTATAACATGTTAATAATGACACTAAATATATTTTAAAACATAAAAAATTTATGGTATGCCATAACAAACCATGTGCTCAAAATCCACTTAGACTTATAGGAAAGGGAAAGAAGAGCTTGAATAGGTGATTTCAAGTCTTCATATCTCTCTTGGTGATTTTAATGGGAGTAAGAGAGGTTTATCGATGTTTATAAATGTATTTAATTTTAAATTTTTTGAATTTTTTTTCAATTTATATCTCCCATAGTTATGAAAAAAGCTTAAAAGTCAAATAGGCCTAAAACCCTTACAAACCCTCAGTCAAGCACTGATTGGAGAAATAAAGATAGAGATGCATTATAATGGAATATTTTAATAATTAAAGTTATTTTAAATTTTATATGACTCACTTAGGCTCCCTCCCATGCTTTTTAGTTGTTTGAACTTGTATAGACAAGGTGCAAAATAAGGTATTTTTAGCCATTTTATGCATTGTGCAGGCTACAGGAGGAGTCTACAATGAAATAATGTTTGGATGAAATATTATTAATTTTAATAAATAAATTTGGTAATTTAATTAAAATAAAATAATCCTAAGTGTCTATACCAAAGATCTCATCTCAATCGATCAAAACTAGCATAGTGGACAACCTAGTGAGAAGGGTGAAAATAATTAAGTGAGGTGATTTCAAGGTGTATATTATTTTTTGGACATGGAGGGTATTTAAAGGTATAATACACAACATAAAATGTATTTTCATGAGAAATTGATGAAATTTTTGAAGCTAAGTGTGCAGGGTGCATGAAAGAGGAGTTTTCTTGATAGTAGATGATGATATCTCAATTTAAGATGATTCTAGAGGACCATAACTAAAAAAAATGAAAGGAAAGTCATGTATAAATACATCCCCATTAATTCCAATCTTTTTAACTATTCTTATTCATTAGTGAGGCATTCAAGATGCTCAAATAATGAAGTTTTTGAGCTAATTAAGAGGATTTTATGCCACTTTGAAAGAGTTTGAAGATTTGAATGGCCACATGGGAATCATAAATTTTCATGGTTTATCCAATATAATATTATAATTCATAATTAATTTATTCTTTGAGCTTTACAAGTGTCCTTGTGACCCTTGAACTTCTCTTTTCTCCTCTATCTCTCAAGTTAGATAAGAATTAGCTATTTTGGCCATTATAACTTATGCTCCCCCTGAGTATGGTGAATCCAAACTCAATTTCACACCATTTTATAAATAATAATACTAATATTTACCTCTTAATGACTATTCTTAGTGTTTTTTACTTGAATGTTTTATCTTGCTTAGTGAAGACTATGAATTCCTTACCATGTTATCTCATTCTTTCATCCTATTTGAAATTGGAAAGCTTATTCTTAGAGGGTATGTGCATTCTTTTAGGAAATTTCAAGGATTGAGTTAGTAAGTATTTTCATTAGTGTCATTTAGTGATTCTTGTCTAGTCCCCTATCTTTGCACATTCATCCATAACCTCATAACATAACATTGATGTGAGAAAATGCAGATTCGAGAAGTGTATGTTCAGTTTGTCCCTTGATTTCATGTGTAACATGATGCTTGTTAGAAGTAATCATCTATTTTGGTGTATCACCTCTATTACTTTATTTTTCTTTCAATTATCTCTCTCCCTTTTCCCCCTAAATTTTAAGTATAGTTGTGATCAAAAGTGGTACATCAAGGGAGCTAGCCCTATGTAGAGATTCACATTATCCTTAGGCTACCCACAAGCCTATAAGTTTTTCCATTAGGACACTTGGATGAGGATATATTTATCATATTCTCAAAGAGTTAAAATACAAGAAACAATAGTTAACATATAGTGAAAAAAAACTTGGTTTTATTTAGTGCACCTTGTTGTTGTTATGGCTATTATTGTTGTTTTTATTGATGTTATTGTTGTTGTTGTTGTTGTTGTTGTTTTTGTTTCTGTTTATATTACTATTATTGGGGAGATCTCAAATATCTACCAAACCCCATAGGATTTACAATACATAATGTGTGGGCACAATGATATATATAATACTATTAAAATATTATAATGATAAAAGATTATTCAATCAAATTAAATCTAGTTTATGCAGCTATACAAGTAACATGAATAGAGAGTTGTTCTTGAGGTGTAATCAAACTCAACATTTGTTTTATTCTTATAAATATATAATAAGTCACCTAAGGATTTTATTCTACATCTTCCTCCATGCCCATTTTTTATATGGCCTCAAGAGGTTAACATCCCTCGGTTACTACATTTCATCAGGCAATTATTTCATTTAGATTTTTTGGCAATAAAAATATATATTTTATTTAAAAATTAACTAGATCAATTTTTATATAATTATTTGAAATAGAAATAGTATAAATATAAAAATTAAATACACAAACAATAACTCTACCTAACATCTTGTGATTTAAGGGAGAGTGCATTAACAAACATTACAAGATTTAGAGTAGAGCGAATAGTCTTCACTTGCAAATCCAAAATTTCTTCCTGGTATAATGAAATTATATAATTATAAAAATAAGAATAAGAATGTTCATTACACAAATCAATGTTCAAATATTCTTTAATTTTGTTTGAAATAAAAGTGCACCAGTCAAATGGTTGAGTTCCCAATGTACAAAGAATATAGACAATAATCTAGAATAGAATGTCGGATGGTCTACCTTGAAAAAAATTCTTGCTTGGAAAAGTTAAAGCATTGTAAATATAAAAGGAATTTTAAAACATTGAAACCTCAACCCACTTTTACTATGGCATTGATGATCTATAAAAAAAAATTAACAAGTAGTTAGAAATAATAAAAGTAAAACTAGTAAAAAATGAGCAATTATAAATTTTAAAATATAATATTATCTAGCTGTGGTGAGTAATGTGTCTCCAAATATTTTTTATCCTTATCATTCAATAAGGTATTTATTGTGACTAGGTACCCATCCTTGTAAGGTAGACATGTTAGTCTCTGGGTATCCTCTAGATGGATTCCAAATGAAACTTTCTAGGATCCCAAGGTGATATGAAATGTGGAAGAAGCAATATCAAAGTTTTTTAATAAAAAAATTTACAAAATGAATATATTTCTCATAATTCACTGTGTAGATAATGTAATTGAGCTTTGAAGTCTCCACCCAATCATTGTATATGCCTTCTTACTATATAATCCATTGGATGATGTTGCACGTTAGATTTTGGAAATTATGTTTGGGGTTTCCCTCTGTGCCTCAAAATTTGCTTGCACCTACACTGGAAGAGGTCTAATAAATGGAATCCATGGATGAAAATAGGTTTTTAGATGTTGGGGTGACAAAGATCAATAATGTAAGGAGAGTAATAAATGGGGAAAAATTACAAAATGAGGTGTGTTTAGCACTTTTATAGGCATTTTTCTTTATAAGGGCAAATGTTTACACGACATATGCACTTATCAGAGACAACATGGCATGGCTAAATGGTCCATGTTAGCATCATGCAAGTATGTGAACACTCACCAACATGATACAAAGTGGTGTACCATCTATTTATAGATCCCTAGTGTTCATTTACATGTATATCAATGCCCATCTCTAGTATGTTATCATCCACATATAAATGTCAATGCTTATCTACACTAGGCATAAGGTTATTGGTATCCTTCATTATCTACTTTCATACAACTATCATCTACCCAAATATGAATAATTATTATCCACACTATAGTGGCATTCATCTAAACCATTCTAATGCTCATCTACATCATAGTGGCATTCACACAAATCACACAGAGGAATGATGCAAAACCATATATGAACGCTATCATGGTGAAGATGAACTCGGGTATGGAGAAAATAAGTTCCCGTACGATACTTTAAACCAACAAAACCATGAAGAGGAATGCCTTCAACATGTAGATGAATGGTAAATTAATGTAGATGAATGATGATGTGATGTAGATGAATACTAACACCATGCAAATGACTGTTAGTTCATTTTCATGGTGTCAAAATTCATCTACATCATATGGGTATTCATCTATATTATAAGAAAATTCATCTACATCATGTTGGATTTTGTATGCATACTACTATCATTCATCAATGTTATGTTGATGTTCATCTGCATCATGCTGACATTCATTTGAGCCATGCTAATGTTCATCTACACCATGCCAATGTTCACTAATGTTGGTTGGGTGTTCACCTATATTTTATCCACATTCACTTTCATTATCATAAGCCAAGGAAACCTAATAGGAATTCTATGATTTTCCACATGTCATCGTATGATTCACCTACACAATGATACACCTTCCAAACTAATTTTCCACCATTATGAATCTGATTCACCTAATAACATTCAAGGATTTTTTTGATATCAGTGACCAAAATTAACCCTACATATCATCCACACATAATTATCCATATTGTAAAAATAACATATTTAGAGGATTCACAAACACATTTATTAAATAATTCTATGCATGGTACCATTTCTATACATAATTTAAGCATGAGACATATTTATGGAGGAATTCTATGTATGGCTCCATTGTTATACATAATTTCATCATAAGGACATATCTATGGTGCATATGTTATGAAACATATGACTAATATTTAAAATTTTAAAATTAATTTCATATTCAAAAACCATTGCATGTATAGATACCCCATGAAAGTTTATTGAATTTATCAAACCAATCCAATGCATTAGTTGATTTACCTTTTCGGTATGCCTGAGGTGATTAAATAACTCAATGTTTCCATGTTTTTAGGTTCAAATTGAACATAAAACCTCACCAGTTTATAAGTATCATTAGGTTGTAGGGTTGATAAAATCTCAAGCTCCATGTGGAAAATCACTTTTACTACAATGTTAAGGGCATTTTCTCAACTTAATTCTCTCTCTCTCTCTCTCTCTCTCTCTCTCTCTCTCTCTCTCTCTCTCTCTCTCTCTCTCTCTCTCTCTCTCTCTCTCTCTCTCTCTCTCTCTCTCTCTCTCTCTCTCTCTCTCTCTCTCTCTCTCTCTCTCCCCCCCCCCCTTAGATATATGCATTTTAAGTATTTATCTATATTTTCCCAATCTTAGTTTTACAACATTATAATATGTAACGAAATTACAATGACCCCTAGGTGTGCTCCTAAACCTTTCTCTTTAAATTTAAATCTATTTCAAGTACCTTTAACCCATATTATATGCATTAATGTTAAATTTCAACATGTTTTTGGTTGCAGGTCTGTCAACAACAAAAAACTCAAACCCAAATCAATCCAAGCACTCAAATTCAAATCAAATAAGGACTAGGTGTGATACACACCCATGTATTTATTGCTTTTCTTTAAACTAGTGTTCTCATTACAAAAATAAATGATTGGAAGATTTAGATGATATCTTGTGACTATGTAGAACCTCTATTTTGTCCACTTGGTAAACTCAAACCTTGGCTATTCTTCTTAACTTTATACATGTCTTACTTCATCAAGCCTCACATGTACTCTATCTTGTACCCCTTGGCCTATTTCTTAGTCTAAAAAGTATTATATTAATGATTAAGACATCCTATCTTTCCCAAAATGATCATAATGTACTTATCTTACACCTATACAAGTTTTGAACCTATACCTACTCTCTTAATCCACATACACTAATGTCTACGATAAATAGTAGTGACAATGTTACTTTATTACCCTAACATAAGTGTCTAGTGCCCTAAACTCATCCAATTTTCAAATAAAATGTATTAAAATGGTCAACATAAGTTCTTTAATTCATGTTATCTCCTCATAGGATTGGTAGTAATACAACATCAACCCTCATTTATTCATCAACTTGTAATTAGACCATGAGACCAAGGAACTTATAAAAATCACTCTATCAACCATTAAATTAATAAAAAATATATTCATTATTTCCATACCAATCATGGGTACAACATATCTATTGGTATGAAGTGTTAAAGGAGCTGTCATAATATCTCATTTGCCAAGTTACAAGCTAGGTTAGTATTATACTTGATTTAGACACATTACATGATTGACACATAAGCCAAAAAGTAAGGGATAACTACATCAGTCTGAGGCAATCTTATGAATTGTTATTTATGTACTCAATTCTCTTTGATATTTTACCCATTAAGGGTCAAGTTGGCATCAGGTGCCCACCAATTGAATTTTTCCTAAGGTCACATTAAAGATAGAAATCTGGGGTTTTACCATTTAGTAAGGAGCAATAGTCCCTAACCTAGATCTTAATTAACCAAAGTGAAATAAAATAGAAATAAAAAATTATTAAGATGGTTACATTTTATTTTAGCTAACATTATATACAAGGCACTAGGGTCTAACCCAAAGAGTATCATCGATGCAATTATCCCAAAATGGCATCATTGTATAAAGAGCCAAAGACACCTAATATATAATATGACAAATATTGTAGATCTATCTTCCTATGAAATTTATATTTATACCAAATATATATCTACTTTATCATAAAAATAATATAAGTACATCACTTCTTTGTCATTTATATATCTAACATACTTGTCCTTTCCATTTATATATTATCTCATATAAATAAATGTATCATATGGTACATTTAAATTTAGTGCATTAATTGGCCTACGATAGATATGATATTCACCCTTGTGATTTATCATTTATATATTCTTAACCTTGTCTACCCAAGTAGGATCCACATCCAAGTTAGGGTTAAACACCTTGCTTAGAATTTTATATTTTTGTGTGAACCCAAATTGGAATTAAAAAAGACATTTCTCATTTTCATTTACCAAAAGAGAGGCTTCATTGATAGTTGAATATAAGGTAATATTTAAATGTGTGGAAATTTGAAATTCTCATCCCCTATTCACATCATGAGAAAGGGTGAAGCTATACCAAGAAGGGACAAATTTCTTCCTTAAAGATGATGAAAAATGCAAAAACACCCTTACTATTTAAGTATTTAAATCTACATATTATATGGGGATATTTTTATCTATAATATAACCTATGGAGAGTCTACAATAAAATTTTAAATCTTGGAAGGTAGGTTAGCAAGTTATGAGAATTATAGGTTTTAAGGTTAGAAGTAAGGGCCCTAAATATTCATAGATTTTAGTACGGTGTTTTTATTGTGAGGAATATGTAGTGGTAAATATTTTTTCAATCTCCCCAACTATGTTTGTATTATGTAATGTACATAATTTTAATTGGTGTCTCCTTATTTTCCCAACTACATAAGCCAATGTATGCATGTTATGTTTATGTAATTATTAAAGATCTAATAGTAGATTTTTTTAATTTTTTAACATGGATATCTATGTGTGTGGGGGTTAGCTCTTGTGATTTGGGGTTGATTAGGGTTTGTAAAACCTAATGATGTCATAAGGTTGGGTGGTGAGCACTTTCCACCTTGACATGATGATGTGTTGATGTGGGAACCTATTGTAGATGTTGGTTTTGGGTGTAAGGAATTTTTATCTTCTTATGAATGAAAAATGGTGATGTTTTGATATGCTTTGTGTTGATATTGTCAATAATATTTTGAACAAATTATCTATTAGTAAAAAATAAATTAAAAAATAATAAATTATGTACATGATGGCATGTTGTTTATTTAATAGTGCCTTGAATATGTTTATATCTATGATAGATTATAATGTGGAAAATGTATTCCATTTTAAGAAGATTAAAAAACTGCATTATGAAAAAATTTATTACTGATTACACTACTATTGAAAATGTATTATATTTAAAAAATAAAATTTAATTCTTGAAATGAAAATGTTATTGTATCAATAGATAGAATGTGAATGAATGTTGTACCTTATTTTTAAATAGAATCATATTATAATAGTGAATAGAAAAATGCATTTTTATAGTCTATATGTATACAATCTATGTTGAATTGATTACATTGCATGAAAAAACATAAACACAATGAATAATTATTATACTAGTTTATTAGTAATATGTTTCTACTAAGACAACTAGTGTACATCCCTAGAGCCAAAATTATATAAAATACAGCTAGTGGGGTACCCCACCATATAAATCAATTTAGACCCCTTCAAAATGATAGTGATATGATGTCATCTGAAGGGGGATATAAACACATGGATCCACCATTATACCAAAAAAATGCATATATTTATCATATAATAGAGTGCTTATAATTCCCCATAGGGAGAAAAGCAACATAACAAAAATATTGACTTGTTATACCTATTTGTATTAAGCATTTATTGCATATGGAATTATATCCTACATTCTATATTAGTCAGTACATATCACCTCCACTCCTATTGATACTACTTTTTACAGCATATATTTTGCTTCTAATTTTTCACCTACTCCACTTCCTAGTCTTGGTTTTGATTTGATAGATTCATAATCTTATACATCTTAGTAACATGAGGGAATGAATATATAATCCCTCAAGAGGCTAGTTCTGAATCTATTTTTCATGAATGCCAAACTAATCCATCCATAATTTCATGAATATGCTAAGACATTTATAAACCCATTATATGCACTATTTCTTAAATGTTTATGAGATCTTTATGTAAAAAGAATGTTACTACATTTGAGGGAATATTAACCTTACTATTATCTTGATTAATGTTAACAATGTTCTTTCAATCAAGAGATTGATTATGGATAAGCATAAATTCCATATTATTAGTTATAACATTGTCTTCCACCTCCTCCATTATTTCAACCACTTCCCACTTCTTATCCATCCAAATCTTCATGAATGGATTCTTAATATACTCATCAATGTTCTCAGAGAAGTGAAAAACATATACCTCTCCTATTAGTGAATCTACTCAATCTAATCTCTCTCCTGATTTCTTCCTACTCTCATAGCATACCTCATATCGTAACCTCTTTATTATATCCATGCCTCTTATTCTGAAGTGTATGTTTTTCAATTTTTCTGCTCAAAATTCACCACACTATGGAAAGAAGATTTATCTCACTTTCATACCATAATCCATGTCGGCAAAATTTTATGTTATTTCACTTTCTTTATTAGTATCAGTTAATTACCCAATGGATAACATCAAAAGCATATAACATTGAAAAAAATCACCACGTAAAGGGTGATTTTCCTCTACATTTGAGAGGGGAAGCTTTGTGTTAATATATGGGTTTGTTTGGTGTTTCTATGTGTTTTTAATTGAAAATCTTGAACAGGAAATAGGAGGGGAATAAGGATGAAAGGAGGTAGGAAAAATAAAAAAGAAGAGCAAAGGGTATAAATCCACAATGTATTAGTAAATGAAGAGAAGCATTTTATTTACTCAGGAGTAAACAACTTGATTAGAAGTCCTTATCTTTACTTAAAAATTAATATAGGAGAAGTAAGGGTTTTAGGGACAAGGAAGTATACCTAGAAGCATAAATTCATCCCAAAAAATCTGGTTACACACTAGGTATGGATATTCCTTGAGATAAAACATGTACAAACTCATATACATCAATGGATCACATATAATAAGGTTTTTAATACAATGTTTGGAAACCACATATTGCGTATAATAAAGAAATTGTAGAGGTTTTATAGATTTTTTATCTATGAATATAAGAATAGATTTCATAAACAGAAAGTGTTGAAATCCATAAAGCTAAAAAAAGAATTGCTTGCTTGATTATATTCATTGTTGTAAATTGAAATTACATAGCTACACACAAATTTAAATATATCTCTCTCCAAGATCATGAGAAAGAGAAGAATCTTAGAGATGATCAAGTAACACATCAAGAGCATCGATCAAAAAGGGGAGAATGGATAGCTAGAGTTTAAGAGTTTGATTTGAACATCAAACCAACCAAAATTATATTATGTTATGGTTTATGTCAACTATTTTCCAAGAATAAATTAGACAATACCATTGATGGAACTCAAGAATCAAATTCATTAGAAGAAAAATAAATATTTCTTTTTGTTAGCACTACATAAGAATGGTACTTAGATATAGCTTAATTTATTATATATGGGGAATGTCCTAATGGACTGAGTGTCAAATTTATAATAACATAAAAATATTAGAGCCTCAAAATATGTCATATGGGATAATACCCTTTTCAAAAAGGGAACTGATGGTATATTCCTGCATTATGTCGATAAGGAAAAACATAAGAGGTTACTAGAAGTTTTTCATAGAAAGGCATGTGGTGGTTAGTTATCATCACCATTTAGAGTGAATAAAATTATTGGGGATGGTTATTATTGGTCCACTATGTTTAGATATGATTTGGAATGGGTGTTTGGATGCAAAATGTTTTATTAGTTTGTGGAAAAAATAAAACGTACAAGATTGCCCATACAGATAGTGGTAATGGAGAAGCCTTTTCAATAGTGGGGCATTTATTTTATAGGTGAGATAAATCCTAATTATAATGCAAGTAACACACACATCCTCATCAAAATATATTATTTGACTAAGTGGGTTGAGGCTATCCTAATCAAGCAAATTACTTTTGAAGTAGTGTGTAATTTTATCAAAGAAAACATCTTATTGAGGTATGGACTTTCTCAAAAGATAGTAATTGATAATCAACATAATATTTATTCTTCTTAATGTTTTATTTTATATTATCGATATGGTATTTCATTGTCACACTCTTTAGATTATTATTTTGAGGTAATGGTTAAGCAAAATCAAGCAACAAGAACCTGGTCACCATCATTTGCAAACTTGTGAGTGAGAATCGGTGAATCTAGTGCAAGAAATTAAATGATTCTCTTTAGGATAATCACATTACCCTATAAATTTATATTTGCATGTCATAATTTTAGTTTTTGTATTTCATAGATGTTTCCTTACTGCTCACATTAGCATTGACAACACTTCAATTGGATAAAGAAGTTGAAGATAAAATCTTTAGGGATTTAATGGACAAAAGGATCCTATACTTGAACAAATAAGAATAAGAGATAATTGTATTAGTTTAAAGAATCATAAAACAATAGAAGAAAGTGAAAATATTCTTTGGTAAAAATGTCAGGCAGAGGGATTTTCATATTAGTGATTTTTTTTCTTTTATGGGATAAAAATTATGAGCCCGAAGATAACCATGGGAGGTTTGCTTCACTAATAAGAGGATACTTCAAAATTATTAATCTCCATGGTGATAACATATATTATTTACATTGCATTAATTTTACCCATATACAACTTCCTTATAGTAGGTAGTATTTGAAAAATTTTAAACAATAAGGATCATGTTCTCCTAGAATCTTGTTTAGTTTTGTTTGATTTATTGTTTTCTAATTTATTTTTATGATTTTATTTCCATTTTATGTATTTTAGTTTATCTTTATTCTAAATTTTATTGATAGAGTTTCCCCATAGCCCAACTCAAGTGATTCTGGAAGTTAACTCTATAAACCTAGAAATTCTAGAGTTCCTCCTTATATTTTTCAAATACCAGTTCCCATTAAGAACTAGTTGTTTTCCCTCAAAATACACAAATTTAATTTTAGAGAATCCTTTGAAAATATTCACAAATTTTTTGAAAATTTTGAAAAAAAGTGATTTTCATGTTTATTGAGGATAACTATTTTTAGATTTTTCTAGGTAAGGATTCCACAACTAGAAAGGAGTGACACATTCCCTAACTCAGTATTCATTAATGATAGTCTATTCCTATGCATGTTGGGTTATTTTGAACTCATATATTTAATTAAGCCTATTAACCTTTTCAAAACACCTAGATTACTATATTTTGGGCTTTACAAATTGTGTTTCTCCTGCAAAGATCCACATGCTTTATCTAGGTGATTCGAGGTGCATTGGTTTCTAGTTTTCATAAATATCTTTGAATTATATATTCATTATACAAGTTATAATTTCTGATTAATCCATTCATTGGTGGCATCTATTGTCTTTTGAAATTCTTTCCCTCTTGAAAAACATGAAAAAAAATTTCTCACATTTTTAACTTTAGTATTTTTTAGGGTTGCTCATTGATTAAAAAAAAAAGGATTTCACATCTTAATATATTTATAATTTCTTTGAAATCAGGGTTTTATTCCTCTCTTAGATAAAAGTTTGATTCTTGTGTTTTAGACATAAAATCTAGACACTAATATTTCTTACCTTTCTCACATCAAGACTTTCCCACTATGCTGCAACCATAAAACCTCAATGAAAAAATATCTGATCACTCCCACATTAATAATTTAAATCTAAATTAAAACCTCAATACCCTAAATTAAGGATTACATGTCCTTTCTACATCAAGAAATACATGTTGTATCATACCCATGGAACCCTGATGCCAGGATTTCTTTCTTTTCCAACATTGTGACTTTCTTTTTGCATTGTAATATCATACTTTTGCATCCCTTCCCTCCCCCTTTCCCCTATCATTTCCTCTTTTTTCTTCCAAACCTTGTTTCTTTGCTTCTTGTTACCCAACCCTTAGTGTAGTGGGCATATGTTTAGAACCCTGAAGAAGGGAAAGGAAAAATTAATCCAAATGAAATAATAATTACAATGGGTGATACCCCATTCCAACTTCAACTCCAATATTGCTTAGCTTATAGGTTTAGATCGAGGGAACATAGATATGGTTTATTTCTAGATAAGAGCAAATGCCTCATTAAAAAATGATTGGATATAAAGTATTTATGATGGTGGTCTTCCATAAGAGAATACATTCTCCATCAACATTAATGTCAAGAACTTGTCATGACTTTGGCAAGTGTTTATGATAAATATAGAAGAAAATTTTCAACTCCAAGTGATGGAATCATATTAAGACTTAGTGTTTCATAAATTCAAGAAATGATAAAGATCCTAGATCTTGAAGATTTCATAGGGATCACTCTAGATTTATCTCAAAAATATCATGTTACCCATAAGGATCATTTCCTTAAGTCTCTAAATGAATACTAAATTGCAAAACCTAAAGCTCTAGTTTCTAAGGTTCTAAAGGTAATCGCTCAACAAGATTTCAAACATGAAATTAGTGAAATAGTGACTCTCAAAAGTAAAATATTGGGTATTCCTAAAGTATAATATTATAATGAGTGGATAATGCATTATATTCAAACCCTTCACACCAATAAACAATATATAAACTAGTTAGAATGGATTAGTGACTTAATTCAAAAGAAAACTTCTAAAGTAGTCACCACTCATAAGTTTTACATGATCTCATGATTATTTTCTATCGATAGTGGCTATAATGTTAGATTCTTGAGTGTATGATAACTATAGTTAGTTAACTATAAGTGAAAGTAATAAACATCTCCATATTTTATATGATAGTTTTATATAATTTATTATTTAGTTAATATAATAATAAATATAAGACATTCTCTTTTCTATTTTCACCTATACATAGATAGTAAAATGGGTTGGTTGGTTCCTTAAATTCCATACTTTTTCTTACGTTAGGGTACGCGGGTGTGATTATTATCCATTCATGCTCTCAAGATGCATGGATGATAAATGGGCACTCATGGAGTTAGCACAAAAATTAATGGCGTTGCATAAATTATTTCTTACTAAACACAAATTTATTAGTATTCATTTCCTAATGACCAGTGGAGAGTATACCTGTATTACTTTACATAAGTCCAAATTAGTCAAAATAGATATATTATGGGTTACACTTCAAAATTTTCATAACCATCCCTAATTAGACATAATCCGAATAATAGAGCATATTTTTAGTGTCTCTTAAAAACACATCCCTTAATATGAAAACTTATGTATAGATTATGATACAGAAAGGGATTTTCATCTCCTTGATTATACCCATTTCACATTAGATTATGTAATAAAATTTAAAATTGTGGATATTATAGATGATATGAATATTGAATATGATGGTGAAGTTGTTGATCATAATTATTTATATCTAGGGATCAAGATGGAACCAATTCTAAAGGTAGACTAGATTCAATAAGAGACAAACTCATTATAGGTTAGAACTCAAGGATTTTTAAAAATAAATATAGTATAGCTAGCAAGAAAAGGGGTGGATGTACAAAAGGATAAAATCCATCCACCACTCAAAGTCAAAGATATTCCTCCTCCTAAGCACCTAAAGCAATAGGATGTACAAGACCGACTAGCACCTTCAAACATAATTGAGGATACTATAATAGTGACTGAGGAATTTATTGAACCTTATCTTGAAGTAGAGAAGAGACCTCAAGTTTTAAGTTAAAATAGTTAATTGTAGGAAAAAAAAACTCGAAGGATATCAATTATGCCAAATGAAACACCTCAAATGTCATTCATTCATAATGCTTGATTAAAAACCACTACATTGTAATTTATGAAATTAAATCCTCATTTATTCGATCCTAAAGAAAATTCTCTAGTAATGATAAACTCTGTTACTTCTAATAAACTTCAATAATCCTCTCCTTAGGCCACTTCCCAAAAGGGTGTATAATCATTTGATGAGGAAAGTAAATATTTTTCAAAGTTGGTAGAAACCTTTTTAAAAGAGTTAGGGAATTTACCATACATTTGGGAAGAGTGAGAGATGGACATATAATAAAATTTAAAAGTGGAAGCACTACCTCAATCTTAGATAGAGGAAAAAAGAAAAACATTATTGATCAACCTCTTTTTATTCATGAATGGGTTGAGATAAAATAATCATCACCATAGAATGAGTTAGATATAATGACATATCCATGGTGAATTCATATAGTAAAGAAGAGGAGGAAGATGATTCCTCCTTTAGAAATGAACTTTCGTACCCTGATTCCTCCTCATCCTCAAACCACTGAGAAACCTAAAAAGGTTTCCCATATTTTGGTAGATGATCAAGGGGAGAGATATGATACATTTATTGTTACCCCTTAGGATAAATCAAGAGAGGAAAAAATATAAGTAGACTACTATGTTTCATGTGTGTGCCTTGGTAAGGCTACACATGAAGGGTTGAAAGAGGATATGAATACTACAATTGGTTATTTAAACAAAAAGTCTGACCAAGACAAAACCAGTTAGGATTGGCTAGAGGATAAGGTGCATCAACTCTCTTATATGATTCAACGGTTATTCATCCTAAACTAGCCACGATTACTTGATTATACTACTAACACTAAAACCATCAAAGCAGATGAGAGAATAGGTAATATGAGAAGAGACACAATGGAATGGTCTGATAATTTAATTGAGGTAGAAACTAGAACAAAAGCTTTACATATTGAATTATATTCCTATATATAATAAGATAAGGATTATGTTTTCAAAAAAAGAGTAAGAGTATATATAAGAAGTAGCAAATTAAAGAATTGGTTACCATGGATTCAAGCCTTGACTAGCACAGATGAATACATTTTGGTTAGTGAAGGATTTATTACAAAATATGAACTTAGAAATTAGGTCAATTTTTTAGGGTTTATAATGTTTAGAATAGGAGTCTTTATAAAATTTTAAGGAATCAAAGACCTTATTATTTAACCCCACTTGTAACATTAGTGAAGCAAATGAGAAGCTTCTATACCCATTCTATGGATATGGATTGAAATTATATCATGTGAAAGATAGACAAGCTCCTTCAAAAATTTATGGAACAAAACTTATTTAACTGCTTTGTTTAACTATGAATAAATTCATAAATTGGTAAATTTCTAATATACCTTTGTTAAGTTAAACAATGAATTAAATGATTATAAGAGAATTCATCTGTAAATTATAAATCTATAGGGAGAGGACAAAATTCCATATAAACATTATAAATGTCCAAACCATGATAAATTAGAGAACATGTTGCATAAATTTGAAGAAATTGAAGACAAATAGAAATGGTATAAGCAATAAGAACTCATTAACACTAAAAATGAGGAGGAAGATGAGAAAAAAGTGTGAGAGAAACAATTAAACTTGTAGTTTGGGGTTACAATCAAAATTAATCCTCCCCATAGGCTATGGGATGTGTTTTGCTCTTAAGGTGTTTACAATTTTATCTTCATGTTGACCAAGTCAACTTGTCCCTTGCAATGTTAGAATATTTCTATTTTTAGAATTTATTTTCTTGAATCTAGAGACAAGATTTCCTATAAGTAAGAGGCTTACATGGCTCTAAAAAGATGTTAAGACTTTTGTAAATTTGTTTCAAGAAGAGATATTTGTGTTCAAATAGAGGGGGAAATAACTTTGTGTCTTTTCCAAAAGCATTAATAATTCTATATGTTGCAGGACTTTGATATTGTCTTTGGTTATCCATGAATGTTCTTATGTTCATTTATTCATAATATTGTTTTAATCACTCTTTCTATCAGTAAAACTCCATTGATGTTAGTTTTTAGTATTAAATCAATGGATGTGATATATCAGTGAAATCTACATTTTCTCACTTATTTCCTCTAGTTTGATCTATTTCATAGGTAATACTTATTATTTTCTCTAATTTAATTTTCTCATTTGTAATTCCTTTATCATATGAGAATCCCAAAATGAATATACAATATATATTTGTAGATATATTTGGATTGTATATCTTTTTTTATAAAGGTAGATTTACCTACAAATAGAATAGGGACTTCTTCTTGAAATATTATTGATTTGTCCCTTGTGAATTAAGTGCCTTACACTTTTTCCAGCCAATAAACCACCAGCCTGAAATGATCTCTCCTCAATCTAAATCTACTCTAATCATAACTACTACATATTTCCTCCATCCTTTCATACATGTTTACGATTTATTTATTATGACTTTTATCTCTCCAAAATATTTATTCAAATATTACAAGTTTAAATATTTTTAAACAACCTAGACATATCAACCATGTGACTAAGTTGAATGGGCTATGAAACATGATCCAAATATAGGAGTGACCCCATTATGAGCCTATAAATCTTACCAAATCACTTAAATATCATAGTTTACATCTACTTACCTACTTAACTTTCCTCCCTTTTTGATTCTAAATATCTCCTCAAATATTCAATTATCAAGGTATGAACCTCATTCAAAAAATTATTTAACCACTCCTTATATTTGACTCTCTCCTTCTCCTTGAGTTTAACTAATTCATTAGATGCCCAATCAACTAATGTATTACCTACTCTCTTTACATTTTTAAACCTTACCAACCCAATATTTTTCATAATTTTATGCACATATTCAATTATTGTCCTCATTCTCCAAGCCTTGACTCTACTCGAAATAAGAGCATTAATTAATACTTGTTAAAATCCTTCAATATTGAGCTCAATTCATCAATACCTTTCTACTATTTTTAATCCTAAATTAGTTTTTATTTCTTATTCCATGTTATTTGACTCAATACCTATTACTTGGGAAAAAAATAGTAATGGATGTCCTTCACTATCACACAAAACCACACCTACTCCTATTGGACCTATGTTACCTTTCAAGACCCCCATCAAATTTTAATTTTACATTAACCTTTTTGGGTGGCATCCATATCTATAACTTATCTTTCTTAATTATCTTTAACATCTGATGGCCATTATTAGGCCACCAATAATCAAATAAATTATGTATCCACTCCTCTTCTCTTTGATCGCTGGAAATAAATTTTTCTCCCCATGATGTTATAATATCAATCAGGGTCTTTTTTACACATTTACAAACCCATACCTCTGAGTTAGAGGTATATTAAAATATTCCTTTATTTCTTTCAATCTACAAATTCTAACTTATCATTGTCAGGGCTACTTCTCCATTAGAGATAAACATGGGGAGTGGAATTGATTATTACATTGGCATATAAATAATTTGAGGGACTCTGGAGAAGGAAATTTTAAGGTTGAAATTATCCTAAAATGATTCCCAAATTTTACTAGCAAAGGGACACTAGAAAAAAATATGATCTCTATATTCATCTCCAACTCAACACAATAGATATATTGAAAAGCCCTCAAATTTTGTTATTATTAGATGATTAAAAGTTAATATCTTTCCTAGGTTAGCCTACCATAGAAATAAGATAGCATTATAGAGACCTTTATGAACCCATACAACCTTAGATGTGAAAATTATTTTCACCACACCTTCTATCTTCAGAATTACCTCATATATTACTTCAACAATCACAATTCATGTAGGACGTCCTTCTCAAATTACAAAATTTGCACATTCATTTATTTTAATAAATAAGATATCCAATTCTATTCTTAATACTTTTACCACTTATTGTTGGTTATCTAATGTCCACTCAATGTTTGTCTTCCTTTTACCTTCCATCACATTCAATAGATAGTTTTCTTCCCTTGAACATCACTAAGTTCTCATAGAGGAAGCTAGTTGAGTGAACATTTAACTATCTAGTAGAGTATTTGAGTGGTCCTAGGAATCCCTCCAAAAGGAGATTTTTTGGCCATTCCCATCTTTCCCATCTAATTCTAGGGAGGATGAAATCCTGGTAATATTTCATAAAGTTCCAAATGGCCAAACCTTAGATAATTTGATCATAGTATAACATTCTAAAATCTTATTTTGAATCAAAATATTTATGCTATAAGACTTGACTCCACATTTTATTTCATTATTCATAAATACTACATAACAGATTTGATCCTAAGGCTTTATTCATTCTATCCAAGCTTCTTAATGCTAACCCACCCCAAGTTTTGGGAGTGTAAATTTTATCCCACGAGACCGATCCAATTTTTTTATTACCTTCCATTCAATTCCAAATAAAAACTATTTGTAGTTTATTAATGCCTTATCTACTATTTCTTGAAATATCAAAAATATATATCATATAAACTGACATTACTTGTAAATTAGATTGAATAAGTTGAATTATGTAAGTCATAGAGATCTAATTTCCTTTCCAGCACTCTAAATCCATATGGATACATAATCGTATAGGATGTCATAAAGCTACATTATTTATTCGTAAAAATAGAGGAATTCTTAGATATTTACTTGGTAGAAATATTTCTCCAAACTCCAAGATCTTAATCATCTTTTTTTTTAATGTTCCTTTGTGCATTGATGAATAAAATCATAGATTTTAAAATACTTACCTTTTGTCCTACCACCACTTCATAGAGTTACAAGATATTTTTCATCTCTTAGGATTTAGATGTGGAAGGATCATTCAATGGAAAGGTATTATCCAAAAAATTGGAGGTGGGTAATTCTATATAGATTAATACTTAGAATCAATCTTTTCAGGCTTTCATATTCCCTTGCCCTTGCTAGAGATTTCCCAACTACCTCCACCACTATTATAAAAAGCTAGGGACAGATATGGTCTCCTTGTTTAATCCCCTTCAATGACTTAAGACACATAGTTGAAATCCATTTAGAAGACTTAAAAACTTAGTTTCAATGTCATTGACAATTACTAAAAAAGGATGTTGATGAAATTCATATATAGATCCATTGTCTCTATTCCTCATGGAAGCAAAGTAACCTAGCATCTTATCCAAGAACCCCTAGTTTATTATATCATAATATTTCGTCATTGTTAGTTTAATGCACATGCTAGGTATTTTACAAAGCTAGAGTGAGTGAAGGGCTTCATGTGCCACAATAATGCCATCAAGAATTTATCAACCTATTAGAAAATGACCTTGCTCTTCTAAGATTATCATCTCAAGTAAATATTTTAGTCTCAAAGTAAGGACATCTGAAACCAATTTATGTATAGTATTATAAAGGGATATGGTTTTGAAAGAGTTAAATTAAGGTTTTTCTTATTTTATTAGAATGATCACTAGGAATGTATTATTCTATTCCTTAAAAACATTTTTCCTTTTTTTGAATTCCTCAACAACTTATGACACATCATTCCCAACCATTTCCAAAAAAGCCTCAAAAAGATCCTTATTTGAAACCATCTAGCATAGGGGATTTAGTGAATCCTAAGCTAAAAAGTGTTATTCTAACTTCTTCCAAAGACATTAGTGCCATAATCTTGATGTTCATATTTTTTTGATCAGTTTATGGACATTCTATATGAGCCTATCTCTAGCTCAATCCCATAACATCCCCTCCCTAGCTAACATATTTTGATAAAAATATAGCTTCACTCTTAACATCTAAAACCTCATATTGGAGCCTCAATTTTATTAATCCTATTCCTAGTTATTTCAATTTTGTTGGAAAGATGAAAGAATTTAGTATTATGGTATCCCTCTTTGAGCAAAAAATCTCTATATTTATATCTTTAGAATGTCTCTTCCAAGGATATTTTATGTGGTTGTTCCATCAGTAGAATTACCTATAGATTTGATACTTTCTTGGAACACTCACCTTTTCTTAAAATAGTTTTCATCACCCTGAGCTCTTCCTCCATAATTGCTTTTATATAAAAAATATTACCATATTTCTTCTTATTCCTTAAAATGGATTCCTTTTTAATATTTTTGATTTTATGACTAAAAATGTATGAATTTGTACTGAACACCTTCTTCTAGCAATTCTTAACTAAATTATCAAAGGAGGGGTCATGTAACCACATATAATAAAACTTGAATAGAATACCTATGGGTTTCATGTCATTGCCTTTCTTAAGGAAGATTTGCTAATGATCTAAGCTAGTAAAATATACCACTTCTACCATAAACTTATTCTTATTCTTCAAGATTTCAAAATTTAGAAGTAACCTATATAATATTTCCATAATTTGTTGATCACATTGTCGCCTATTATTCCATGTAAATTTTGGACCATATGGGTTCAAATCATCTAATATTGCCTCTTGAAAAAAGTTATTAAAGTCCATCATGGATTGTGATAGTTCTATAATACCCCATCTTTTTTAAAGAGTCTACGAGTAGCGTTGAAATCTCTTCCTTGAATCCAACTCACATCATTATCTATCCCATTCAGAGTGCTCAACTTATCCCACAAAATATTTTTCTCCTCCACTGCCATAGGACCATAAACATTGGAGATTAAGAACCAAATCCTTACTACTAATTTTTTGACCAATAATTGATCATTTAGGATTCTAATCAAATAAGGTTAGATTTACACACCTTTAGTTAACATAGAATTACAAAAATACCTATGAAACCTACAAAATCAATTAAAATAACTTCACCACTTGCCCAAAATTTATTTAGAGTGGCTACCCAAACCCCCTTCCCAGTCTTGATTTCCTAAAGCATGAGAATATTTAGATTATATATTTCTACTAGCCACTTAACAAAGCAATATTTACTAGAGTTATGCATACCTATTACATGCCATCTTAAGATGTTCATAATTATTTGGTGGTAGAAGTACCTCTGCCACCCATCTACATTTTAATTACCAAACATTGGCTCCCCTTCTCTATGTCAACATTTGTTTCAAACTAAATCTTTTAACTGGTCTTTTTTCTTCCTTTTCCTTTTGGCAGCTTTGATGAAGGATATCTCTGAGCTGTTACTGACCTCTAAAGACATTTTTATGCTATTAAAATGAATTTTATTTCCTCAAACTTTAAAATGATGTCTTTGGATGAAAGAGGGCTTTTACCAATAATTCCATCCTTCTCCTTACTAATTTCTTGCACTTCATCCTCTATGTGAAACTAGCCAAACATCCTTTTGTATCCTTATAAGATCCTTAAATTTCCTTCCCTTAAGTAAGGGGAATTTTTCTTTCTCATGTCAAGCCCGACATTAGCTTTAACCATTCTTTCAACTTATTCCATGGTGGATTCCTATGTAGCCTGCCTATCTATGAGCTTTGAATAATTATTTTCTTCATTATCCATGTTCCTACACCATGATCTATAATTAAGAAAAACTTAGACTTGGGCAACAATTCCAAACCAAACTTACTTGGTTCAAAGAACTGGAGATGATGTCTCCACTAGAACCACTTTTGCCTTTCCTTTTTAGTTAATTGCACTCGCCACTTGATATTGTAAGTTTAAGGATCTAATTGAAAGAGCCATGTTCTTGTCATATTTACATTCTTTTTCTTTAAGCAGTCCTTCCCATTCACAAAAAACCCTCTTACTGCTTGGGTAGTTTATTCTAATGTGTCTGATTTGCGTACAATCGAATCACCTAAAGGGGAGGCATTCCTAATCCAACTCCTGAAGCCATACCTTGTTGTTTGAAACTAATTTTATAGATTTGGGCATGGGCTTACTTAAATCCATTCTCACACAAATCTTCACATATGCTCCCACTTCTCCCCTTTCTATCTCTTCTTCTAGGCTCATGAAAATGCTATAATTCATCCACACATCTCTTCAAAACACCTACACTCTAATATTAACTATGTAGTTTGTAAAATCTAACCCATATAGGAGCATTTTTCATCCATTTTATTGAAGGATCAAAATCTTGAGACCAATTTCTTAGATATAGACTTGGATTCTTAAAGAACGAAGGATCACATTTAAAAAGATTCTCTCTATCGTCGGCTGATTGGAATGAAAATTTAAAGAAACCCTTCATTAGTAACCTTATTTTGGGTGTAGGGAAGAAACCCATTTTTCTCCAATCCAACTCTTTAGAGCATTTCTACTTAGTCAAGCCCCGCTGCCACCACACCCTCTTCCCCACACCGATCCCACTGCTTCGCGCCCCCCCTCCCCCCCACCCCCAACCCTCTTCCCCGCCCCTACTCTCTCTACCAAATTTATCTATAAGGGATTTAATTATCAAGTCATTTGATAAATCCTCCCAACTACTATTCAATACTAAAACTTGTAGAATTATATCTGACACTTCAATCTCAAGACCCGCATCAACCATAATTCTCTATGTATTATGACCCTCTCCTTCATTACTTGATAATTGGTGTGAAAATAGAAGCCATGTAGGCCCTCCTAAAACATCAACATCTTGATGCAAGCTAAAATAAAGTTTTTTTTAATAATTTATTCAAAAATTCTAGAAGACACTTTTGCTTCTAAGTGAATTCTAAACTTAGCCTCAAGGCAATCAATCAACCTTCTGACCCTTTCTTCCTTACAATCACCATTAGGTTTATAAAAAAATGATCTTCTAGAAAAAAAAATTGTGACCATCCCACTCCATCCACATATCATTACACCCTTCTGAAAACTATCTTCATAGGAAGCTTCAATAGGACCGTACTTCCCAACCAAGTTTTGACCATCAGTCCTCACTCCCTAATATGCGATTTACTTTGCCTTCATGTTTTAACCTTAAGAGAGTTATATTAGTAAAATTTTAATTCAGGAGCTATAAATAAAAATAGATGAATGTTCTATTTCTATATTTTCTTTTTAGTGATGTTGCACTCTCATTCAAGTGCAATAAATTGAGGTATTCCATAGAGGACTCCCCACTTAACAAGAAAGGTAAAAATATTGATAGAGTTACAAGGTAGACATTATCGTCATACATATAACGCATATCCATGTAAATAAAAAATTAAGAATAACAAAGGCCCTTGTCAATTAAGGAAATTGAAATAATATTACCCTCAAGATTTGTTTCGAAGCCTACTTCAGTAATTGGAGATCATCACTCAATAAAAGTATATTCCTCTAGAAAAAAATTATAAGTAACTACTGAGAGTAATACCCTGTATGTCTAATATTTATATTTAATTTGAATTTCTTCAAATTTAAGTAAAAAAAATTATGTACAAGGAAAAACAATATAATCAATTATACCCTTTTGAAATAGTTTAATCTTACATTATGTATGCATGTATATTTACATAATGTAAGATTAAATAATTTTGAAAATAAATAATTAGATATATATTGTTTTTATATGTATATACGCATATACATAAATATATTATATAATATACATATATATAAATACATATATATAATATGTATGTATGTGTGTATATATATATAAACACATACAAATAATACAACGCTGTGTAAATTAAAAATTACATATAATAAAAACTCTTGTTAATTTAAAAAATTAGAAAAACTATTGTTATTAATAATTTTTACTTTGCACGATTTTATGTTGTTTATTTCTAATTATATATATATACATGTACGGATGTATGCACATATAAAACATGTTTCCTTTTTTTAATATAATATGTTATTCTCACATATAATTTATAAAAAAGAGAGGAAACATATTTTATATATACATAGAACGACATGTCTTTGACCTCTGCTCTTAAATCAGGTGGGTTGTGGTCATACTACCGACCACTGTATATATTGGTGGGCGGCGAGACTATAACTCACCCAACCTTAGGTTGGACGGTGAAGCATCATCGCCCAATCTAGCAGAGAAGGCAGCGCATCGTCACTCTATATACTTAAGAATTTGACACTAAGCTGCAGTCCCATCTATAATGGACCTACAGTGAGATGGCAACAAGGCCACAATCGTTTTGAAAAGGGACGACGGCTATGATGCGATCCCACTAAGTTGGGATGGGGTCAGCTGACATCTTTATTCTCTTTATGACTCAACACAGTACAGTTGCATCGGGGTCAGCTGATCCTTTCTTCTCTTTACGATTCAACGCAGCACAGTTGCAGCCACCTATCATGATTAGGAAATAAAAAATGAACGGGTGTATATAGCATATAACGCTTCAATTTCTATTATATTTATACCCAAAATAGATCAGCCCTTTTTGATGGATTTTTACAGGATGGTCTATTACGACATCCTTACAAAAAGTAAATAAATAAAATACTCCAGATATCTGCGTTTGGATGTGTTCGGATCCAATGCAGAGAAGAATAAATAGACAAAATTGTTTTTAATTATTTGCTGCCTTTTTTACAGGCTTCAGACTTTTATTATGGACTATGGATTATAGCACCCTTTGATACCATGAGTATTCTTCTTAAACTAAAGTAAGAATCTCTTTGATTTCATAAGCGCAGTAGATGTTCAGACAACCAAATACATCTCAAATGCATAATCTCAGACTTGCATAGTTTAAATCATTAAGATCACCAATTACTCATTTTAGTGGCCTAGATATGGACAGCCATTGATACCTGCCCATGAAACAAATTATAACCCTCTTTAAGCCAAAATGGTTGCCCGTACCCGCATCATAAACTCACTGTACGATTGAATTCGAAGACTTATGAAATCTGATTTCTTTTGCGCAGCATCGAGACTTATATTTAGCCACTTATGCATAAACTGAGTGTTTAATATCATAGTCGTAATTCTAAGTCAACTGAAGGATCCAAAAATTAACGTAGGTACTTCTAAGTGAACTAACCTAAGAATTCATATATTAATGTATCAAATCAGATTTCATTTTGTGTGTTGCTCCTAGAATATGCCACATCATACACATCACACCTGACAGCGCTCCAACACCCAAAAGAAAAAGATAGTTTTTCTTTTTTTTTTTCTTTTTTCTTTTAAAGCCCCAAATACTCTCTCTGAGTCAAGAACCGCGATCATGTTACTTGGCACTACCTCGCTTTCCATTTCGAAGATCTTTTTTATTTTAATGTCATGGTCTACTTTTGGAAATCATTGATTCAAAATGTGTTTTTAAATATAGTATAAAGTAATTATTTTTAATACCATAATTAAAATGTTGATTAAAAGGTTTCTTTATTTATTTTTTTTAATTTTTTTTAATTATTTTTTTTTTTATATTAAATTAAAAGGAAATTGAGTTATTTAATTTAGTAATTGAAATTGATTGTTTTACAGTAAGGTGAGCTCTTTACAATTTTTACATAATGTGATATGAGCATTTATTTTATACCGTGAGCTGAAATTAATGTTAAATTTATAATTAAAATTAGTTTTACAAAATACTAAGATTAAGTGAACTATTCTTTAAAATTAAATAGATTAAATATAATTATAATATAATTAATTCAAACTAAATAAATAAATCTGAAATATTATATGAAATATAATAAATGAAAGATATTTAATTCAATAAAAATAAATAATATTTTTAATACAATAAACAATATGAAATAATTAATTTACTTAAAAATAATATATGCAACTATATTATGCAAGATGCATGGAAGTATGACATACGATACTTTTTTAAGCAAAAAGTATTTATAAAGTATGGTTTTATGATTTATGTGAGACTCCTTGATGCATGGTTTTAACATTAACGTGTGATAAATTAATTTGAGGTGATATAAATAATATAGTTTATTGGAGTTTATAAATGATACAAATAATGTAAGTAATATGGGATAAATCTTTTTATTAAATATAAATTTATATAATTAAATTTAAAAGACCAATACAGAAAGTATGTGGGTTACAACTTACAAAAGATAGATTCTCTTAAATTGCTTGGTGGCTAAAACAATCCATTTAATCAGGATTGTATCATTGTAGATATTGGTCTCCCATGAACTTGTGCCTACTTTTTGGGCTGTCTACATATTGATGGGGAGAGTAGGCTGTTTCTTACATATTGATAGAGGAAATAAGAAATTTGACAGTATTATATAGAATTTTATTTTCAAGTCTTTTAAAAATAGCCGTAAGCAAATCACAGAAAACCCCGTTGGCACTGATGGTAAGGTTCGAAACTAATATTGATAGCATCGTCTCAAAGGGGTTGGCTTTGGTCCCGGATCTGAAGAACATGTGGAAATTATTCACATACAGAGCTGGAGCACGGTATGACCTCCAAGGAATCGAAGGAGGATGAGTTTGCTGAGAGTGTTGTCCTTGTTTGGAAGGATGCTAAAGCTTTAGAGCATTGTAATTATATCCATTTTACAGATGAGTCGCCAAATCTACTTTTGGGGAAAAGAAAATTTCCTAAATTTCTTTTCGAGCCAATCAATACCATGGATAAGTAGTTTATCGAACATTTCATGGCGCCCATCGTCCAGAGGGCAATTCCGTAAAAGCTAATGTTAATGGGGATTCGGGTTCATCAGTCTTATGCTCCCATAGAAGCGGCTTTGATGCATCTTTCAATTATCCTGTTCATGAAACGAAAAAATACAAAGCGTTAACACTATACTGAGCTATTAAAAAATAATACAGATCAAATATATAACCAGCTGCTCATAAAAATATAAACTCAGAAAAAATCAAGATCCATAGTATCAAGATCCAAGAAAACAAGATTCAAATAAAAACTTTTTTTATTCAAATAATTTTTCCATGTAATAAAGTGCTGCCCATCACCTTCTTTTATAGGAAAGAAGTGTTGAGTTTAAAATATATTCAAACTAAAAAACTAAAAAATAAACTAAAATAACTACAGTCTACTTTTAATTGCAGTCTAAAACTAAACGACGGTCTTAAAATAACGCATTGATCATGCAAATAACAAACTAAAATTAAATTAAATAATTTGCCATTGATTATGCACCGACGTTGATGCATGCATGTCTTCAATCTCCCCCTATATGAGCAACAGGGATGATGCCCAATTGATGTCTTAAAGAAACAAAACTAGGTAAGTAAAGCTTTGGTAAAAATTTCAGCAACTTGTTTAGATGTATGGCAAAATTATAATTTCACTTACCCATCTTGACCCAAATCTTGAATGAAATGATGTTGGATCTCTATATGTTTTGATCTGGCATTAAACATAAGATTTTTGGTCATTACAATGGTACTATTGTTATCATAGTAGATAGGTGTTGATGTTCCTAAACCAATCATAGATCTTCCAAAATCCTTTGAATCCATATGGCTTACCAACTAGTTGTTACTACTGCAATATATTCTACTTCTACAAAAGAGAGAGACACAATTGCCTACTTTTTACTACTCCATGAGACAACTCCAAAACCATGTGAGAAAACATAACCAGATGTTGATTTTCTATCACCAATTGAACCAATCTAATTAGAATTTGTGTATCGAACTAGCTCAAATTTCTTAGTGGAAGAGTAATGAATACCAAAATTTTGTATACCACTCATGTACCTTAAGATTCTTTTTGCATCATATCAATGAGACTCATGTGGATCTTGCATGAATCGAGAGATGAGGCTCATAACATACATAATATCGTGTCTCATTGTAGTGAGGTACATGAGACTCCCTACCAAACTTATGTATAAAGTAGAATCAACTTTGGAACTTGAATCCTCCTTGGTTAATTTTTCACTAAGGGCTACAAGGGTTGCAACTGTTATGCATGACATCATTCTAAACCATTTTAATAAATCATCCACATACTTGGTTTAAGAAATGGATATACGTTCAAGTTGTTATTGCACCTCCACTCCTATAAAATAATACCTGAGTCCTAGATCTGACATCTCAAATTCTTATTTCATTTTTGCTTGAAATTTATCCATGACAGATGAGCTATTACCTATATAAATGAGATCATCAACATAAAGACAAATAATGAGAATACCATTACCAATATTTTGGATACAAAGGGTTGGCTTTAACGGACTACAAATGAATCATTTCTTTAAGAAATAACTATCAATCCTTGCAGACCAAGCACGGGGAGCTTACTTCAACCCATATAGAGAGTTTTTCAACATGTAGACCAAATGTTCTTTTCCTAGAATTTCATAACCAATAGGTCATTCCATATAGACTTATTCATCAATATAACCATTTAGAAAAGTTGATTTTACATCTATCTGATATACTGGCCACTTATGTTGTGCAACAATAGATACTACAACCTTGATTGTATCAAGTCTTACAAATTGAATTAAAGTATTTGAATAACCTATTCCAGGCATTTGTGCAAATCCCTTGGCAACTAGTCTTACCTTGTGTCTTTTCATAGTACCATCAGTATGATATTTCACCTTATAAATCCATTTGACACTAATAACCTATTTATCTTTTGGAAGTTTCACTAATTCCCATGAATTATTTTTATCAACTGCTTACATCTCATCATTCATAGAATCAATCCATGCTTTTTCTTTTACTACTTCTTCATATACAGAGGGTTCAACTTAGATTTTTATAAGAAAATCAAAATTAACAATTGGTTTCACATTACTCCTCTGATGAATTTCAGTTAAACTTCATACATTTTTTGAAGAGCTTGGACTTGATGTTGTACTTGAACTATCATCTAAAGGTGTGTTAGTAGATGAACTTGGTGATCCTAAACTTGGAGAGCTCTAGCTTCAGCTACTCTTGGGGCTTGAACTTCTACTTGAGCTTGTGAGGAGAGGAGGAACACTTCCAACTTCTATGTCCATCATTATTGGTGGTGTTTTTTGTTGTGCAATATTTTTCCATTTCCATTCTCCCCCTTCATCAAAAATCCCATCTTGAGTAGTAATCCATTTCTTTGTGTCAGGTAGTTGCATCAAAATATCCCACAAAGATAGAATGTTGGGATTTATCATCCAACTTCCTCCCTTTCTAAACTAGAATATGAACATATGCATAACAAACAAATACATGAAGATGAGCCACTAAATGCTTGTGACCACTCCAAGGTTCCTTTGGAGTGATGTTGTGAACTACTTTTGTGGATCTTTGATTCAATAGGTATACTTTTATTGACACTAGTTGTCCCCAATAACAATTTGAAATATTTTTTGATTGTAATATACTTCGTGCCATTTCCATAATGGTATGGTTCTTTCTTTCTAGAATACCTTTTTGTTGGCAGGTATAGGCTACAGTAAGTTATCTCGTGATGTCATTTTTGTTACAAAAATCAGAAGACTCTTTGGAAGTGAATTCTTCCC
The DNA here is from genome assembly GCA_037957365.1 of Torreya grandis. NCBI lineage: Eukaryota > Viridiplantae > Streptophyta > Pinopsida > Cupressales > Taxaceae > Torreya > Torreya grandis. The sequence goes on from JARHVA010009031.1 coordinate 243,597, forward strand.
CTTATCTATTTTGAGTACTTTGAGATAATACCTGCTTTATTTTTCAGCCATAGCTTTAATGTTTTTGAAGCATTCAAAAGCTTTGGATTTCAATTTAAGAAAATAAATCCATTTGTGGTGAGAAACATCATCAATGAATGTCAAAAAATAATTATGCTTACTAAAATATTATTCTTCCATAGCACCACAAATGTCATCATGCACAAGCTCTAGAGAAGATTTTGTCCTCCAAGATTTGTTCATTGGAAAACTATCTCGATGTTGCTTGCCAAGTGCACACTTTGAACAAACTTCTTATTTTACTTGAATTATTGGAATTCCTCTCACTATATGCTTATTATGAAGTAAATTTAATCCTTAAAAAATTTGATGAACATAGCATTGATGCCATAACCATGAATCATCTGTGGTTGCTTTCAAAGCATGCATAGTAGTGGAATGCAATGTGAGAGGACATAACATGTTCTATGTCATAGGAACCTTTGATAAGAGATAATAATTAGATGACTTAACAAATATTTTGTAGTAATTGTCTTCAAACATAATTTTTTTTATTTTTTGTTATAAGCCGTCCAATACTTAAAAGATTGTTTTATAATTTGGGCACATGTAGTGTATCATGAATATAAGTACTTTCTCCTTGCTTAGTTTTTACATCAAGGGTAATTTTTCCCCATCACATCACCCCTTTTTTCATCACTAAATTTTACTTAAGTTTTTATAGACATATCTAATTTGACAAAGAGACTAGATTTATCTATCATATGATTAGAGCAGCCATTATCTAAGAACCACAAATGTTTTTGATTTTCTTTCACCAAATTGCATGTGAAGAAGGTGGAGTGCTTGGGATATTTAGTAAACTCTTCAATATAGTTGGCTCTTGACTTGTTCAAGTCATATTTCTTCTTTCTACACTCGGATTCATAATGTCCATTATTTGCACTAGATACTTCTCCTATGTAGAAAAGTTATGCCTTTTCCTCTTCCTCTATTATGTTTTCTTCCTCTTCTTCTACCACATCCTCTATTATTAGAAGGCTTCCCTTGAGATTTTTTTATCTCAAAAAAATGAGTTGTTAATTTATCTTCAACCTTCACTGTAAACTGGGAAGCTTGCACTAAACTCTCCATAGAATGTTGCATATGATCCTCATGAAATTGTAAATAACCAACCAACTCTACCAATTTGACGGTCGTTAGATTTTTGCTTTCTTCAATGGCTATCACCACTGAATCGAATTTAGGAAGAAGAGATGTCAATATCTTCTTTACAAATTTTTTTCTGTAATTGCTTCCCCTTGTGTTCTAAGCTGATTCACAACATCTTGAGTCCTAGTAATAAAATCTTGAATAGACTCAGCTTCTTTCATACTTAAATTTTCAAAATCTCTTCTTAAGGTTTGAAGACTTACCAATCTAACTTTGTCATAGACTTTTTATGCAGTTTGTAGGGCCTCCCATGCATCATTTCACTTTTTCATACCAGCTATACGAGGAAATATTGAAATATCCAATGCAGACTCAATAACAAATACTGCCTAATTGTCTTCCTTTTTGTCTTTTTTTAACTGAGTTTGTTGATTTGATATCAAAGCACTTAGAGCATTCTGATCTACAGGTTTGTGTATCCTGCTTCTACTAATTCTTAGAGATCTTAGGATAATAGTAGGGTCTTCATCTTTATACTCCAATATTCGTAGTTGTCTCCAGTAAACAGTGGATGCTAGAATGAAAAGTTATGGTTATTTATCATTTTGAAGATCACTGATAAGATGCCTGCAAAAAAAAAATTATGCAACCTAAGTTTGATACCAATTGAAAGGAAATAGTACAAAGCGTTAACACTATACTGAACTATTGAAAAATAATACAAATCAAATATATAACCAATTGCTTATAAAAATGTGAACTCGGAAAAAATCAAGTCACATAAAATCAAGATAAAAAAAATAAAAAATCCAAAAAAAACTTTTCTTATTCAAATAATTTTTCATGTAATAAAGTGCTGCCCATACCTTCTTTTATAAGAAAGAAGTGCTGAGTTTAAAAATAGATTAAAGCTAAAAAAATTAAAATATAATCTAAAATAACTACACTCTGAATTAACAGCAGTCTAAAAATAAACGACGGTCTTAAAATAATGTATTGATCATGGAAATAACAATCTAAAATTAAATTAAATAAACTGCCATTGATTATGAACCAGCACCGACGCATGCATGCCTTCAGTTCAACAGTAAGACTTTTGCGGTGGTGGACGTGACTTGTTTCTTCAATGATTTAGTACACTCGTTTGTTTTCATCTTATAATTTTAGCTTCGTATTTATCGTTTTGCTCTTTGGCTTGGACTTTGTCGATCGTGTGCTAAACTTCATCGCACAATTTAGATCACCCTTCCTGCAGTTCTTCGATTTGTACGGTTGAAGTAGAATGAGTGCATGCTACAGTTTAGATCACCCTTCACAGTAATTGAATGGAAATAGTTTACAAGACTGGTGACAACAGCTGGCACGTGCCAGATGTTTAAAAGAAAATATATTGTTGAAAAAAGTCGACTGTTTTTTTTTATATATTATGAGATAAAAGTAGAAAATTGAAGGTGTCAGCTGTTTATGTTCCTATGTTTGTAAGTCAATGTTTTTACAAACAATTCACATTTTACCTCACTTTAAATTTTTCCATATTCTTCCGCAGTATTTTCAAATCTAATGAACACCTTCGAAAATTATGCTGTCGATCGTACCCTAGACGGTTCTATTTCTAGCCCTGGATTTCTACTACACTTTTTTTTGTTTTATGTTGCTTCCAAGTTAGGTACCAGTACCACGCAAGAAGTTTTATATAAAAACCACATGAACATAAATAATTTGACACACTGTAAGAATAAGTCTGACAACTTTGTAGGGATCACAGCTGGTTGAAGTTGAGAAAGACATCCATGACAGCTGTTTATCTGTAATGCAGTTAGACTTGTCTTTTTGTAAAACCATAAAATAGTACACGGTAACCTATAATTTAGATCATTTCCACGTAATGCAAGCCTCAAATTGTTTTTCGGATAAGATGTACTTGACAGAATAATATGTGATTAAAAAGTGTTTTAAGTTGTGCATACGAACAATATAAGATTCTCATATCTCAAATTATCTCACAGAGAGACTTTTGCCATTATAGAAAGAAGAGAAGGATTGTGTGTACTAGAGCTCCGTAGATTTGACAGCACTATAGAAATCGCATGATTAACAGTAAAAGAATGATTCACAAAAGTAAGAAAGAGGTAAAAAGGTACATTATATTTTACACAGCCACGACGAATTCCATTTAGATGGTCTCACTTTACACAGTTAGGACGACTTCCATATATATGCTCGCACTTCACAGCAGCTGCTTTTTTTCTTCCTAAGATTTGCAAGCCATTGATTTAATTGCACAGTAAGATTACAAATGAAATCATTACAAAAATTAAAAGACGATATCTACAAAAGGAAGCTCAGGCGTCTTAACAAAGAGAGAACAATGACAATTGGATAGGGATATCAAACAAGAAATGTCACATAATTATCAAATACCCGCTTCAACTCAAGCCGTGTATTCTTCTAACTAAACCTTTGTAGTCTAAATACGTGCATTTAAGAATTAACATTTAAGTTCATGAATAATTTGAAAAATGATTAAAAGTTTTATTTTTAAAATTTTATATTCTTTTTTAATTTCCAAGTTGACCAGAACTTTCTCAAGGATTTTACAATCAATCTTATAACATAAGATAAAATAAAATTATATATAAAATAATTAATTAAAATATATAATAATTAATATAAATGATGATATCTAAAATATTTTATATAGTTGAAAAGTAAACGTAATTTATTTTATGACATGGATAGCATATAATTACATACTTTGAAGTGTAAAAGAAACCCTAAGCGATGCAATGAGTTATCGGAGAACAGGGATGCGGGGTGGTAATTCAGATCTGGGAATTGCATGGCGCGACGACGATTTAGAATCCAGTTACTATTACAGGATCGGCAACTTCTTTAGACAAGGATTATCACAATATGTATGTATGTTCTGAACGGGGTGAAAAGAACAGAGCCGTGGGAGACGACAACGCTGCGCAAGAGACTCCGAGTGCTTACGGTAAGGACAAGGAGGCGGTTACAGGTGTAAAGGCTGCATTCAATGGGGCGCAGGACATGGACATAAAAGATAAATCGACTCTAATACTCCCTTCTGGGGTTTTGAACCTGGAAATAGGCGACAAACGTTTCCAAGCAATTAATACCATAAAAAATGAACCCCTCCATCGCCTTTGAAGGAGAGCACCTTCAGATTCTTCAGAAAAGAGAACAAACATTGTCAGAATTGGGGATGATTTGCAGGTTTTCTAAATTATACCCGACTCTCCCAACCCTGAATGGATAGATTAAGGAGAATTTGCTGCCTATAATGGAAGGTAACCTGCATATTTTTCCATATGTAAAAAGGCTTTTTTATTATTCTCTTTGATTTACTCGATGATATGAATTTGGTGTTTCATAGGCCTTTTTGGTCTTGGAATAATAATGTCCTAGCCTCTAAACCATGGCCTCCATCATTAGATCCTCACTACGAGGCTTTTGATGTTAGACTAGTTTGGATAATGCTGGCCATTTTACAGTTATAGTTTTGGACTCCTTTCTGTTTCAAAGTAATAGGAGATATATTAGGTAAATTTTTATACGTGGATTTCAAGTCCATTCAACATGCTACAGTTGTTCGAATACTAGTTAATTTAGATGTTTTCAAAGAGCTTTTCGAGTCTATTAATTTACTAGTATAAGATAGAATTTTGAAGCAATCTCGACTTGGAGACCTTGTCCTGATATAAAAATTGTTTTCAAACAAGTCATCTTGCTTATTCCTGGAGCTTTTTTTAAGTGTATAATGAAGATCTCATGTTGGAAGGAGGCTCTCCTTGAACATCAAATTGTGAAAACAGAGAGTAAGAACGAAGATTCAAATAATGATTCAAAAAAATTAGAAGAAGAAATGATCCCGTCTCAAAAAGAAGGATTCAAGAAGTAATCCATTGGATCTATCAGAACCTTCTTTAGAAATTTTCATTCCTCTCATTCCTGACAATGGGGAAGGGGGCAGGGGAGGTGGAAGGGAAGTAGTGGATTATTGTGGGTAAAAAAAGAATGATTGACAGAAGAAAGATTTATCACCTCTTCATATAACCTTTCTATCGTAAAAGAAATATTTTTTGGACCCTCATTTATATCTTAAAAAGAGAGATCCCTCTTTTTAAAATAACCCTCTTTTACCATTCATAAAAACATTAAAATATGAAATCCTAAAATTATATAAAAATAATAATTAATATAAATGATAGTATCTAACATATTTTATGGTATGAGATGCCGGATTCAATATACAAAATAGCTTATTTTATCCAATAAATATATGTTGTTTCATTTCTTCATAAACATATATTGGTATTTGATGTTTAATATATGAAAATAAAAGAAAAGGTAACACATATTATCATTCACTATTTATAGCATATCATTAATCTTTTAAAGATCCAATTAATTATGTATTTTATTTTAATATTTTAAATATGTTTATATTTGAAAATATGTATCTAATATTGAAAGATTTATTTTTAAAAATTATTTAACGTAAAAAAAATATTAATTTTTTATTTTGAAAGATATAAAATTATCAATATTTTTTATAAGTGTACATTTTATAATAAAAATTAAACATATTATTAATTTAAATAGAGATTGTAAGTCTTATATTGTTAATATTTTTAAAATATTTAATAAAAATCATTTATTATATATATGATTTATTTTGTTTAATGATAAAAATGATTGGTCAAAATTAGTTAAATATCTAGCCTCTGATACGATACTAGGATTTGAACTACATCTATTAATATTTATATATTTTACATATATTAATATTTATATATTTTACATATATTAATATCATTGAGATGGTACATGTAAATAATGTACGAGACTATAAAAGAAGTTAAAGAAATCATTCTACAATGGTAACTAATAGCAATTAACAAGATTTACATAATCTCGTAAGGCATGATAACTACGTGGAATTTATTATTGGTTCGATAATTTTAGATTATAAGAATAATAATATTATACATAAAGATATTCTTCAAATAATATTTTAAACTTTTAATTATAATATTATTAATAATTAAATCATGTAAACAAATTGTTTTTGATAAAATAAGGTGGCTAAACAAGGGTCAAACCCTTACAAAAAGCAAAAAAGTCATAAAGGCCACTAGCACGAAAAGTAGCAAAGTATCAAAAATAGTGACAATCAACTAAGATAGTTTTAATAGAGTATCAAAAATAGCTACAATCAACTAAGATAGTTATAACAGAGTAGCAAAGTATCATCAAAATAGAAGTAAAAACTAAGGAGGTAGATTTCTCGTTGCTTAAATATGGATTTAATAAGATCATCCAAATTCATAGGGTTCTCCTTATTGTCAGCAGTAACAGTAGCACCCAAGTCCTACAGCACAAAAATGTTAAGGAAAATAGAATTCTAGAGCACAGTAGAAAGGTTATGTTCTAGTTTCTAAATACGATGCCTCAAGACTACAATTTCATATCTCAATAAAGCATCAATTTCTATTTCATCATCAGCGTCTTTGACAAACATCTTTTTCGCTTTACCAACATTTTCCATTGAATCAATAGCATCCTCATCAGTAGCCTCTAATTCTTTAGTCTTCTACTTACCCTCAACATCCTCAAAGATTTCTTGGACATCCATTTCCTTGGCCTCATCACCCTGAGTGGATTCATCAGAGGCGCTCTCAAAGTAGTTGATAAGCTTAGCTTGAGATCAGGTTTACCAACAATTCACCCCAACTGCCTAACTCCCAAGAAAAAACCCTCTTTAATAGCCTTAGTAGATGAATGAGACTTGCTACCTTGTCCCACAGGGATCTTATATGGATTTTTTAGGGTCCCTGTTAAGTTGCGGAGCTAAAAGCTTCACTGCTGCAGACATGGAGGAGGGTGCAGAAGGGTTATTGAGTGCCACGGACACCAGCATCGGTCAGGCCAACCGACGTTGGCAGGAAGGTGACAGGAAGCAACCGGCCTCGATCAGAGATCGGCCGGCGTCGGCGACCCCCAGGCAGACAGGGATCGGCATCGATCGCCTGTGTGGTTCGAATGTGAGTTTATTACGGGTAGTTGGTTGATGAACCAAGTGTTTGCATGCTTAGTGCTAATTATAGACTGAGAGCTACGGATCTAATTATTGTACTAGGTGTCTAATTATTGTTTGGATGAGTTCTATATAATAGACTCATGGTTGTATTGTAAAAGTGTAGCTAGGGAGTAAGAGAGCATAATTATAAGCTCCTTCAGTGTGTGAGGTAGAGCAATGGCGTGTTCCTCCTAGTGCCACAGTACCAAGGTGGGTGCTGGATTGGAGAATCAGCAGGGTTCTTCAGGAGTGTATGATCTTAGTCATCATGTGAGCATGGCTTCTATAGGAGATCTACATGGTAAGTAAGATCATTGATATGCAGGTGTATGTGTGTGCAAGGTCAAGGTTCATAGGTGTGCAGAACCAGTATTGATCTGTAGGTTGGAGATCAGATAAGACAGCAACACAACAGGGAGCAGTATCAGGAGAGATCTACTTGGAGTACAGGTGTGTACTTGTGGAGTGCGTGGAGCACAGATATAAGGTGAACACCAACTCAGTGTGTGAGTTGGGTGTTGGGACCTAAGGGAGAGAGCTTTGAGGAAAGAAGTACTATTCACTTGAGGTGTGGGAAACTTCTGAAGAGGTGGTGGAGAAGAAGTGGCATCTTCTTTATTGTATTCTTTTCTGTATGAGTATTAATACAAGTTGTGTATTGTCTCTCATATCTTGTGTTATTTCTGGATTCTAGTTACTTGTTGATTCTGGTTATTTTCGCATATTAAGTTGCTTGGTTTAGTAATCAATTGTGTGCTTCCAGGTTGGTCATATTCCCAACAAGTGGTATCAGAGCTAAGGTTGCAGGAAGCGGTTTTGTGTTTGGTTACAGGTCACTCTCAGTGGTTTCTGATTGAGTGGGAGTAGAGCAACGGTAGATCACAGTAAGCTAAGGATGGAGGAGTTGAAAAGCACAGATGGTCACTTATGGTCCGATGAAAAGAAAGATCAGGTAAAAGGATATTGTTGGTTTGTGGAAGATCAGCATGGAGGAACTGAAGAAGTAGATGTTGCAGGTGATGTGGCACAGGAAGCTCTGGCAGGTTTCTTGGATAAAGTTGAATCTTATCTTACAGATTCGGTTGCCTCTTTCCATGCAGCCCCAAATAGAGGAGCTGGTGAGCCTTGCCAAAGAATTTGCAAAGGGGAAGTGAAGCTGAAATTGTAGGCGGCCAACACATGGGTGTTGAAGGAGGTCATGCAGGTCCCACGTTTGGAGAGTTGGCTAATTTCTTCAGAAGAGTTGGGTGATGGGAGGTGTACGAGAACTCTCACAGCGGATGCACTTGAATTAGTTAGTGGTAAGAAAACAGGTACTCTTTATCTACTTGTTTATATTACTGATTCTTCTTTTGTTGCAGAGACATGGCTTCGTAGGCTTGGTCACATGAGCAGGAAGGAGATGCATGTTCTTAAGTGGAAGATAGATATATTTGACAGGCTTAAGAACTGGAAAGCCTTGGTGTTCTTGGAGGAGATGGCGGACAGAGATCAATGGATGTGGCTGGATACTTCTGAGCAGGGCAGTTTGGACATGGGGATTGATTTAAAAGAGCTCGTGGGTAAAAAGTCATCACTCACAGGAAACACAGGTACCGGTGTCGGTAGAAAAACTGACGTCGGCAGTAGGTAAGATCGATGTCAGTCACGAGGACCGACGTCAGCAGCAGGGGGACACGAATGGCGGTAGGTTGGTAGTTAGGACAGGAGCATGAACCGATGTTGGTCGGATGCAGATTGTGGGGTGGCCGAGGTCGGTCACTGTAACAGATTTTGGGTGGACAACGAGCTGTCAAGGAGTCTCAAACACCCATACGGAGGACTGAAGACGTAAGTAAGCCTCAAATTCGTTGTTCCTCTTCTTTATACTAGTTGCTGACTGTAGAGCAAGAAGGATCCAGGAAACAGTGGGAGCGTGGCATGGAGAAATTGCAGAACTAGACAGAGATTTGGTAGGGTTGCCAGTCGGTATGTTAGCACTGAGAGATGAATGGATTCCTTAGTTGAAGAATAGAGAGACCAGACATATGAGATGGAAGGCCAAGCATATGGTCTTGAGGAGCTGCAGGACAGTGGTACAGGGTTTGACAGGTGGAGGATGAAGCATGACTTCAGTCGATGTCAGGTAACTACTGTGGTTTGCCTTACCAGGTGGATGATGAGTCATGACATCATTCTGTTACTGTATGTGGATGGTATGTTTGCTAGCAGGATTGTACATATAGGGTTTTACTGAGCTAAGGGTAAGATTAGTTTAGTGGTTTGCTATGGAGAATTTAGAGCAGCGAAATTCTTTGGCATGGGAGACATGGGAGATCACAGGGTGATTTTGTTTCTAGTGGGAGCTGATGTGAATCAGGTGTTGGCGAGATGCAGGATGCAGAATTAGAGTGCACCAAGGGCTGGATAGTTCAGTGTCTGAAATCACATGAGATCTAGCATAGACCTGAGTTTTCCCAAGCAGTGGGAGCTGTCAAAGAGTTAGGAGCCAATTTGGAGAGGTGGATTCTCAGGTATTTGAGAGAGACCAGCAGCAGGGATTCATGTTATTCAGGGGTCAGGACTTCACTACATGTGTTTGTAGGAACGGATCTGGAGGTACATCACAGGTTGTGTGGTGGGTGGTCTTCAGGGTTGAGCTTGAAGAGGAATACAAACCAGGAAATAGATTAGATAGGGTACAGATACAGGTACAGTGCAGCTATTTATCTCCAAGTGGCAGATTGTTAAGTTATGGAGCTAAAAGCTTCACTGATGCAGACATGGAGGAGGGTGCAGAAGGGTTGCTGAGTGCCACGAACACTGACGTCGGTCAGAGATCGGCCTGCGTCGGTGACCCCCAGGCGGACAGGGACCGGCGTCGGTCGCCTGTGTGGTTCGATTGCGAGTTTATTATGGCCAATTGGTTGACGAACCAAGTGTTTGCATGCTTAGTGCTAATTATAGACTGAGAGCTAGGGATCTAATTATTGTACTAGGTGTCTAATTATTGTTTGCATGAGTTCTATATAATAGACTCATGGTTGTATTGTAAAAGTGTAGCTAGGGAGTAAGAGAGCATAATTATAAGCTCCTTCGGTGTGTGAGGTAGAGAAATGGTGTGTTCTTCCTAGTGCCACAGTACTAAGGTGGGTGTTGGATTGGAGAATCAGCAAGGTTCTTCAGGAGTGTATGATCTTAGTCATCACGTGAGCATGGCTTCTATAGGAGATCTACATGGTAAGTAAGATCATTGATATGCAGGTGTATGTGTGTGCAAGGTCAAGGTTCACAGGTGTGCAGAACCAGTATTGATCTGTAGGTTGGAGATCAGATAGGACAGCAACACAACAGGGAGCAGTATCAGGAGAGATCTACTTGGAGTACAGGTGTGTACTTGCGGAGTGCGTGGAGCACAGGTATAAGGTGAACACCAACTCAATGTGTGAGTTGGGTGTTGGGACCTAAGGGAGAGAGCTTTGAGGAAAGAAGTATTATTCACTTGAGGTGTGGGAAACCTCTGAAGAGGTGGTGGAGAAGAAGTGGCATCTTCTTTATTGTATTCTTTTCTGTATGAGTATTAATACAAGTTGTGTATTGTCTCTCATATCTTGTGTTATTTCTAGATTCTAGTTACTTGTTGATTCTGGTTATTTTCGCATATTAAGTTGCTTGGTTTAGTAATCAATTGTGTGCTTCCGAGTTGGTCATATTCCCAATAGTCCCCCCAGTAGCCCGCACATTTCCCGCTTCACCAGCATATGTCTTTCTTTTCTTACACTTCATACTCATAATAGAGTTTAAAGTATATATGGGAATATCCTCAAAAGTAGAAAAAGAAACTCGTTTTGTCTTAGTAGAAATAGGGGAAGGGCATGGCTCTTCAACAACATTGGTAGCAAAAGGGTTAGAAGAAATTTCTCCCCTATTAATATGAATGGCCTTAGAAGGCTCAAGGGCAAGATGGAAATTATAAAGATAGAAGATAAGGCCCTGATGAAGGGGGATAAATTTTTTATCAGGTTTCTTAGCCATTTTAGGTCTAACCCTAAGGATAGAATGCTCAAGGGAAGAAAGTAGATAAAAAGGAAAGCTAATGTGTACATTTCACCTAAAATTATTTAGAAGGGGAAGATGATAGTTGTAAAACCTGGTGAAGCACCCCTCCAAGGTGAAATACTTCATGAGCAGAAAATACATGCTATCCCAAGGCTCGAGCAGCTTGGCTCGACCAAATCCCCCTTGATAGGGTACTAGTTTTTTGCCTCCTCCAAGAAAGAGCTTCTAATTAGAAAGGTCTAAAAAAAAATTTGTTGCAATTTAATCCCCTGAGTAGACATGCTAGTAGCCATAGCAATAACATTCTCTAAAATCTCAAAACTAATTCTCCGCATAGAGACTCACCAATTTTGCCAAGACCTAGCGAATTGTTTAGAAAGGTTTTCATCATACCCATTGAGATTCTCCAAGTAGGGACTAATCCCACCCTCTTTGCAATAGTGCCAGACCACCATGTTGTCTTTGAACTCGCAACAAGAAATGGGTTATGTTCAAGTTCTATCACCACCCATGTTGGACTTACAGAGTAGATCACAAAAACCCCAAATTTTAATAGTCATATTTGCCATAACTTCAATCCCTTGATCACAAAAGTTAATAATGGTGATGAAAAAACTCACAAATAATGAACACCATAAAAGATGACACTTACTCATCCCATGCTTAAACATAATTTCATGACAATCACCATAATGATGAAGCAGACCACTTGCCTTATCAAAGGGGCATAATGAAGTAGAAATGATAATTGAGAAAGTATAAAAGGATGCATACTCCAAAATGCACATTAGCACCCTCCAAAAGGACTAACTAAGTGAGTTGTCTTTCCAATAGATCTGACTCATCCTTAGCACATCACTTTCTTTTGAATGAGATCCCTAATATTTAAAGGGATGTAATCAATTTGGTGGTATCACTGCCAATTTAAATATTGTGGCCAAGTTCGGCATAGGGATCTGCAACACTATTGCCCTCATGATAAATATGTGAGATGTCTACCTTGGTAATCTTCTATAAGAGAATTTATATATCCCTAATAATATCTTTTAACTTAATACTAGCAATCGACACATTGTCAACTGCATCAATAACTATTTTAGAGTCCCCCTGAATACTCAAATTCTTGCTACCAAGAGAGATAACGAATTTAATCCCCCATAGAAGAGTAGTTGCTTCAGCATAATTATTGCTTTGACAGCCCAACCCACCAGCATAGACATCAATCATCCACCCTTTGTCATCTCTTATAATCTCTCCCCCACTAGCTTTACCATCAGCCTTAGAGGCCGCATCAAAGTTAATTTTCAACCAATTAGGCTTCAAGGGATTCCATCTAGTATTGAGTCTCTATAAGATTTTGGAATTATTATAAACAAGAATATGATTTAGGATCTTCCAATTAGCCACAATTTGTTCCTCTTCATGAGTCAGAGGTTTCTTCATAGTGCGAATATCGGCATTAGTGACACTTTCCATTAGAGTCTTAATAAAAGTATGAAAAACCTAAGAGGCATCTCTAGCAGTATCCCTAAAAATTCTATGGTTGTGCTCTTTGCATAAATTCCAGATCAAATAGGATAGAGTTTGTTTCCATAACTCAAGGAGCCAGGGATGAGAAAAGGTAGGATGCTAGTTGTTAATAACTTCCTTAATGTTAGAATTATAGACCCACTGAATGCCAAATTTTTTTAAGATTATGTCACAAAGTTCCCTGGGAAAATCACAGTGTATGAAGAGATGAGAAACAGTTTCCTCCATTAAGTAGCACAGATAGCATCTATTGACCAAGGTAAACCCTCTCTTTTATAAGTTGTCTTGTGTTAAAATTTTGTTATGAGCAGTAACCCACCAAAACATGTTGATTTTTGGTAAGATTTTACAGTTCCAAACTTTTCTCCATATCTCCTTTTTATGAACCTCAAGAACCATCAAATGATAAGTAGACTTGAGAGAGAACTGACCATTCTTGTCTGGCCACCAATACTGCTCATCCTCTCAATGGAAGAGAGGAATTTTGACCCCTTGAATCAACTTTTGAACATCTCAAACTCTAGGGGAGAGCTCAAGATGATAAGCACAACAATCTAATAAATGTTTCTAGCTCCTATGACTATTATTATTAACCATGGAATCATAGACTTTATCTCCAAAAAATTGAGCAGCAATGCTAGCAATTTCTCCGTAATCCCCCTATGTAATAAGAGCCTTATCTTTTATCCAAATATCATTCCAGAATTTAATAGACATGTCATTTCCCAATTTCCATCTAATCCTTTGCTTAAGAAAACTTTTAGATTTTAACATTTAATTCCATATCACAGATCCATGGGGTAACCCTACCTATTAGAGAAAGTTGGAGCAGTCAGTAACATGCAGATATTTGTCTTGCATGATTTCCCCCAATCATTATGTTTATGAATCAGATTCTAGTTGATTTTGAAGAGGAGGGCTTTGTTCATGTTTTAGATGGATCTAATATTGAGGCCACCATGTGATTTAGGGAGGCACACTTTTTCCCAACTGACCAAGGACATTCTTTGTTTATCTTCTAGCCCCGTCCATAAAAATTTTCTTTGAATCTATTCCAACTTGTCAGCAAAATAAGTAGGTAATTTAAATAAAGATAGGAAATAAGTAGGTCCTTGTAAAGAGGCACGAAGGAGCTGTAATTTACCTGCACTACTAAGTAGTTTCCCTTTCCTGCCAATCAATTTCCTTTGAGTTCTTTCCAATATTCCATTCCAAAAACCTAGAGACACCTCTTTGACCGTAAGGGGGAGGCCCAAATAGGTTGTAGGAAGATCATCTTCAGCACAGTCCAAGATGTTAATATTTTTTTGCCAAAGATCATTAGGAGTATTAAATAAATACACATTGCTCTTTTTAAAATTTATGTGTTACCCAAAATCTGTGGCATAGTTGTTTAAAATATTCTTCCATTTACGAGCTTCAATCATAGAAGAGATGCCAAAAAGAATGGTATCATCAACAAACTATTGTGCAGACATAGTGGAAAGGGAGAAAGTACGTTTGATGCCCATTAGATGTTTAGAGGTGATATTAGATTGAATGAATCTCCCAAGGCCCTTTGCCATTATGATGAACAAGTAAGGGGAAAGAGGATCCCCCTTGCGGAGTCCTCTCGAAGAAGAGAAGAAACCTCTAAGGACTCCATTAACTAGTACCAAGAATTTAGAAGAAGACATAGCATTCCAAACGAAGAGAGACATTTTATCATTAAACCCAAAGTTTCTAAAGATATGAAATAGAAAAGTCCATGAGACCCTATCATAGGCTTTAGAAATATCTAACTTGAGATCCATCCTAGGGATTCTACTTTTATCCATGGAATGAATAGTTTCATGAGTGGAGATCAGAGCATCAAGAATTTGACGACCTGGTACAAAGCCTTTTTGAGCAGGGGAGATAATCTTATCTAAAAAAGGTTGGATTCTCATGACAAGAACTTTAGTGCAAAGCTTATAGATAGTATTACATAGTCTAATAGGTCTAAATTCTACATGGTGTGTGGGAATCATCTTTTTAAGAACTAGGACAATAAAGGTATTATTCATCTATTTTAAAAGTTTACCATTTTTGAAGAAATCTTGAATAGCAGTAGTAAGATAAGTTCCCACTATATCTCAATATTACTAGAAGAAAATTAGAGGGAAGTCATCAAGGCCCAGAGCTTTGAAGGGACCAATAGAGAATAAGACAACACTAACCTCCTCCTCAGATATAGGCCTTAACATTTTTAGGTTGCCTTCCTCAGTTATCAAATAGGGAATTTTGTCAATGAATTGATTCATAGTCCTAACATTCTCATCATCATTAGCTTATTCAGTCAATAAATTCTGGAAGAATATCACTGCTTGTTCTCCAATCTCCTTATCCTCAGTTATAATATTGCCATTTTCCAAACATAATTTTATTATGGAGTTAGCCTTCATGTGTTTCATGGCTGAAAGATGAAAAAAGGCTATATACCTATCACCCTCTTTAAGCCACTGAATTCTAGACTTCTATTTCCAAAATACCTCTTCTCTGCACATAAAATTCTTCTAGTCAAAAATCAAATCATGTTCTTCTTTAGAAGTGTCCTCTGAATTATCTCCTTGAGTAATCCACTACTGGATATTTGCAAGCTTTCCATCTATATTTTTCTTCTGACAAAAAAAATGACGAAAACTATATTTATTCCACCCATGTACTTCATGTTTGATGTGTAGAAGTTTTTTAACCAATCTGAACATAGGAGTACCTTGAAAAATAATTTGCCACCATTGAGCCACCAGTTGTCTAAAATCTTTATGCTTAATCCACATGGCTTAAAAGTGGAAAGGGAAAAGACCACGTTAGCTCTGATCTTTCCAACTGAGGAAGATAGCGCAATGATCAGACATAGTTCTAAGAAAATCCTATAGATGCATATTATGATGATTATCCCAGTTACTATAAATAAGAAACCTATCTAATTTAACTTGGATCATTTAGTCTCCTCTTCTTCTCTTAGAGTAGGTAAAATTTTGATTTTGCAGCTCCACATCCATCAATCCCCACACATTTATAAATTTTGTAAAGTCAAACATGCTGTCAGAGTAATCAAGAATCCCAACAGATTTCTTAGAAGGATATAAAGGAGTGTTAAAGTCACCAGCTAGCATCCATCTAGTGCACGGGGTATTGGTCATGATGTTACTCAAATCAGTCTACAAATTTTGCTTTAGAGCGTTGTTATTTGGGCCATAGATATTGATCAAATACCAGTTTAAGGAAGGCAAATTGAGGTTAATAACCAGAAAATGCTTGTTAGAAGCAACTAGAGAACCCTAAAATTTATCACTATTCCACATAGTAACAATCCCATAGGAAGCCCCTATAGCTGAACTGATGCAAAAAGCAGCCTTAGGCCATATGTAGTCAGCTATCTTCTTAAATCTCTCCTCATTCATCTTGACCTCTTGAAGTAATAAAATATCTAATTTATTATCTAAAACACAATTTTTAACCTCAAACTATTTGGAGGGGTTGTTAAAGCCCCTTAGATTCCAGGATAAAATTCTCATTTAGAAAATTTGCGGGAATGGGCCTCTAGTGTTTTCTGCTTACCACTGGCAATCTCTAGTTGCCTTGTTTCCCTTAGGGGTAGTCTCCCTTATTTGGAGTTAGTGCCAACATCAACAGATTTTTTACCTCTATGATTCTTTTTCTTAGGGTTATTACATTCCTCATGTTCATTACCACTACCACTTTGCCCTATTTCAACTATCAATGTAGGATTGGCTAATTGGTCACCTACTTCCAGAGCATGAGAAGTATCTTGGGTTGAATATAAAGCTATTTTTCCCTCAGTATTTGTTATTTCTGAAGTTAGATCATACTGATCATCTCTCAAAACCTTGCCTTCTTCATCATCCCCATATATCGATTAAGCATGTATTTTACCCTCCTCAATCATATTGGTCTGTTGATCCAAATAGTTATTTATATCTACAACAACATTCTAACACTATTTATCAATAACCTTCTCATTATTATCATCTAGGAAAGCTTTTTACTCATTACCCAAGACAACATCCTGGCCATCTTTTTCCATATCCTTGCCAGTATTATTGTCTGGAACAACATTTTCTGCATTACCCCCCATTCCCTGACTGCCAATTTCAGTAGTTTTGTTAGAATGATCCTCACCCTCAATATGAGGATCATCTTCCTTTCCCATTTGCTTCACCTTACATTGGGTCATTATATGTCCCTTTTTCTTGTATATTTGATAGAAAGTGGTAGCATTTTCATAGAGGATCAATTGAGTCCAAATCCCATATTTAGAGTTTAACTCTATGGACATGGGAAGGATTTGATTGATCTCCACATTTACATAAAACTAGGCATAAACATAACTAGATTGAGTGTGGGTAGTATGATCCATAGTAACATACAAACCAAAGGATTTGCCAATAGCCGTAAATATTTTTTCATCATAGAATTCCAAGGGAAACCATGGCAATCTTACCCAAGCAGGAGCAAACTTGTTGAGGTTTGAGTTAGGGTCAAACCCCAGTTTCCAAGGGCACAAGGCAAATGAGTGTAGACCATTAATCCAAGGTCCTCCAGCAAGAATAGTGATCATATCCTCTCTATTCATAAATTTAAATAGGAACAAACCTCTTTCCATAGCAATGACCGAAACACTACCTTTGATTCTCCACTGAGAAATCACCCATTTCCTAACCATCTCAATATTTGGATAGAAGGAGAAAAACTTACCTACCAGAGCAAGATCCATTGTCTCCATGATTTATTCAATTAGATCATTCAGAATAGCCAACGTTGTACCCTCTATAAAATCCTTTTTAATAGGAAGGCTCAACATGTTTTTAGTAGAACATATCTTTTCCCTAGTTAACACTTTGTTCCATCCATTGGATGGAACGTCCTCCAACAAATTTGAGTCCTTAGAGGCACTGCCAAAGGCAGTAGCCTCCATAGAAATAGAAAGCACTTAGAACTAAAAACCCTAACAAAACCCTAAATAGTCATGGAAATTGACTTCATTTAAGAATTGTTATAATGAGACGTATATAAATAAATTGTTAATATTAATTATGTTTTGATATATTTTTAATTTAGGTGAACATTTATTTATTTTTTTAATTATGGAATAAGTTTTGAATCAATAGATAGTTAGTTGTAAGGTAGAAAATTAGATTATATTTTATTATAATATATAATGATTTAAATGTTTTGATTTTAATTATAAAATTATTTATGATGATATGCTTTCTATAATAATAGTAAGGTAGTAATCAAGGTTATAATTTATGTTCATAAATAATTAATTGTATATTAAAATTGATATGTACTTGATTGATAGAGTGTAGTTTGAAATTTATATCTAACATTCATTTAATTGTTACATACAACAAAAATCTAGTTACTTTTAACATGCAATAAAAAAATTATAATATTTTAAATATATAAAAGAATTTGGCAATGAAATATTATTTTAGATTTAATATATTGATTAAATTATAATAATATTATTTTTGGTTAATTAAATAAACATTATTAAAAAGATAATAAAATTTTTAATCAATGAGATATATCTAAATTTAAAAATAAAAACTTTGAAATTTATATCCATCTATTTTTTTAAATGGTCGAGGGAGTAGGCTGTGGGGGGCGGGGGAAATGAGGCAAGCAGGGAGAACAATTTTTTCTATGGTATTATTATTGACATGTCATAACATTTTAAACTCTATGAGTCAAATTTTATTTCATGTTCTCCTTCTCCTTAAAGTGTCTATAGGTTTCCATAGCTTATATATGCCTTTACATTGCTAAATCATGAGTTTAAACTCATTTCTACTCACCTCAGAGATATTAGGGTTTTTTAGCATAAATTAAGATTTTTATGAATGTTAAGGTTTCGATTGTGGCCAACGGAGGTATTTTCATAGCTTATTCCTTGCACATAGAGTACATATAAGACTCATAGGATATTGGTCAAATTAAATGTTAACTCCAAGAGGTCAACCTAGTTTCACTAGTTTTCTCTCCACTTGAAACTGTTTCTTAACGGTTTTAAAAGCCATTTTCAAGATAAATATAAAGTGTGCTATATACAAGTGGTTTTTTCAAATCATTGAAAGAGGTTTTTTAATGTTCCTAATGTTATAACAAGTCATGATAAAGCTAGACCTTATACCTTCAATCCTCGAAGAAGGAGAAATAGGGCTAAAAGGTGTATTTTTGATCATTTGTATAGTCATCTTATAGAGTAAACACATGAAAAGTGAAACTCCACCTAAATTAGAAGTTTTCAACATTCGAAGAAGTTTCATAGGTTTAACAACTGAAAAACACTCAATTTCTACTTCATCAAGTCCTTTGTCAGCTTTGTAAGGCTTTGAAGTGAATGGTTGTTCCCTACCAAATATGATTAGATGGGTCTTGATATTTTTACTAGACATGGGGACCCAAATGGGAATGATATTTATGGCATTGGTATTTGAGTCAATATCCTATTCTATATTAATAAACTTTTAAAAAATTAACTACTTAGAGAAGGCTCTCAACCCCATCATCTTGACTTTTGGGCAATCTTATTGTAAATATGAGCTCATTGTTGTAGAAAATGTGTTGTATGAGCTTGAAAAAGGTCTAAGGGGTCCTCTATTTCCATCATGACAATTCATTTAGTGTATTCAAATTCAAGGATCTCCATGTTCCTTTAGGTTTTAGGTCTGTCTCATTGGATGGAGCCTTCAATGTGGCTAGTGAACATTTTTAGCCTCTCTATTTTCCTTGTTACATCATGATTTCTTGAAAAGAAAACTTAATTAATTATCCATAGATTTTATATAGTTGATAAATTGTTTATATTATTACTAGCTAAGTTGTAAGTCATATCTTATTATGGGGTAGTTGTGTATTTCTTAGATTACATGATTGCAATTGCGATGAGTTAAATATAGTGTATATTCTTAAATTATGATTATGTTAAATTCTTATTCTAAACAACATTTTATTATATACATGTCATGGTACTATGGTCGATGTGCATTATTTTTGTGAGTTGGGTGTAGGAGAGATTCATCCCTCAGAGCATGATGGAGGGATAACATTATTAGAGAGGGTGATGTAGATGGAGTTATTGGGGGACAACAAAGAAAATGTCTAGAACCCTACACATGACACATTAACTACTACTCATTATATGCATAGTTTAAATGGTTTTATTAGTACATTATTTATGTTAGCTACATTTAGATAATTATATATTTGTGTGTGTGTGTGTGTGTGTGTGTGTGTGTGTGTGTGTGTGTGTGTGTGTGTGTGTGTGTGTGTGTGTGTGTGTGTGTGTGTGTGTGTGTGTGTGTGTGTGTGTGTGTGTGTGTGTGTGTGTATGTGTGTGTGTGTGTTGGTTTAGTTTAATTATTTAATGTGAATTAAAGTATGTGTGATTACTTTTAGGGTAACAAATGATATGTATTTTTAATTAGTATCAATGTGTATTGGGTCCATTAAGATCTTAGATATTGTTAGCTTACTTAGTTTTATAATAATCCTTGAATTATCATAAACTTTAAAATAATTAAATGTGTCAATATCTAATAGGTTGATTAATACCTTATCAAGGTGAAGCCCTCATCCACTAATAACGAGTATATAATATTAGAGATAGACATAGAAAACAAAAATATAAATTAATATTAGATTGAAACTATGTTAATAATTTGTATAATCATATAGTGATGGAATATTAAGTTACTGTGGTTATTTGTTATAATGAGAAAATAGAAACGTAGATTAAAACATAGATTTTGGAATAATTGTGTGTAATTTACCACTTAGATAAAATAAATCAAAAAAATATGTTGTATTATAATGGGGAGATAAAATGAATTAGAATAAAGTGAGGATCATAGGAAAAAGCATAAAAAAAAAGAATAAAACAAATAAAGTAGAAAACTTGAGGTTTAGGAAAAATTAAAAAAGAGAGAGCATGCTTTAAAGGAATAAGGTGAATCTAAAAAGGGAAAAAAATCTTTAAATAAATAAAGTTGGTAGAATAAAAAAAACTAGGGAATAAAAAATAGGGCCCCATGATTTCTATAGAAATAGATCATCTTCCAACTAATGAGGCATAATAGCAAGTAAACAGCATGTCCCAGTTTTTAAATCCATACACCCAGAACCATCAAACATTCATAATCAGTGATTAAGAGCGAGGAGTCATACCATTTGTACTTCATCCTTCATTTGCCTTCAATTTTTTTATATGATTTTATAAAAATAGAGGTAGAGGCTCCCTATTTTTAATCACATGAGTGAAATTCTTTATTTGGTGGTGAATCTTGTTACTACAATTATTATTGGGGAGACATGAAGTGGGAAAGTAACTCAGATTCCATAGTACCTCAAAGAGGCAGGTTGGGAGGAAGGTGGCCAATTAAAAGCTTACACTTAGCCAAGATGGTTAGTAGTTTAGACAATTACGTTAAGCATGGTAGAAGAGATGGGTATAAAGAGCTCATGAATAAGGTTCAACATCGAAGGCCTGGGTTACCTTTATCTATTTCATATACACTATCAAGGCAAAATC